>CM037890.1:600000-1063953 GCA_021292165.1 Shinisaurus crocodilurus | reverse complement strand
GCTGGGGGAAGACTGAATTAAGATTTCTTAATCAGGCAACGACTTTGAGATGAATCTAATGATTGCCTCAAAAGCATGAGTTACCATGCGTGACAGCACGTTGAGATGAGAGGTGCTTTGATGAAGTTTCGCGGAGCCCTGTTATAAGCTGTGCGTTGTAAGATCTATGACAGCTGCAGCTTCTTTGTGATAAGGTTCTTTTTTGTCTACAGTCCATCACTCTCTTCTCCCTCCCCAGCTAAGCACCCTTCTTTATGGGAGCCCTTTTGCGGGTGCGACAAGATTTTATTTATTTATTATATTTATACCCTACCTTTTTCCTGCATGGAACCTAAGGCCTCCCAAAATGACATTGCTGACTTCTGCAGCTATTCAGAACTGACAGCCAGCTTGGAACCCGCTCCACCCCCAAAGCATTTATATATTATTATATTTATGCCCTACCTTTTTTCCTGCATGGAACCTAAGGCAGCTTACATAATCCTCCTCCTCCTCTCCATTTATCCTCACAACAACCCTGTGAGGTAGGTGAGGCTGAGAGCCAGTGACTGGCCCAAAGTCACCCAGTGCGTTTCATGGCCGAGCGGGGACTAGAACCCAGATCTCCAGAGTCCCAGTCCAACACTCTCACCACTACGCCACACTGGCTCTACGCCACATGCCACATCTGATACGGATCCTTTTTACCACTGAAGGGCTACACATAGGAAATCCATTTCCCCCCTTTCCTTTCAGTGACAGCAAAGCTACCAGCTGTTAAACAAATTCATACTAAACCAGATTTGCTGCACTTCCCCCCACCCTTTCTAACTCCTTGTACTCCTGTACTCCGTTGCAAGCCAAAACGGGGTGGTGGTGGTGGTGGGAGAGATTCAAAAGGCTACATGGCAAAGGAGCTAAGGAATTTTAGGGATTGTAAACATAAGAAGCCACCTTATATTAAGCCAGAGCTTTATAGTGTGAACCTATGCATGTCTACTCAGAAGTAAGCCACACTGCATTCAGTGGGGCTTACTCCCAAGTAAGTGGGTATAGGATCACAGCCTTAGGCACCCGCCCAGTACAGCCAACTCTAGCTGGCACAAGCTCTTCTCTCTCTCTCTCTCTCTTAGCCCACGCCCACCTAGTCCAGCATTCTGTTCTTCACACAGTGGCCAACCAGCTGTCCACGGGAACCCCGGAAGCAGGATATGAGTGCAACAGCACCCTCCTGCCCATGTTCTTCAGCAACTGGTGTAGGACTAGGCAGACATACTGCCTCTGATACTGGAGGTAGCCTATAACCATGAGGACTAGTAGCCATAGATAGACTTCTCCTCCATGGATTTGTCCAAGCCTCTTTTAAAGCTGTCTAAATTGGCAGCCATCACAACTTGTGGAAGTGAATTCCATTGTTTAACTGTGCTATGTGAAGAAGTCCTTCCTTTGATCTGTCCTGAATCTCCCACCAATCAGCTTCATGGGATGACCCCGTTGGGTTCTAGCATTATGAGAGAGGGAGAAAAATGTCTCCCTATCCATTGTTTTGTTACTTGTATTTTATTTTTATGTATTGTGCACCACCCAGAGAAGTCAAATTACTGGACAGTTGAAAAGTATAATAAACAAATAAATAACATAAACAGGAATTATAAATGAATAAAATAGGAATTAAAATAAAGCTAGAGCTTTATTTTTAAACATATTTTATTTTTTAAATTACCTAGTTCATTTTTAATTTTCCTAAATGATTATTAAATTACTAATTTTTAATAACCTGCTCACAAAATTTCAAATTAAGAGATTGAAAAGCTCATGCCAAATATAACACATTCAACCTTATATCAGCAAGATTAAACAGGAGTGAATCTGCCTTTAACAGAAGGAAGGGGTGTGGCTCCAAAATCTGATCCTCGATTGGACAGAGTTCCATGGACTCTGATTGGCTTGTAGTCCTTTAAATACAGGAGAGCCAAGTAGACTTGGTCTTAGAAAGGGCCTTGTAGACCAATTTGTTACATGGCCTGCTCAGGTACTTCTGATTTATGGAAAGATCTGCAGGTGATGGGAGAAGGCCAGGTAAGTTTGTAGGTAATAGTGAGGCTTAATGTGCTGCCAGGGACCTGGTTGTACACATGGAGGGAACTTTTGCTGCCTCTGGGAATGCTGAGCTCAGCTTGTCTGAGTGTGGAAAGCTAAGCAGGGTCAAGCCTGGTTATTACTGGATGGGAGACCCCTCCTCTAGTTTCCTGCATTGAGCAGGGGTTGGACTCGATAGCCTTGTAGGCTCCTTCCAACTCTATGATCTATGAAATCTATCTCCTATCTCAGAATTTTATTGTTTATAGCCAATGGCCATCAACAATACATATATACATGAAGTATAAAATAAAAACAGGTTGAACATTAAATATAACGAAACAAAATGCTATAAAATAATCAAGGTTTAGAACATTCTTTCATATGGCCCCCTTATGGGTTGGCAGTAGTTTGGTTTATAAAGGCTGCCTGATCTATGAAATCTATGAAAGTGGGAGGTATCAAGCTGACTTAGGGGAAGCAGGTTTGCAGTGGTACAAAGCCCAAAAATATATATTTAGAGGGCTGCTTGCTTTATTAATTACTTTAAGCCAATTAGCCACATCAGTCAATATATTGCCCAGAAAATGGGAGATCTCAGGGTGAAGACAATTTCTTCTTATTAATCTTCCACAAGCTGATTACTGGGCTGATGGAAGCTTTACAGAGCCTACCAGTTGGGGTGTGAGCTTGCCCACCCACTCCCATTTGTGTGTTTTTTTGCTCTTGAAGATGATACTTCCTTCACAGTGAGTCATATTAATTACTCAAAGAAGATTCCTAAGCTTTGGGCTGAGTGTGTGTGTATGCGTTTTGTTAATCCTGCTTAAGGAAGTACTTGGAATCGATGGGGCTTAGTTCAGTCACAATTAAATTATGTCCCACTGATTTCCATGGGCCTACTCTAAGAATGACTAAATCAGGAGGCAAGCCAGTAGTATTAGTAGTATTGCTGTTAATGTGTATTAGTAATAATAATAGGTAGCAGGGGATGGATAAAAAGGTCTTCTGCTTGAGAGTAGGTTTTCTGTTAGAGTAGACAGTGCTGGCATTGGGTCCCATGAAATCCCAGAGCCAGAAGGAAACTTTCAGGCCATCGAGTCCAAACCCCTGCTCAGTGCAGGAATCATCAAGTATCCCTGACAGACAGCTGTCCAGTCTCGGCTTGAATGCAGTGATGGAGACTAGACTAGAGCCCAGTGCCTCCCCGGGCAGTTGGTTCCATAATTATCTGACTGCACTGACCCTTAGGAAGCTCCTCCTGATCTTCAGCTGAAATCTGCCTTCCTGTAACTTAAGCCCCTTCAGGAATAGCCTGATCAGCCCTCCTGTGCAGCTGGCATTGGGTGTGGGGGAGCATCGGGAGAGAAATTGAAAACATGGGCTATTGGACAGGAGCAGATTCCCTGTCCAACAGTTCTAGGAGCTGGGGAAGGCTACCTGAGCGCAAGGAACGGTGGATTTTCAGCAGCAGTAGCCTTAAAAAGCCACACCTGTTCTTTATTCATTCACTCCGATGGCAGTTCTTCTGGCCAGGTAGGGTGTTTGGGGGGGGTGAGGGAGAGGAGAAGAGAAAGGGGGATGGGCAATTCGGATCTTGTCGCTAGTTACGGCGTTTCTCTGTGTGGAGTTGTTCCCATGCTCAACCGGACCCTACCCCGCGTACTCTTTTAATTCCCACGCTCCGGCTGCTGGGATTCCCCCGGGGGGGGGGGCAGCGCGTATATCCCGCGCGGGAGGAATGGGCGGGGAAAAGGAGGGAGGAGCACTCCTCGGCGAATGGGCGGGGTTTCTTTACTCCTGATTTTCATGAGCCCCGCCTCCTCCCTCTTGTGGTCCCTTGGTTGGCAGGCGCTGTGTGTCTGGAACGCGTTGGGTGGAGTTTTGTCTCCCTCCCCGCCCTTCAGCCGAGTCTCCGCCCATTTTTCTTGATCATCTGCTCCCGGATTGGTTGAAATCTTGGCTGTCTGGTTACTGGGAAAATGTGTTTGGTGGGCGGCGGGGGGGGGGGGAGAGAAAGTGGAGTCTGGAGAGAGAGGAGGTGGCGAATGCTTTATTTATCTAATTCTCGATGCTTTTCCGCGAGCACCTCTTTCTCCCATCTCTCTTCTGTCTCTCCCGCTTGAGATCAGGCTCAGAATCCACAGCATGTAGAGCTGGTGGGAGCAATTGCTCTCCCCCCCCCCTCAATTCCTTCCCTCTCCTCCAAATCGGGCAGGAACTTAATGTTTGATTGCGATGCGCACCCAAAAGGGGAGGGGGAGAGACGGAGGAGGAAACCAAACAACCCCTTGGCATTCGCGCGCTCCAGCCGAGAGAGAGCTCTCGCCCCCCCCCCCCCCCCCCGGCCAAGCTTCCCCCCTGCTCCCGCCCCAAAGCAGCGCCAAAAGGCAACGAACGCGCGTCTACATAGATTGCGATGATGACCTCCTTTGCACTCGGGCTCCGTTCTGTGCCCCCCCCCGCCAATCTCTCCCCCACCCCACTAAGTGAATGAGGAATATAAATATGAGATTTTTTTTCTCTCTCCTTCTAAACAAGAAAGGAAAACAGTAATTGACAAGCGAGATTTTTTTTTTTTATCTTTGGTTTCGATGTTTATTCTTCCTTTACTCGGCACCATGAGCCACCCGAAGGCAAACTTTGGCGCCCCGGTTTCCTTGCCCCCCACCTTCACCAGGGTCTAATCAAACGGAGACTTCAGCTGCGCCCCCCCCCCCAATAAAGTCCAGGTGGCTCAGTGTTGGAGGCGTGCTTCGTTCTCTCCCTCCTCCTCCCTTGTCAATTTCACCTCTGGAAGAAGGGCTCATCTTAAACGTCCCGCGTTCCATCCCGGTTTGTAGGGATGGTTTAGTGAGCTTCCCTCTCTATTCTCCCCCCCCTTTTTTTCCTTTTCGTCCTTCCTCCTTCATGCCTTTTACTCCTCGATCTCTCGCTGGTGCTTATTTATATGGAGATCAGCTGCTCTTCCCTTCCTTGGATCATGCGAGCCCGGGATATATCCTCTTCTATTATTAATACAATTAGTAGTAGTAGTAGTAGTTGAAAACGACTGGCTTTTTAAAAACAGTTTTGCAAGAACGGGCAACAGAGATCTCTCCCCCCCCCTCCCCCAGTCGCTCTGGAGAAAATGTTTCTGAGGATCATCAGATGACCTTTTATTTTATTATTTTTTTCGGAAGGGGGGGGGGAGAAATGCACAAGCGCCCGATCTGTTGTGATCGCCGAGTCCTTGTGGCGAGGATCTAAGTTCTCTGCTGGCCACCATGGGGGTCCCTTGGCAGGACAAGATGCCTCGCTTTGTTTGGCTTCTGCATTTCAGCCTGGCTGTGGTGTTCTCGAAAGGTAAGAAGCAATTAACCTTTCCTCCCTTAACTTTCCCTGCTTTGCCGAGGCTGGGATTGTGGGCTCTTTTCCTTCCTCTCCTTCTCTGGAGTGTGTCTTTAGGAGTTCGTGCGGAGTAGTGGTAAGATCTATGAATGGGCAAAGCCGGTACAGGATTCACTCATTTTTCTAAAAAATATTTAAATGTTAGGACTGCTATCTCCCCCCCCGCCCCCGCCCCCGTTCATTGGGAATTGCATGTGGAATTTGTCATCTGCAATCCTGTCGAAGAGAAGGTATGGCTGATCGGCACTCTAGTCAGCAATGAATGAAAATACATTTGAGTTTTTGCAGCACTGTTTTTATTAGAGGCTATACATAACATGAAATCTAGTTTTTAATTCCTTCTAACTTGGATACCAGTATCTTTTCCAGATGACATAGGGATATTCTTTCTCCCCCCACCCCCACCCTACCAATCCAATAGAATCTGATGTTGAGAGGAAGAGATCCGAAGGGGGTGTATTTCTTTTTAATTCTTATACGTTAATTCTGTACGATCAAGGGGCATTTCAGTGCACTGGGACGAGTTTGACCCAAGTCTGATGCTGAAACTCTGAAGTGGGTGACTTGACACCCACAAAGTGGCCTTGAAAATGCAACATACCATGCAACATACCATGCAGCATCTGTGTATACAAACATCTTATCCCTTCTGCCAGCTATCTGAACTGTAAAAATACTCAACAATTGATGCATCAAAGTGGAGATGCTCGAATGAAGTTCTTGTATCTGTAGTGCTTGGCAGCATAAGGGACTCGCAATACTCCTGGGCAGCCTTCCCTGGACTACAATTCTCAGTAGTCCTAGTCACCATGGCCAATGGAGAGGGATGATGGAAGTTAGAAGTCCAAAACATCTGGAGTATGCCAGATTGGGGGAAGGCTGCTCTAGGGAGCTATAAAACTCGAAGAAGGGGGCATCTATAGATGTATCTTGCTGAGCACATTGTTTTATTTTTAGTTATTTTTGGTAACTGGAGGCACATGTTGTAAGAAGTTTTTGTAGGGTGGAGGTTCAGGCAAAGGAGACATGCCACCTGCAAATGGGTTCCATGCTGCTCTGTGCACATGTTAACAGGTTGACTTCACTGGTTTGTCCCTTGCGTGTGACCAGTCCCCAGTGAGGGATACAGCTTTTATGAGTTTTCTTTGGGGTCCTACTTAAGGCTGTAATGCTTCCTTTTTGCAAATGGGCCACCCCAAAGTATTTGCCAGAAAAGATGATTTTACCTTCATCGTTGCCTGTGTCAAAGAGGAGAGAATACTTTCCCCAGTGGTGGTCCCAACCTGATACTATAGTGCCAGATTTGGGAATATCATGTGCTTGTTGAAAAGCTGCAGGAAGATCGCAGAATGGAAAGATGTAACTTTGTGTCTTCACTGATTTTCACATAACTCTTCTCGCTGTGAAAGAAATAAAAAAGCACACTTTTTCCTAACACAAATAATCGTGTTGGCTGTTTTCCTTCATGCGCTTGCCTGAGCTTTCCATCTTTACAGAGTACACCTGTTAGCAGACAGAGGTGTTCAGAGTAAAACTGTTTGCTCTCTGCTATCACAAGCTGTTCAGGTGACGCAGAACAAGGTGGGAGACAGAGGCGCTAGAATGCTGAACTGTGTCACTTTGACCGCAGGTTTGCGGCACAAGGTTCTTGGTTTAAGGCTCTGCGCCCCCTCCAGATAAAAGGCTCCCTGCGTGTAGTGAAGTAGTGTATCAGGGAGAGGATTATACTTAGCCTTTCTTCCAGATGTGCTAGCCTTCCACATGTCAGGGAAATGTGTTGGTGTTGCTGTGTTTTAATATAGGTGAGCATTCAAAACCTGCATTCTGCGCTTTCCACCTGAATGGATACAGTCCAGAATTTAACCACTTTGGGGATTTTGTCTTTTGCTTTGTATATTGGTCTCTAGGACAGTATCAGTTCTGGGTGCATAACTGTTACAGCAGGGGTGAGGATTTTTTTTCTGTCGGGGGCCACATTCCCACCTGATGGAGTAATTTGTTGAGGACTGCATTCCATTGGTGGTTGGGGTTGAAAGTAGGAAAGACCTGAGCCCAAAATGGGTGGGACCACTTCTTTCTCGCTTCTCTTCTCTCTCTTTCCTCTCGCTTCTCTTCTCTCTCGGTCCCTGTTCTCTTCTCTTCTCTCTCCCTCTCTCTGTGTGCGTGTTTCTTCTCTTCTCTCCCTCCGTTGTTTCTTCTCCCTTTTTGCCCTCCCTTTTTCATACTCTTCCCCTTCTTCCCTACCCCAATGGCTGCTGGGAGAGACATCCCTCTTACCAGAGATCTGAACGGATTGCTTTCATAGAGATTTTGAAATAAGGCCTAGGCCCTTAGGCTAGGCCCACTCCTGTGTTCTTGGGAGGAGAGGTTTTCTGCCGCATAGGCTCCTCCAATGCATTCCAGAGCTTCTCATCTTATTCAGTGGCGCTGAGATGGCTCCTGCACCAAAGTAACACATAATTTTGGGTATCTTGGGGCCACTCCTCCAAATCTACAGTATGAAGGGATAGCAGCAGAGAGGGACACTGTAATCCTTGCATATAGAAAAAAATAGTGTATTATGAAGAGGTTCAGCCTGGACACTCTAGTTTTCTGCTTGCATAAAAAAAAAAACTTTGCCACATGACTCTGCTGACTTAAAGTGGCCCAGGACAGCTTTGAGATTGCTACTAGTGGAGAGTCAGTTTGTTTGCCAGATTAGATGATTTTAATTTGACAAATTCAAAGGTGGACAAGTCCATCGATGGCTAAATGAAACCTTCATATTTGGAAGCAGACGGTGTTCCAGCAAATACCAGCTGCTGAGGCCAACCACGGGAGAGCTCTCTTGCCTTCATACCTGGTTAGGGACTTTCCAGAGGCACCTGATTGACCACTGTTGGTAGCATGAAGCTGGCTTAGGTGGGCCTTTGGTAAGATCCAGCCAGTGGTGTAGCACAGATAGGGTTCACAGGGACATTGATTTCACCTGCCACCTCCATCAGAATTCCCTGCTTCCTCTGAGCTTAGCTGAAATCCTCACAGTAAGTGGGGAGGGAAAGTGAATTTTCCCAGCAGCAATGTATTCTTGGGACCTATCCCTGTTGTAATGCAAAGTCTTTTGGGGTGGCTTGTCCTTGAATGGGCAATTGGGACCCATTAGCTTTGCAAAAGACCTGCTGCTTGTGGAGCTGAGGACTGCTAGAACTGGGCTGTTGATATGGATGGACACAGCAGCCTGAATATTTGGACTGCCCTTGGGGGCATGTCTGCTGGGACTGTCATGGTGCCGCGCTTCCAAATTCACTACTATATCACTGGAAGCAGCAGGGCTGCTCTTTCTTGTGTCCTATGTGGATGCAGGAAATTTGAGTGGCAAAGAGAATATATTATATACTATTAGAAGTGCAGTGATCATAAGTAAGGTGTAGCTTTTCATGGTGATTTTTTTTAAAAAAAGAGCTTTCTTGATCACCCCTCCCACCCCACTTTTCAAAGAAACACCAACTCCTTTTGAAAATGCAAGTTTTATTTTGTTACTGAAAAGGAGAAGGTCAAGGAATAGCAGCGCCAGGATGATGACGATGACTGTGTAATGAGATCTGTGAGGAGTGGTGCTGTTTGTTTTCTTCCAGAAGCTCCTGTGTATCTAAGCTCTCAATGGGGTCAGTGGAGAATGAGTGCCAATGTTTCCCTCTCCAGTCTTTTGTGTCTCCATGCCTTTGCAGGGTCTCTGTAACACGCAAGAACACATATTTTGCATGCAATGTGGAAATAACGAGGGTTTTGCATACACTTGGCAGCAACCTTGAAATAACTGTGGCACTTGGGAGGAAACCCCCCCCGCCCCCCAGCAAGGAAAGAATTTGTCTTTATTATGTTTGGTTTAGCAGTGTTGTGTCTTTGAAGCACAGCATGGTGTAGGCTGACGTTGCTGGTTGTTGAGTGAATCTCTAGAAAGGTTAGTAACCCCATCTTGTCTGCAAAGATAATTAAGAATTCTTCTGGCTCTCTGACTCCCATGATCCCACACTGTCGACTACATTGGCTAGGGCTGATGGGAGTTGTGGCCCTCCAGATCTCCTGGCCTACAAGTTGCCCGACCCTGATCCGATGCACAACTAACTGATGGAGTTTGCCACAAGAAGATGTAGTGGTGATGGTCATTGACTTAGATGGCTTTATAAGCAGCCTTTCCCACCTGGTGCCCTCCAGATGTTTTGGACTTCAATGCCCATCAACCCCAGCTGGTATGACCAATGGTCAGGGATGATGGGAGTTGCAATTCAAAATAGATGGAGAGCACCTGCTTGGGGAAGGCTGCCTTACACAAGCCACTACAATCTCTGGTCCCCCATCTTGTAATCTGGGGATAAGTAGATTGGCTGCCCATACAGGGGCATTTTTAAGTCTTACGAAGATGACCCATGTAGAAGACTTTGGGTGTGCTTAGCCCTGATGTAGCACCTTCCCTAAAGTTTGGTGGGGGACTTTGTCCAGGCAAGCTGGTGTGGTTATAGTAAAGAACTTCAGCAATGAGCCAAGAAGTCCTTGATTCAAATTTTATCAGCCACGAACATGCCTGGGTGCCATCTATCCAGGCCATGATCTTCCAACCTCTGCTTCCCCCACATCTACAATATTGGATCTCTAACACTGGGCTGTCCTATGGGACTGTTGTAAAGATTACTGGACTAATATGTGAACTACTTTGAATGTGCGACATAAATACTAGCTAGCAGCATTGTTCATCGAGTATAACGGGATGGCCACTAACACTACGCAACCTGCCCCACCCTGGTGCCCTCTAGATGTGTTGGACTAGAGCTTGCATCAACCCCAGCTAGCATGGGTGACTTGAGGATGATGGGAGTTGTAGACCAATGCATGTGAAGGGTGTTGGATGGGGGAAGGCTGCGGTATTGTGAGAGCTATGCAAGTTATAAATGTAGGTTTTTTTTGTTGCAGTTGCTTCAAGTAGTGGCTCAAGCACATAATGTTTGGGGGTCAGGTTGGGATAGCTGAACCGGATCTGGGGAAAGAATAGGAACATGTTAGGGAATTGGCGACTGAATTGTCTATGTAATCAGAGTATGGGCTGGGCTAGAGTTCCTTTTGAAGAGGTGAGAGAAGGGAAAGGGCTTAGACCAGGGAGGGGTGAATTTTAGACCCAAACATTTGGAGCAATATAACTCCTATCAGCCCTAGTCAGTTTAGCCAATGGTAGGGGAAGATGGGGGTTGTAGGCCAAAACATATGGAAGGCCACAAGTTGCCCATCCAGGTTTAAACCCTTTTGTGCTTAGAAGTCCCCCAGGATGGCCCATGTTGACTCCAGGATTTTGTGGGCCCTTGGACATGACACACTACCCTAACCTGAAATGGGCAGTGTGTGCAAACTGAGAATTCCCGTGGGGCTGTATATGCATCTTCTAGGATACTCTGTACAAAGTGGAAATGGTAGCGTTGTTATGTTGTGGTGGGCCCTCTGGTAGTCATGGGGCCCTGGCAAATGCTCACTTTCCACCCTTTGCTGCTGGCCCCAAGGATGGCAGAGCAGTGCATAAAAGCCGGTGTCGTGTAGTCGTCAGGAAGTCATAAGTGGGTAGCAGCAGGGATGTTGAAAAGTCCTCGAGTCACGAGTCTGAGTCCTTGGTTCAAAATGGGGACTCACGAGTCACTCCCAAAGCTGACTCCACGAGTCCCTATTAAAATCAATGGGGGGGGGGTTTCCCAACAAAATAAGGCTACTTCAGATGTGTGGTTTAAATAAATTCTAGGCACAAGTGTGCCTTTTTATTTCAAAACTCTGCAACTGATTTTGGAAAGACCAGACAGACAAACCCAAAATAACCAGGCAGGCAGAGGAGGCAGGGAACCCCAAAGCAGGCAGGCAGAGGCCTTTGTCTTGGACAATTCAACTGTTGAACTGGTCAAGAAGAGACCAGGCAGGCAGAGGTGGCTGGGAACCCCAGACAGGCAGGCAGAGGCAGCCAAACCCAAAATGTCTGAAAGGTTGCATTTTAGAAAAATGATTTTAAAAAATAAACTTGCTGTACTTCCTAAAACTTATCCATGTTGTATTTGAGGAACATGATTTTTTCTAAATGTTCGGGCCCCATTCTGGAACGGTGAGATCTCATCACAATTCCACCTTCACTGAACACCCACTCCACTGGTGATGAACTTGCTGGAACCAGAAGCACACTCAGAGCAGCCACACAGAGTAATCTCAGGTCCTCCTTCTGCCTCTCCCAAGTACGCAACACATCAATCAAAATAAATCTTGACACTGTTGGGGCTGCACTCCCCAACATCTAGAGCTGTCCATAGTGGCCGAGCAGTGGCACACCTCACTTCCATGCGCTCTTTGCCGGCAATCGCGCTCCTCTCCACTCCTTCTGGCACAGCCCAGGGATGTTGAAGAGTCCTTGGTCTCGAGTCCCGAGTCGAGTCTCGAGTCCCATTAAAAATATTGGGGTCTGAGTCGAGTCAGAGGGGAGACTCAGTCCGACTCACGAGTCGAGTCCTCGAGTCCGAATCCCCATCCCTGGGTAGTAGTCTGTTTTTGCCAGCCTCAAGACCTAAGCCTAACATGCATATAAGAAGCCTTCCAGGATCCACATGGCTGCTATTGTGCTTAACCACAGTTGAACAATAAGAGCATAAGAGTGCTCCTGCCCCAGACCAAAGGTCCAGGTAGCATCCTGTTTTCCACAGTGGCCAACCAGATGCTTTCAGGAAGCCTCTGAGCAGGGCATGAAGGCAACAGCCCTCTCCCCCATCTTTTTTCTTCCACTGTCCTGTGGTTCCTTGGGGCTCACAGGGGAAACTGGAAGCAAAATCAAGGTAAGGAAGTAGGACCTTGGATATCTCCAAGTGCCTCCTGCTGGCTGGGACTCTCTCCTACTAGGACAATAGGAAGATGTTGTCTTAGCAGGGAGCTAAAGCCAACTGAAGCCTTATCTAAGCTGACAAGACCTGTAGTGTTGTCAGTGCTGCCCCTCCTGGAGGAGCTGACTAGATTGTTAAAGGACCCTTGCCTGATTTTGTGGCCTGAGACTTCTGCAAGGCTAGGGAGATGGAGGTTCTGCTTGGGAGACATCCTCTGAGCTGGAAGATGTGTCCTCTGGCCAGGTGGGCTCTGAATGATGAAGTAGCCTGTGCCTCATCAGATTAATCTGCTACACATTTGGAGGTCTGGGGGCTGGGTATCATGACCCCAGCTACAGCTTACATTCAGTGTCACACTCTGAATGTGGAAGTTCTACTTTGCCACCACAGCTGATTGCTGTTGATAGTCTATCTTTCATCATCCACATGGTGGACTTCCCATGACTGTGTTACCACCACTGAGTTGACCTTGCCCCAATAGGGTGTCACCTCCAGAGATTCCAAAATAAAATCTGAAAACTGAGCCTGTGTTCTCTAGGAAATTGCAATATATATATATATATATATATATATATTGTTGGGTAACTTCAGAAGGTGCTGTACTTAAAATCGCTGATGTTTTTCTGCAATGTTTATTATTATTTAAAAACTAGCTATAAGTGTTGCACAGCTTCTGTTCGGTGATGTTCTATGGTGCACTGTAATTTAGAAGTGGAGGCTTGCATTTCTCTGGTAATCGGCTTGTAGTGACTTAGGATAATTTATAACAATACAACCAGGTTGCCTAAAAAATTTTATTGAAGATCAAGAGTATATAAGTGATGAGGAACTGAGTATATAATAGCCTCTTTCAACTTGGTGGCCTCTAGATGTTCTGGACTACAACTTCCATCAGCCCAACCAGGGGAAGGCTGTCATGGGAACTGAGAGCCATGAGTGGAACATGCCCTCACCTAAGGTGAATCATTCCAGTGGCTTCAAAAGAGGAGATGAAACACTATAGGGCTGAGGTTGAAAATGAGAGACTACCTTGTAACAAAGGTGCGGAAGTTAGAAATTTGCCTGAGCTAGGTTTTCTCTCTTGCATGACAAACAGCAGCTGGGAAAATGGTATCTCGCTTAATAGAAGGCTAGGCATATACGGCAAAAAAAGAAGAAACATTATTTTAGGTTGGTTTCTGCCAGAAGAAAAGGGAGAACCAGCAGTTACATGATTTATGCTGAAATCCTATAGGTTTTGAGCAATCGCTTTCCCCATATTACATGGGATGTGGCCTTATACTAAAAGAGTCAGAGTACTGGTCCATCTAGCTCAGCAAAAGGGAGCATGTCTGTGGCCCTCCAGATGTTTTTGGACTGCAACTCCCATCAGCCCTACCTGGCATAGCCAGTGGCGAAGGATGATGGGAGTTCCAGTCCAATATCTGGAGCACCACCTGTTCCCCCACCCCTGATCTAGCTTTTGATTGACCAAGGTGGGTTTGGACTACAACTCCCATCATCCATGGCCACCAACCATGTTGGTTGGGGTTAATGGACATTGTAGTTCAAAACATCAAGAGGGTACCAGGTTGGGGAAAGCTGGCCTGTGTTGAGTAGCACTGTCTCTCCAGGGTTTCAGATGGGGGTATTCCCCAGTCCTACCTGGGACCTTCTTCATGCAAAGCATGGACTCTGCTACTGAGCTTTGTTCCCCATATCTATTTAATACAGACCTTTCACCCAAGAGATTCATAGAGTTTGAAGGGGCCTACAAGGCCATCAAGTCCAACCCCCTGCTCAATGCAGGAAACTAGAGGAGGGGGTCTCCCATCCAAGTAATAACCAGGCTTGACCCTGCTTAGCTTTCCACGCTCAGACAAGCTGAGCCAGCGTGAGCCACAGGCCACTAGAGTTGCAGCCAAGCCATTTTTATTTTTACTGCTCTGACCAGTTGAACCTTGTTTGATCAGGGGACAATAATTTCGGAAAACCCAATACACTCCAGATACTCCTAGGTTCCTCCATTGAGCTGGTAGGTTTCATCAGAGTCTCCCCCAGAAACTACCAGACCCCGTTATAGATACATTCATGACCTCTCGGATGCCACCTTGACTCCATTTCTGAGCACCAGGTTTGACCTTATCCTAAATCACTGGGCAGGTTCAGTTGGCACCCTAGTTTGATGAATAGTCAATTTTGACAGAGGAATAGATGGTGCTAGGCCAAGGCTGTATAAACCAGCTTTCCCCAAGGTGGTGCCTTCCACATGTTTTGGACTACCACTCCCAGCATTCTTGACCATTGGTCATGCTCACTGGGGCTGATGGGAGTTCAAGTGCAAAACATCTGGAGGGCACTAGGCTGGGGAAGGCCATTCTAAGCCATGTTGCATCTCCTGATGGCCTTCTGTGGAGACCCATTGGACAATAGGATGATCACATTCATAACCCTCATCAATTTCTAAAGTTCACCATGGATACAAGAAGGCAGTCACTGCCACTCAAGAATCTGCATTTGGCCCTGGGGGCTTTTGGTTTACAACCTGTAGGATAGAATCTCCCAGCTGAGAATCCTTTTAAGCATAGGGCACAACCCAAATAATAAATTCAGACTAAAATGTGAGATGTCCTACTGCTGTGCCGGTTTAGTTGCTGGCTCCAATCCTTAATGCAATTTGGTTTTCTAATATTTCCCCCGCAATGCTCTTGTTTTCTCTGCCTTTGTCTGTTTTATTAGTTTCTCGGCAGTGGCAGCTCTCTCGTCATCAGCCAATGTTGCTCTTTAATATATTAATAAAAGCAGTATTATTGAATTAATAAAAAAACATGATTAACAGGGAATCCAAAAATTCTTGTGTGGATGTATAATGTGTATTGCTCTTTGTGTACACACACACACACACACACACACACACACACACACACACACAGAGTTCTCATTCAACCTGTCTGAGGTTATTGTGGAATTCATAGGTGGCAGCTGTCACCCTGTCCCAGAGTACATTGAAATGACTTCCAATTGATTGAAGAGCCAGAACTCATAGCTGCTTGGTTTTATAATACAGTAATACCTTGGATTGAGAGCATAATTCGTTCCGGAACCGTGCTTGTAATCCAAAACTCTTATATCAAAGCGAGTCTCTGGCGGGCGTGAGCAGGGCCGATTTCGGCCCGCTACGCCCGCTCGAGGTGAGTGGTTATGTCCCTACGACTACTTGTCTTGCAAGACGTTGCTTGTTTATCAAGTCAGAATTCATTAAATTTTTTTGCTTGTCTTGCAAAACACTCTCAAAGCAAGTTACTTGCAATCCAAGGTATTACTGTAAAGTGTTGTTAAATCACTTTTCTCCCCATCCTGCTGTGTAATATAGCTTTCTGCGTTATTAATGGCAATTGAGAAAACCAAGTGGGCTTTTAAAAGAGTTTTGCAGCACCTAACCAGTCTTAATTATCACAAGCAGAGATTAAAAACAGTGCTGCCAACAAACAGGATATTTAACCGCTTAAAGATTAGATGAAGGATGATTAGATGTAGGCAGCCCACTGTGGCCAGTTGTACAGGTGTGATGTGGTTTCTAGAATCTTCTCTGGGGATGTTCTCTGACCAAGATCTTCTACCCAGATGTTGTACATCACATCTAACACAGAGGTGTGGGAACCTGTGCCTATCCAGATGTTGTGGGACTCCAGCCTCAGCCAGCATGGTCAGTGGTTGGAGATTATGGGAAGTGTAGCCCAGCAACATCTGGAAGGGCATATGAGTTCTACCCCAAGTCTAGGGTGTGCTCCTGTCTGTTCAGGTTGATCTGCCAGTACTGGAAGATGCTTTGTAGACCTTATAGGTAAAAAGGCTGAATCACCCCATCATCTGCCCAAGGGTGTTCAGTCTCCTCGGGGTCCCCACTAGTGATGGCCGAGGGGGCAATGTGATGTGAGGGCATTAATTGACACTACTTTGCGTAGTTCCAGGCAGGCTTGTTGCCCCTTTAAATTTCTTGCAACATGGAAGGGCAGGAAGTTGGTGAGCAAGAAGGTGAGAGGCATGGAGGAAGGGGGATATTTCAACCTTGGGTTATTCTACCTGTTGTCTTTTCTTTGCTTCTCACTGGCTCAATTCAGACATTGAACCTAGTCACAGTTTTTACTAGCCATAGTTCTGAATTCTAACCATATTTTGAATTTGCAAATGTATGACAGGCAAACCATGGTTTAGAACCACTTCTCTTTCTTTCATCTCCCATCCCCTCAGAACTCTGGCGCAAGTTTCCAAAAGCAATCTTCATGGTTCAGAAAGAGAAGCGATGACCCCAACTATGTTCCACCTCCCCCCAATTGAGACTTTATGCTGAACCATAGTTTAGTTTTAAAAAATGGTTTACAACAAACCATGGTTTCTCATTCTACCTTGCCAGCCAGTCACAAATCATAGGTTACTAATTCAGACATTGCATCATAGTTATGCTTCTCTGACCATGCTTAGGAGTGCTATCTAGAGCCTCTGAACAAGCTGATAACTGGCTTTCCATCCTCCAGCTTGAAAGAATTCCAGAGAAGGGAGGAAACTGCAACACTTCATGCTTTGGTAGTTATCTGTATATTACACAACTGTTTCCCATCATGCACTGTTGTCTAGGTTGTGGGCAGGGCAACATGTGCACAGTGCCTCTCTCCTCCCTGACCATATCATATCGTAAGGCACACTTGAGATTTGGAAGCAGGGCTTTCTGGACAAAGGTTATGTTTTTGGGGAAGGCTGCTCCTTTCCAAGAATTAATGATCAGCTGTGACTGCAGAAGCCAACCCTGGTGATAGCATCTAAGTTTTGGCCACATTTTCTTACACATCCTTGGACAAGAATAACAATATTAAAAATAAAAAATGTCACCGGTTGAGACAGTCTAGCTAAAAATAATCCACCACCCAGCAGTCTCCGATAAATTACCTGAACAAAGAAGTGAAAGGGGGGGGGGGAGTCAAGTGAGATCCTTAAAGATGTCTTTATCTTTGACTCCCTCCTCCTTGTGATAATGCATGTGCTTGCACCATTAAAGAAACCCTGCTGGATTTTAATTTTGTTTTTATTAATAATGCAACCAACCTTTTTACGTGAGACAGTTTGGTTTTTTGGCAGGATGCCATGATCCACAAACTCCTCAGGCTTTCAACTCAAGATACATATTTTCGAAACCATCTGGAGCTGGTAGAGGTTTTGAGCAGGCCAATGTTTCAGTCACAGCTCTGAGGCAGAGATGTTGGAAAGGGCATGTGGGGCCCTGTAGGGATCCCTGTAGGGGTGGGATCCAGTGGTTCCAGTGGAGCCCAAATCTAGAGCAAGCTTTTGTTTGGGATGAGGCTGAATTTAGAAGTTTCATTGCCTGAGGTGGAAAAAGACCCAGCTGCTGTTGACCCTGGTTTGCCAACCAGGGCTGGCTCAAGACATTTTGCTGCTTGAGGAGAAGGACAAGATGGAACCACTGCCAGGCCAGCCATTCCTCATAGTAGCTGACCAGACTGGCAGTTGAATCTTACTTCAACACTAGTGAGGGGACAGTGTCTTCAACCACACCTGAGGGCATCAAGCTAGCTTAGGTTGGCACGGGCCATGTGGCAACACCTCACTGCCGGCTCCCACCATCTGCAACCTGAGATGGTCACCTAAGCCTACCTAATGGTAGGGCCAGCCCTGATATTAACTCAAATCCCCCTCATGGCTGACTCTGTGATAGACATGAGTGCCTTTTTTAGGAAGCCCTCTTCCTTTCCTTCTGAATCCCTCTAGAGGTGTGTGTCCCTCACTGTAGGGTTGCCAGGTCTCAGCCTTTGGCCCTGAGACTGTTTTTTGGGGTGCATTCTCAAGACAGCAAGTTTAATCTCTTCTGGCCCACCAGTTCACTTGGTGGCTTCTTTTAAGTACATAGGTGTTCTAGACTAAGTGGTAAGGTGACCATGTATCCTACATCACAGAAGGCAGTAACCATATTTGAAGGGCCATCCAGTCCAAGTCTGGTTGAAAGATAAAAAGAGCCATGAGAAGGGAGTGCAGGAGCCCAGAATTTGCCCATCAACACTTGGCACAGCCTTCCCCACCTTGGTGCCCTCCCGATGCCTGACAATTGGCCTGGGGCTGATGGAAGTTGAAGTCCAACACAGTGGGAGGGCACCAGGCTGGGATAGGCTGACTTGGCAGCTGGACAACAGATTGAACAGGCTCACAGGTCACCTGGTCCCAGTTTTCCCCCAACTAGGATGAGGGGTATTGCATTTCTATTTAAATTATAGTCATTATTTCTACGTTTGCATCTATGCGTATACATTCATCCAGTGGAGGCTGGTGACTCCAAGGTCAGTAGGATAGAGTATCCACTCTTGTGTTCTAGTCTGAACTTTAAAGGAGCTATCCATGGTGCTAAAACGATGTTGGGGGTAGCTTTCAGCACCATCGGCAGCTCCTTTAAAGTTAAAACTAAAATCCAGAGCAGATACTCTGCCCCACTGACGTTGGAGCCATCAGCCTCCACTGTTCACATCCCTACATGAGGGTGACACGGCGCCTTCATATCTCCACTGCTTTACCACTGGACCCGGCCTTCTCACTGCTGTATTGTGCTCCCCCACTTAACCTGTGCATCAGATTCTTGACTTTGAACTGTTGATAACCCCATGGCCTCAACCTTGTGGTCTCAACCTTGTGGCCTCAAACCCCCCTGGAAGAAAAAGGTCTTTCCTAACTAGTGGAAGATGGTTCAAGAGGGGGCCACCTGGACATCAGAGGGCAAGGTGGGCTTTGGTTCCAGACCCGACAAGCCTTCTGCCTGTGGTAGACGTACTCCCATGGGGCTTTCCATGGGAGAGTCAGGGCGTCTCTGGGGGCAGATATGTCACCCTGCCCAGTCCAGGGTTGTACTGTACTGGCCACCCCATTGTATCTCCCCTCAGCTAGCCTGTAGTGGGAGTTTCTCTGTTGGGCAGTAGGTAGGCTGATATGGGATGAAGCAATCCTTCAAGTATTCTGGGCTATTTAGGGTTTTAAAAGTAATGCCAACTGGGAGACCCAGTCACCGATCCCCTGTGTACTGTGTAGTTCAGCCCTCACAAACCTGGTTCGGAAGATGGTGCAGGGTGGTTCATCACAGAGTCAATATCATGTACTACCATCTGTCATACACAATGGGGAAGAGGCTCCAGCAGCTGGATCCTTGGTGTGAGTTAATAGGGGTGTGAGAAGCACACAAGTGTATCCTTTTCATCTGTGATAGTATTCAAAAGTATGTGCTTTCCCCCCTCTCTGATTAATTGTTGGGTGTGTGTGTGTGTCACTCTCTCTCTCACACATGCGCACACGGGCACACACACACACGGGCACACACACACGGGCACACACACACACACACACACGGGCACACACACACACACACACACACACACACACACACACGGAGAGAGAGACACACAGGGAGAGAGACACAGACACACACACACACAGACACACACACACAAGAGAGAAGGGAAGGGCTGGGATTCTAACTTGTATTTAATTTGTATATTTTTAACTGCTTCATTTGTTTAATGGATGGGTTGCTAAATAAGGCTTGTGCCTGGGGGTTTTGTTGCCTAAACATCCGGCTGATGCCTTTACTGTATTTCTTCTTTTTTCCCTCTTAAACTTGTCCTCAGATAGCTTTTAAGATCCTGCTGTCATCATGGCCTCCCGCTGTTTGAGAAAAAACCTAAGCTAAATTTTCCCCATTACTACAGCTTAAGAATAATACCAGGAGTCAACAGCTTCCTTTTCTTTTTCATTGTTCCTTGCGTTTTAGGAATGGTAAATCACTGTAATGGTGCAGTAATGACTTTGGTAGGAAACATATTTATTTTTATTCTTTTCTCTTCTCCCCCCCTGCTGCCCCACCCAGGCTTATTGGCATTTTAGTCCTGTGTTCCCTTTCTATCGGTCTCGGTCTGCAAGAATGGATCTGTTTTTAATACATAGTTTGATCGCTGTGAAGCATGTTGGAAGAACTGGGACCAGATTCGTACATCCTCTCTCGTCTTGGTATGAAGTCTCCACCCAGTAATTTTTCCCTGGCTTGTGAATGCTCTGAGCCAAAAGTCTCAGATTCAAATCTTATAATATAAATGTGAACACTGTGCATTATGGCTTCACTCTTAAGGATCTTATTCCAAGCGAGAAACCGCAGGGAACGGTGGGCTAGGGTGCCCCTTCTCCTCTCCTCTTCTTTCTGGGAAGAAGAAAGTCTTCCCTGTCCAGGGAGGGGGCAAAAAATATTGCCAATATGGGGCAGAGGAGGAGGAGATGGGGGGGAGAGACTAAGACACTGGTGGGCTGCAGGGGAGACCCCGAGGGCCAAATGTGGCCCATATCTGTGGCCCAGCCTAACATGTCATTTTCCCACAAGGACACATGCTTTCCAGAAGCTACAAGCTGGGCTTGTGTAAGTAGTATCCCTTCTGCTGTCCCCACCAGCAGCAGCAGGCTATTGAGGTATCATGGCTAGTAGTCGTACATGGAGGATCAGGCTACTAGTCCTGATGGCTGTGCGCTACCCCCAGTACCAGAGGCTTTAGGCCTATGTATACCAGTTGCTGGGGGACACAGGAGGGAGGGTGCTGCTGCACTCATGCCCTGCTTGTGGGCTTCCGACAGGCAGCTCCTTGGCCACTTTGTGAGCAGAATGCGGGACGAGATGGCACCTTGCTTGTTGGCCTGATCTGGCAGGACTCTTCTTACGTTCTGATGTTCCCCGTGAATCCTAGTGAACCAAATGACACAGGTATGTGCGTGACACGCTTGTGTGCTTCTATTAGGGATGTGCAAATTGGCAAAAGTCAGGCTCACCAAAGTTCTCCAGATTCCCCCTCAAAGATCATTCCGACTCAAGCCCGTATCGGATTGTGAGCGTCCCCCTTCTTTGCGCATGAAAATCCGTGCATATTTGCATGCAGATCTTTCCAACTGTGCGCATTTTTGAAATGTACGCGTTCTTCTCCCACTGATTGAGGTGTATTTGTGCGCATTTTTCAAAAGTGTGCTCCCCCCCCCTGTGCGTTTTAGAAATGGACACATGCTGCCGAACACATGTTTTTGGGTCTGTGTGAATTACGTAGCAAGTCTGGAAATGTACGGATTTTGACCACCGATTGCATCCAAGTCTGTATTCAGAAGATGCAAACTGGGTAAAAAGATGCAAAATGAACAAACAACTTGCTCAAGCATTCCTAAGTGAGCTAGAACATGCTCTAGTCTAGCCCTCTGTGCTTTGAGAGTTCTCTCTCAAGCTGCTGCTACATCAGGGGGTAGGCATCCTGGTGCTTTCTAGATGCTTTTGACTCAAACTCCCATAGTCCCTGACCATGGGCCATGCATGCTCAGGCTTATGGGAGTTGTAGTCCATGAGCACCAGGTTGCCTAGTCCTGATGTAGATGGACCAATACTTTGACTGTGTATCGGTCCAGTTACTTTGTTTCTGTGGACATATTTCTTTCTGTAGTGATTTTCTTCTTGGCTTGAGGAGTTAACATCCTGCTTTATGGGGAATATAAGAGGCTGGAACCTAGTTTGCCCTAATAATTGATAATTTCCAGCTGGTGGCTCTAATGTCAGCAGGCTGTGTATCTGCTCTGGAATTTGCTCTGTACTTTTAAGGAGCTACCATGGTGCACAGAACCCTATCCCCAAAATAGGTTGAGCCCACTGGACAGTTCTTTAAAAGTTCAGAGTAAAATCCAGAGCGGATACACAGCCCCACTGCCAATTTCCATCTTGATAATTTCTCTCCATTCCTTTCCCTTCTGCTCTTCACCTTCCCACACCTGCTAAAGGTGTCTCTCTGCCAGCACACCACTTTTTTGTTTAACGGAAGATAAAGTAGGTGTTTGCCGAGGACTCTTGGTGCCCTCTGTTATCCTGCTGTCAGATGTGATCTTGAAATGATCTTGGCTTTTCCTTGAAGACCATACACAGATTGCATGAGGGACCTGTTACCTGGGGATCATCTGAGTGGGAGGGTGAGGGTGAGCAGGCATGTCTGAGTGGAAATCTTACCCTACCTTTTGACTTACAGCATCATAACAGAAGGGTTGTAGAAGATTCATAGATCATAGAGTTGGAAGGGGCCTACAAGGCTATTGAGTCCAACCCCCTGCTCAACGCAGGAAACTGGAGGAGGGGTCTCCCATCCAAGTAATAACCAGGCCTGACCCTGCTTAGCTTTCCACTCTCAGATGACGTCTGTACCCAAAGGATTTGTGGTTCTGGGCTAGGAGCCTCTGCTGAATGCTTGGTTTTGGTTTTAGGGTTAAAATATTGCTTTTTGGGGGAGCAGCAGAGGATATTTCAAGACCCCCTTAAATTCTGCAATTATTCACTCTTATACTGTTAACTGCTATTCTTCCTCCAGTCTTCTGCTTGCTTCAATGCCATTTTTAAAAATTATAATTGCTGGGCTCTTCTCTGCCTGGAAATAGTTATTTGGCTGCTCCCAGCCAATGATTTCATTCATTCATTACATTTCTCTACCACCTGATAACGAAAGCTCTCCGTGTGGTTTACAAAGATTAAAGCCCTAAAAATATAATAACATAATATAAAACCGTTCTCATACATACACTAAAACCCTAAAAATGCAATATAATATAAACCGATTTACATATAAAAATAAACAATTTTGAACTAAAAATACAATATGATAACATAATCTAAAACCTTTCACATACAAACACTGAAACCCTAAAAATACAATATGATAACATAATATAAAAACCATACAAATAGAGGTGTACAGAATTATGTGTGGTGTGGAGAAAGTGGACAGGGAGGCATTTTTCTCCCTCTCTCATAAAACTAGAACCTTACGGGGTCATCAGTGATTGGTGGGAGATTCAGGACAGGTCAAATGAAGGACTTATTCATGCAGTGCAGAATTAAACTATGGAATTCACTTCCACAAGATGTAGTGATGGCCACCAATTTGGAGGGCTTTAAAAGGGGATTGGACAAATTCATGGAGGAGGAGAAAGCTATCAATGGCTACTAGTCCTGATGGCTATATGCTACCTCCAGTATCGGAGGCAGTGTGCCTATGTACACCAGTTCTTGGGGAGCATTGAGCAGGAAGGTACTGTTGCACTCATGTCTTGTTTGTGGGTTTCCTGTGGGCAGCCGGTTGGCCACTTTGTGAGAAGAATGCTGGACTAGATGGACCCTTGGTCTGATCCAGCATGGCTCTTCTTAATGTTATGTTCTTAAGGCAGTTAACAAAAGTTACACCAACCACCAAAAGCCACCAACCACTACAATACAAACTGAATAAATAAATAACACCAGTATCTGTGCTGTTTTAGCTTACAGAAGTTGAAGCTGTATTTGATCATGATGCTAGTTCTCCGTGTGCAGGGAGTTTAGCTTTGTTTTTAACATGGGGGAATTCAATAATGTGACGTGCGTGCACACACACCTTCCTACCTCTGCAGTGGTGGAACCCCTTATTCCCTCCTCATTCTTTTTGCTTAGTGCATCCAGCCAAAGCTGGTACCCTTTGAGCAGGTTGATAACCCCCATGCAAAACTTTGATACCTCTGAAAATGCCATCCTGGACTTTAAAGGCTGGCCTCTGCATTTGTAGATGGATGTTGCCTGGGAAGTGGATTTTGTGTCACTCATGTCCCACTCCATTTAATTTAAATGCTTGCGCTTTGTTGAGAAGGGAAGCTTGTTTCAAATCACTGGGGTTGGTGATGGGCCAGTTGTGACTGCTCTGATTCTCCGTTATTTGATGCCCGTCTCGGTGCATCTCGAAGCGCCGGCCTTCTGGTTCGGCTGGTGTCAATTGACGGGAGTGTTTTCTTTATTTTATTACAATGGAACCCTCGGCCCCAGCGTGGCCATGGCAAATGGGTTTGCTAAAGCATTCTTGAGCTCTGGCCCTCTTCCTTGATTATACCTGTGTGTTGCACCCTTGATGGAATTGAAATAAATAATTTGCCGGTGGTGGAAGGAAAAGTATTAGATTTATTTCTGAATTTTTTCTTTTCGTTTCGTTTTCCTTAAAGAAAGATGTCAGCATGTTCCCCGGAAGACATGAGAGACAGAGAGAAAGAGAGGCAAGGATTGTCAAGCTACCTGCCTGCTCTGAATTAAGCTGAACCTATTGGAAATGAAAGGTTCAGAGAGCAGAGATGAAATAGATTGAAGTAGTTGCTCGAAGCGAATTGAAAGGGCAGGTTTACTGGTTGAGCATGATCTCGATGGGCAAGGGGAGATACCTAATGCATTGTAAGTGTTGGCTATTGTGGTGTCCCAGTTCTCTCTCTCTCCCCCCACCCTCCACCAGTACTTGATATTCTTGTTTTCATTTTAGTTTTCTGCCTTCACCTTTTTTGGGTATCCAGAATAGATTGACAGCTGCAGCACAAGCAATAAAACGTTAGAAATATATATTGGGTTGTATTGAATGCTGGCTTTGTGCTAGGCTAGCAGAAAACACTTCCTTTATGTATGTATGTATTTTTCAAATTGATAAACCATTCATCCAAAAGGGATCCCAGCGCAGTGTACACAACAGTATAATACAAACAAACCCAGTATAAGAACCATCGTTACAATTTTCGTCTCCCCCTTCCAACAAAAAAAAGAACCTCTTGGCAGCTAACACCATAATAAAGCCATAATTAATAAAATAAGCAATGAATGCCCAAGTACAAGAGCAGAAGTATTCCATAATCAATAAAACAAACAATGAATGCCCTAATGAATAAATGATACATAGGCGCTGTCACTCGAAACCACAACAAACAAACAACAACTGTCCATTTGTTCTTTTAAATTTTAAAAGAATGTTTTAATAAACAGATTTTAAAATGTCAAACATCTTGGCATAAGCATTTCAGTCAAAATGTTTTACATTTTAAAATCTGTCTATTAAAAAAATCTTTTAAAGTGTATAAACTAGACATGTGACAGCTGGATGTGCTGTGTTTTGAAGTACCCTGCTGAAAACAGAAGCAATAAAGCATTAATTAGTCTTGCTTTATTATTTATTACATCTATAACCTGCTTTCTTGCCAAAAATTGCACTCAAGGTGGCTAATTTTTCATCAATGCCTAGTGGTGCAGAAAAAGAGCTAGCCCGATCTCCAGAGGGTCAACATTCTGGGTGACATAACTGAGAAGGCCCCCGTTCTCCATATGCACCCCCAGATGGCCATAATGGGACACACAGCAGGACTGCTTCTGAAGACCAAAGTGTGCGGGCAGCCTTCCGCCAGTCTGACATAGTAGAGGATGAGATGTCCACTCATAGCTTACCCAAAGCCCTAAAACAGCATTCCCCAATCTGGCGCCCTCCTGATGTTTTGGACAACATGTCCCATCATCCTTGATCATTGACCATGTTGACTGGGGCTGGTAGGAGTTGTAGTCCAAAACATCTGCTGGGCACCAAGTTGGAGAAGGCTGTTTTAGGGCTTTCAGTAAGCTTTGAGCTGATGTCTCTTGTCCTCCACTATGTCTGTTCTGTCCACTTGAAATACAAGCTACTATGCCGTTAAAAATGTACCGTACAGGTGCCATTAACACCAGTTGAGCTTACTTAGCATGCTGGGCTGGAGGAGGGGAGGCCATATAAATGATACTTAGACAATTCTGTCCTGCCACAATGCATCAATCACGCCACGGATGCCCATTTTAATGTTCTCGTCCTGTCTTTGTCCCCTCAGTTTGACCTTGCAGGGAATGTAATGGGCTGTGAAGGGGACAACTCAGGTGGTGGAACCCACCTTTTAAGCTGTGTTTCCCATGCTGTAAATAAGGGTGGCACACATTGAGATGTACCGGGTCAGAACAGCCTTTGGTTGCAGAAGCTGAGGCGGTGTTGGTTGATTCTTAAAGCCAACTTAGTCAAAATCCCCTTGTAATTTTTTAAAATTGGATTTTCTTTGGCTTCTAAAAAACCTACAGGCTTGGTTGTAGCTTTCGCTGTAAGTCTGAGCTGTTAATAGCATCGGGGAAGGAGCTAGCAAACTGTGGTCATGGTGTTGATGGAGGAACCCACCCAAAAGAGCCAGTGTGGCGTAGTGGTGAGAGTGTTGGACTGGGACTTGGGAGATCCAGGTTCTATTCCCCACTCGGCCCTGAAACTCACTGGGTGACTTTGGGCCAGTCACTGATTCTCAGCCTAACCTACCTCACAGGGTTGTTGTGAGAGTAAAATGGAATTTGGCTTCCTGGCTTGTGCCATAATACATGTGCTAGTGCTGTTGTAGTGGTGGAAAATATGGCGTGCCGGTGGTCATCATGATGGTCTCCATAGCCGTGCCCCCAAGGAGAGTCCAAAAATTTGGGTACCTGTGCTGATCCATATCAACAAACCAGTTCTAGCCCTTTTCATTCCCCCAGCAGCAGGTCTTTCGTAAAGCTCATGGGTCTTAATTGCCCATGTAAGACCAACCCCCCACCCCAAATATTTTGCAATTTAGGAGTGGGAACAATCTATTGTTGCTGGGAGTTTATTTGGTCGCAGCCACTGTGAGGATTGCAGCTGAGCTCAGAGGGAACGGGGAAGGCTGAGGGGGTGGCATTGGCAGATGACATCAGAGTCCCTGCTAATAATAATAATAATAATAATAATAATAATAATAATAATAAGGGTATAAATGAAATAAATAACATAATAATAATAGTAGTAGTAGTAGTTGTTGTTAAAGTGCTGGGGCTGCAACACTGAGTCCTGGCTCAACTGTGTAATAATGTTTAAGGTGCCACAAGCCTCTTTGCTGTTTTTGCTGCACCCCTCTGGAAAATGCACGTCCTCTAACATTTGACAGAGTTGAGTAGGGGACATGCTTGTAGCAAGAGATACGCCCGCTTGTCACTAGGAATGGACAGATCTGTCACTTCAGTTTTCTCCCATAGTGGAGTTTTGTTTTTGTTTTTTTAAATGTCAGTTCTTTCAGCCCTGTTTTATGAGGAACATGGCAAATTTTAGTAAGTTCATGTGGAATTCCCATCCAGCCTTAATCTTAGGGCATTGTAAGGTATGGTGTGTTCTTAAATCTAAGATTGACTAAGCCACCTCTGGGATCTTAAAACAACAACGATGCACACACCAGGAAGACATCAGTGATTCCGTAATATAAGCAGAGTCAGTATGAGAAAGTCTGAACATTCTGTTTGGTATTCCTGCTTTCCCTAATCCAAATCATCTCAAAAAAATACAATTATGTTTGCAAACAAGTGGAGGCTGAAATGTTATAAGCAAATCAACAGATGTCTAATCTTCTCCCTCGTGTTCCCATATATATATATAGATATATATAGATATAGATATAGATATATTCCTGTAGGATACAAGCAGGTGAGTTGATTATGAGACATTTCAGACACATTAACTATTGAGAGAGGACTTTTAAAAGCTCTGCAATAATTCATTGTTTATTTCCTTTGGGATTTCCCCCTTGGAATAACATTAGTGCTGTCCTGAGAGCCCAGAGCCAGTTTCTCCCTGAGAAGCTCCTTGTCTAATGGGCTTTGTAATTAGCATGACAAAGCCTTTCCCTCTCCTGCTTTGAGAGAAAGTGGAGGGGGAGTGAAGGAAGGGAAATGGTCCCCCCCCCCAACAACCTGTTTTCAGGATTTACAATGCCAGCTGCAAATCATAAAGATAAAAATGTGTGTGTGTGTGGGCGGTGAGAGGAGATACACGCAGTCCTATGAACATAGCCTATTTGCAGCCCCAAACACGAGAAGGAACACAATTATTGGGATTTTTTTTTGCAATTTCTTGAAGCTTGCATTTGAAAGTGCACACTTGTGCAAGTGTGCATTTCTGCACCTGTGTAAATGTGCATTCCACCCAATCCACATTTTCATACTTTCATATATGGCAGAAATGTGCATTTTCAATCCATAAAAATGCACATTTTTTGAAACTGGAGAAATGCATTTTTTTTCCTGATCGGGGGGGGGGGGGGGAGACATGCTCACTTGGGAAAGTGAGCGAGCCAAACTGAGCTTCAAGGAGGAATGTGGAGAACCTCGATGAGCTCGAACATTGCATGTTGACCTGTTTGTAACACAGGCCCAAATATGACAGCTAATTCATAGATTTCATAGATCATAGAGTTGGAAGGGGCCTACAAGGCCATCGAGTCCAACCCCCTGCTCAATGCAGGAAACTAGAGGAGGGTTCTCCCATCCAAGTAATAACCAGGCCTGACCCTGCTTAGCTTTCCAGGCCATCACACTGGGTTGAAATTCCACACAGATTATATTTTGTGGCCTCATTGACATGCTGCTTTCAGGGGGTGGGGAAGAAGTGGAGTAGCTAATTTTGAGAGCAGGGCATGTGGAAACTGCCAGCATTCCTCCTGGCTCCTTTTTTGCTGCTGACCACTGTCTTTGCTGTTCCAAAATTCCCTGAGATGACGCTGCACCATGGGCATTCTGTCCCATGGAAGGATGCTGCATTGTGATACACAGCATCACCGTGGGGGCATTCTGGAGAATCCAAAATGGCAGCTCATTGATCTAGCCTGGCCCTCTCTCCCAATCAAAGTCTGGGGTTGTGTGAGCAATTTTCCCACAGCTTTGCATTGCATGTGACAAGTGGGGCCTGCAACAAAACGTTTGCAGTGTGGCGTGCTCCTCAGGGTGCCAGCCAGCCAGTGTTGCCTTTTTCTAAGACACTCCATTCTTCCTCTTCCTCTCCCCAGTTTTACATTCCCCCCCACCCCTCCTGAACCCTTTGTTTTTTCTTTATTTCTGTGATTGGGTCCACACCACACAGTAAGCCATGGTGGTTTCAGCGTGGCTTGTCATGTTGTCTGAACCCAGCAGCATGGTTTGTTAACCTCACACAAGTCGTTCTGGCTGGGTTCAGACAACACGACAAGCCACTCTGAAACCACCATGGCTTACTGTGTTGTGTCTCCTCTACTTCTGTAACCTTGGAGTTTCTCCAAGTCTGGTCACATCTCCTCCTTGTGCATGGATTGGCTACATAAGGATCAGCACGTGGTGAATGAGTTTGCTATAGGGTTGGATTATTCAATAAATCCACGAGAGAGAGTAGAATTGATTACCACTGGAGGGGCACAACCAGAATGGTGACCCTTTCAGAGAGTGGGCTTCTTGGACAGCAGGTAGTTTTTCCTCCTACACCTGAAAAGATTTACATTTCAGAGTGTACACATGTGAATAGTTGATCTGGGTGAGTTGCCTCCAGTCAGGGCTGGTTCCGGGTTTGAGAGGGTTCTCAGCAAGGAATGCTCTGGTCAGCCGTCTCCATTAATGGACCACCCAGATGGACCACTTAGCAGCAACTGGCAGTAGCTAAGGAACATAAGGGGGATAAGTGTGTGTGTCCTTCCTTGGATACCCTCACAACATCAAGGCTCCTCTTGCACAAAATTCCCTCCACGTATTCATCTGAAACTTGGTTGGCTTGATCTCCTCAGAAAGGGCAGGTCACTCAAGATGGGTGAATCTGTGAAGCATGACTTCACTCAGGTTCTCATATTTCCAGTGCTAAGTTCATTCTGTCCCAATTCTACAGAGCGCATATTTATTAAGTCAGTATGAAAAATTGAATATTTATTTATTTTATTATATTTATATCCCACCTTTTTTCCTGCAAGGAACCCAAGGCGGCTTACATCCTCCTCCTCTCCATTTTATCCTCACAACAACCCTGTGAGACAGGTTAGGCTGAGAGTCCGTGACTGGCCCAAAGTCACCCAGTGAGCTTCATGGCTGAGTGGGGACTAGAACCCGGATCTCCCGAGTCCCAGCCCAACACTCTAGCCGTGACTCTGCACTGGCTCTAATATATACAGTAATACCTTGGATTGCAAGCATAATTCATTCCGGAACCGTGCTTGTAATCCAAAACACTCTTATATCAAAGCGAGTCTCTGGCGGGTGTGAGTGGGGCCGATTTCGACCCGCTCCGCCCGCTCGAGGCGAGCAGTTACATCCCTACGACTACTTGTCTTGCAAGACGTCGCTTGTTTATCAAGTCAAAATTTATTTCAAAAATTTGCTTGTCTTGCAAAACGCTCTCAGACCAAGTTACTTGCAATCCAAGGTATTATTGTGTGTGTGTGTGTGTGTGTGTGTGTATAATATTAGTGCACATTTCAAAATATATGCAGTTTTGTGTGCACTTTTTCAAACGTACACTTCTTTAGCAGATATGTTTGGGAAATACCTTCTTGTGCAGTCCCTCCCCCCACAAGTGCATCACAAACTTCAGAAATGTATGGATTTCTATAGCACACTGCCTTCCGGTTCATATTTAGGTTTCAGAACTGCAAATCTGGTGAACTCCTATTGAAATGCAAGCCAAACAGATTTCTCACCCATCCCCGCTAGTATTCTGAGTCAAGCCACTGGGAAGTGTGGTGAGGTCTGTAGTAATCTCCTGCCCCACCATCTTGGCTTGCACTTTGTGGCTTTGAAGTAAGAGACTTCTCCAAGGAGCTGTTGAAATTTTGGCTTTGATTAAACTGGGATTTCCGCAAGCCTCTCCACGCCCCTAAATGAAATGAAAAAGAAAAGCTCTCCATCTAATTAGACTCTACTGGGGGTTGGTGAGGAGAGAATTTCCAGCCCTTTGATTATTTTATAACACTTGTAATCTGTGCAAAGTGTTTATCAAGCTTTTAAAAAGCAATTTGAGTTGTTTCTTTCCTGTCCCGCTTCCTAGGGCAATGTTGTTGCTTGGCTGTAAATTGAAACTTGAGATAACTTTGGTTGCCGAAAACAACTTAAAAATTAAAAAAAAAAAATGCAAGAAGGAAGAAAACACTTTGAGAAAGGCTTTGGTTACATCCGCAAGTGCAGCTACCCAGATAATTTGCACCTGCCTGGTGTTTCTCCAGTTGTTTGGCAGAAAAAGGGAATATGTACTCCAGTCTCAGAGGCAGTATGCCTACGTACACCAGTTGCTGGGGAACATGGGCAGGAGGGTGCTGTTGCACTCATGTCCTGCTTGTGGGATCCCGTGGGCAGCTGGTTGGCTGCTGTGTGAACAGAATGCTGGACTAGATGGACCCTTGGTCTGATCCAGCACGGCTCTTCCTATGTTCTTTAGCTGATTGGTGGGAGATCCAAGACAGATAAAAGTAAGGACTTCTTCACAGAGTGCAGAGTTAAACTACAGATTTCACTTCCACAAGATGTAGTGATGGCCACCAATTTGGACGGTTTTAAGGGGATTGGAGAGATTCATGGAGGAGAAGGCTATCAATGGCTACTAGTCCTGATGACTATATGCTACCTCCAGTGTCAGAGGCAGTATGCCCATGTACACCAGTTGCTGGGGAACATGGGCAAGAAGATGCTGCTGCACTCATGTCCTGCTTGTGGGATCCCGTGGGCAGCTGGTTGGCCACTGTTTGAACAGAATGCTGGACTAGATGGGCCCTTGGTCTGATCCAGCAGGGCTCTTCTTATGTTCTTAAGAATTGGAGGTTTCAAGTGTCTATGTGAAGGACGAGAAGTTGAAAGGAACAGAGTGGCGAGGGTTGATTCTCAGGCAGTCACCTCATGAGTAGATCATTTTCCTCTATTGCCCCACCCCTGAGATTGTAGACTGGGCTATCTTCTGCCCACTTCCAGAGAAGACTACTTGGAGAATGTTGGACAAATCACTGCTGGCTGCAGGTTTTGGGCCAGCCTTAGGCAAGACACCCTCGGTGGGTTCTCCTCGCCCTGAATGAGCTCCCCTCCTCCTCTTCACCACTGTCCTTGCCGAGCCCAATCTGCTCAACTGCCTCGAGCACATGTGTGGAACTTCAGGACCGTGGGCCAAATCTTGCCTGCCTTTTGTCCCAGTCTGCACTGGGGTAACCTGTCTTCAGTTGTCTATGCTCTGGTAACCTCCAAGCTAGAGTACTGCAATGTGCTTTACATGGGGCTGCCTTTGAAGATGGTTCAGAAGCTGCAGCTTGTGCAAAATGTGGTGGCCAGATTGATAACAGGGACCAGAAGGTCTGAACATATAACACCGATTCTGGCCTGCTTGCATTGGCTGCCTGTATGTTTCTGAGCCTGATTCAAGGTGCTGGTTTTGACCTATAAAGCCTTATACGACTTGGGACCACAATACCTGATAGAGCACCTCTCCTAGTATGAACCTACCCTTACACTTTGTTCATCATCTAAGGCGCTCCTTCAGGAGCCGTCTCTGAGGGAGACCTAGAAGGTGGCAACAAGGGAGAGTGCCTTCTTGGTGGTGGCCCCCCAATTTTGGAATGATCTCCCCGATGAGGCCTGCCTGGCACCAAAGTTATCTTTTCCATGTCATGTTAAGACCTTTTTCTTTCAGGCATTCGGCAGCATATGATGTGGTTTTTAATGGAGGAGTCGCCAGGGGAGGCTGGTGACTCCTCTTTCGGTGGGGCTCCTTTTTCCACTGCAGGGTTTGCAGGTTGTCTTTGGTGCTTCATGGAGCTTCATTTGTCCTGTTCACAATCCCGAATGCGAACAGAGGTGCGCTTCCCCCCCCCCCAAATTCGCAATCACATTTGAAAAATGCATTAAACTAATGACAACCTGGCATTTTGAAATGCACATTAAAAAAAAGAATACACATTTTTCACACTTTAGTCAATGTGGGAGAAGTTTGCATTTTTGAACAATACAAACGGGAACAATGCACACTTTCCCCGTCCGAATGAGCTGAAAAACAGGCCCCCAACAAAAAAGAGTGAGCCAAAGCATGCTTCAAAGTAATTTTCGGAGAACTTAGACAAACTCAAAAATCACTGGCTTTCCCACTCATAGCCACAACGTCTTTCTTTTTGCTCGTACTCGTGTCGGCATGAAAAAAAAATTGACACCCGTGCTAGATCCGTTGTACGTAGGATGACTGAAGAAGAGGTGGGTGGATTCCACCTTCAAAATGCCCTTGATGTTCATTTTCAAAGTTGCATATTGTTCCGCAGCACGGATCTGGAAAGCGACGCACCGATTTGGATATAATACTGCCCACCAAAGCCAAATGCAAGGAGGGGTGCTATCAGGCATGCAGTAGCAGGGGAACTCTCTCTCTCTGATGGGTGAGTTTCAGTGAAGGTTTGAGTGACAAAGTCACCCCAAAACTAGAACCAAAGCATGGCTTCAGACTGCAGTACCGTTTCAACCACCCCATATAGCTATTTGAAACCGATTTGGTAGCCAACTCATTCCCTCCAATTTGATGTGCAGGGAATGTTCCAATCAGATTGGACCCCATGTGTGAGAGTCAGTGTGGCGTAGTGGTGAGAGTGTTGGACTGGGGCTCAGGAGACCCGGGTTCTAGTCCCCACTCAGCCATGAAGCTCGCTTGGGTGTCTTTGGGCCAGTCCCTGACTCTCAGCCTCACCTACCTCACAGGGTTGTTGTGAGGATAAAATGGAGAGGAAGAGGAGGATCGTGTAAGCCATCTTGGGTTCTTTGCAGGAAAAAAAAGGTGGGATATAAATATAATAAACAAGCAAACAATGTGGGATCCCTGTCCATGAGGACATGTCAGCAGTGGAGGGCAAGTAGTGAGACATGCATACCAGAAGGTGCAGTGTATCTCTGTGTGCAGAGCAGAGATGCGTTGCACTTACCCTCACTTCTCTCTGCAGTACGTAAGGCAGTCTTCCCCCAACCAGGCGCTCTCTAGATTGGTTAGACTACAACTCCCACCTTCTATGCTAGCTGGGGATGATGGAAACTGTAGTCCAACCCATAGGCTAAGGATAAGCCCTGCCGTCAGACTATTCTGCTCTTCGTAATGAGGGGCATTCTGCGAGCATCTTAGAAAGAGTTAATTCAAGATGGTTGCCAACATTATTAAGCGCTGGAGGGAGAACGGTTTGTCTCCGTATGAAATGCGTTGGCAAGCTGGCCGTTCTGCATGGCAGCGCGACCTCTGCAAGCCGGCGCCCTCGAGGCAGCACAGCGTACGTCTAAACATAGCTTCATTCCTAAGAGGCTGAGGGATCGCTCATCCCCTTCTGCTGCGGAGCCTCAATCCGTTTGGACAGCTGGCCTAATCAGTGGGAAACATCAGCTAAGGTGCTGTGCATATGTCTCCAGGGTTTTTTTTTCTCTTTTCGGTCACCGCTTATGCGAGCCAAATATCTCGTGGCTCAAGAGATGTCCTGACTCTGAGCGAGTGGCGCGCCGTGGTTGCTCTTTGGCTCGGTGTGTTCTTTACAAGGGAGGATTGGCTGCCTGAAGGATGATCACCAACTTGATTTTGGAGTGGTGTTTCAGCATCTTTAACAGGATGTGTGCTAGCGTAACGTACTTGATCTCTCCTCCTGTTCGGGTAGCCCCGGGAAGAGGGCACCTTTGAGTGTTTCAAGTAAGTATCCGAAAGCAATTGGATTGTGTTCTGTCACTGAAACGTGCACATTTTCATCTTCCCCTCCAGAGAGTAGGGATAAGCGGAACCTGGGCCAGCATCAAGGGTAGGCATGGTTGGGCATGTGCCGAGGGCCCACACACCCCAGCGGAGCCCCTGGAGTTGATTCTCCTCTTCTCAGTGGGGACCTGCTTGTTCACCTGCCTCTCATTCTGGCCCAGGTGATGGTGGTGGTGGTGAGGAGGAGATGCCATGCCCTACCTGCTCACTGTCTCTCTGCCGGTCAAGCAAGGAAGTGGTAGCGATGGTAATGAGCAAGAGCAGCTGGTGGTGATGGCAGTGAGAAGGCAGACTCACTGAGGGAGGGGGCCCATTGAGGGGGGTCTTGCCCAAGGGCCCTCAGAAATCTGGAGCCGGCACTGAGTGGGGTGTCTATGTTTTGATCTGACGAGTTCTGTCAGGGAGTGGGACTGCGTGTTCTTAGCTCGCGCTAGGCCCAGCTAATGAATTCCGTGCTCGAAGCCCGCCGGGGTGTGGCGGGGCTGGAGATATTGCAGCCCTCTTCTGTGCACTGGCAGCTTCTGAGCATACAAGGCGAGGCCTACCGTAGAATCAGCTGGGCTGCGCTAGGCCTTGGCTCATATGCACCAAGGATCCTGGTGGTGTTGAGGGCCCAGTGGTGTTGCATCCCCTTGGAATAAGCAAGCACGCCAGGTCAGCCTGGAGGATTAAACTCGGCTGTCCTAAACTTTGGTTTGCATGCTTTGCTTGTGGATTTTATAGCCCGCCGTCAGTTGGCGTAATGCTTTCCAGAGTACGAGGGGGACAGGACAGGCCCCTGCACTGCTGCAGGTCTTCCACACCTTTTAAAAAGAGACACACTGGAAACAGGAAGTGGAGGGAAATGGGTGCAGGGGTAAATGGGGGAAGAACGCTCGACAGATGCGCCAATTCCTCCTTAAAAATAATAGCTGTGTGGGCCGGGGATGTCGGAGGATTCTGCAATGGATTCAACTGAGTTCGGATTTCTATGAACCTGACCTGCAGATTCTGCAGCGGACCGGCTTTTTCTGTGTCGTGTGGATTCTGTGGTCTTGCAGACTGGTTTTCTACTTGGCGGCGGGGGGGGGGGGTTGTGCAAATTCTCACTGGTGGAGGCCGGTGGCTCCAATGTCAGTGGGGCAGTGTAGATTGAACTTTAAAGGAGCTATCCATGGTGCTGAACCGGGGGGGGGGGGGGGTTCAGCACCATGGACAGCTCCTTCAAAGTTTAATCTGAAACCCAGAGTGGATACACCACCCCACTGGTGCAATTGTACTAGTGTAGTGTACACACCTCTCTGCAGGCTGTTCTAGGCCTCGCTTCGCCTCCATCACCACAAAAGAGGACACCGATTTGCCGAAACTCTGCATATGTGAATTTATATATATATATTGGTGCAAATTTAGACGTAATTATTACAATTTAACTAGAAATACAGGACATCTGTAGGGGACGGGGAAAAGGGTGTGACTGAGCCCTAAAACTACTATTCATTACCACCCCTCCCCCATAAGCATGTTCCTCCAATAATAAGAATGTTCCTCGGTGATGCTGAGCATATATCTAGGGAAGGGATTTATGCAGCCTGTTATTAAGTGAAGGCTCCCCATGTGCCGGCTCCTTGTAGTGGTTTATGCAAAGGAATCCACTTTAATAGTTTATGAGATGGAGAAAGCGGTGGATCTTGAAGCCTACCAAATGATCAAGTTTTTATTGCTTCATAAAAAGCCTTGCAGAGGTTAATATTGTTAGGAGGCAGCTGCTTAATTCCAAAGTTGGGCAATTTCTTCTCCTTTCTTTCTTTCTTTCTTTTTCTTTTTTAATATTGGGGAGGGTGGGGGGAATGGGATGTTTTCCGACTACATTTTGTTCTGTAATTGTAGGTGACAGTTGCATTAAATTAGCTTTTCTCCAAAAGCTTTTGGAGGTCTGCCTTTCCCTGAACTGTAAATTTTGACTTGACTTTCTCATTTTCAGGTGTCAAGAGAGCATCTTATGTTTTATTTGGCTCACTGCAAAACGGGACAAATTGGAGCAAGGAGCGATATGATTTTACAAGCAATTTCACAGAAGACAGATGGAGGAAGGGGGGGAGACAGTGGGCTAAAATCTATCTATCCTGTCCTGTCTTATCCTTGTGATGATGTAGCCTCTGATTCTGATTGGCTGAGCTAGTGTGATGGCATGGAATGTTCAGTTGCTTGGGGGACTAAGCAGCTATAGTCCAGCTTCTCTGAGGGAAGAGGAAGTTGGTCTGTCTGGCTAGGTTTCAGATATCTCACAGGGGAAGGCTGAAGGAAGGATGCAGAGTTGATAAAATGGACATCTGGAAAAGAGGAATCTGAAGGAAGGATAGAATGATGTTTGAGGAAAAGAGCACTAGAGACAAGGAAATTGGGCAAGAAAGGAACTAACTAAGCAGAGAGAGGGTGAAACTTTATTTCAGGTGGGAGGGAGGACTTCTTGGGAGGCTAGTGAAGAGACAGGGCAGCTAAAGGCAGGAATGTGCAAATCAGCCAAACCCCAAGCTTGTCAAGTTTCTCCAAATTCCACCTCGAAGCTCATTCAGACTCTATTTTTTTTTTTGAACGAAAATTAGTGTGTATTTTTATGTGCATTTCCCCAAATGTACACATCAATTGTGCACATTTTTGTAATGTAGGCATTTTCTCCCATTGGTTAACACACGTTTGCGTGCAATTCTCATGCGCATTTTTTCAAATGTATGCCCTTTTTTTCCATCCGCAAATCGCATCACAAGCTCGGACATGTACGGACTTCGACCACAGATTGCTTTCGCATCTGCGTTCGGTTCCTTGGAGGTGTGGACTGTATAAATTCTTGTGAAAAATGAACTGAAACAAATTTCTTATAGGTCCCCAGTAGGGATGGTTGTATCAACAACATTTGAGCTCACTGAAGTTCTCCAAATTCCATCTCAAAGCTTGTTCCGACTTAAGTCTGTATCAGATTGTGAGCTTTGTTTTTTTTTTTCCTTCTCACGCGGAAATCTGTGCATATTTCCGTGTGTATTTTTCCAAGTGTGTGCATCAGTTGTGCACATTTTTGAAATAGTCACATGCTGTTGAATGTTTTTTTTGGGGGGGGGGGATGAATCACATTGCGAGCTCAGAAATGTGCGGACCTGGACTGCAGATTGCATCCAAGTCTGTGTTCAGTCCAGAAGGCACGAACTGGCTAAATCCCGATCGAAAGGGAACTGTAACCAATTTCTTTGCCCCATTGGTGGGGCAAAGTAAGCCGTGACCTGAAAAAGCAGGGAACCTTAGACTCAGTTGGTAGATGGGGTGTGCGAATTGGGCAAAAGGAGGAACCACGAGAAAAAGTAGGGCTGGAACAAAACCATACCTAACGGCCTTGGGATAAAAGCACATATGTGCTATTGGCGGGCAGGCAGGAAAAGAGAGGTCATTTCTATGATAGGTGCAGCATCGTGACCTGACATTCCTAATTAAGGGAGGTGGGCAGTGAGGACCCCAAAAAATAAATACGTCGGGAGTGTGTGGGCTGAATGTCACACGTTAATTTGAACTCACCAGCCAGATCTTGGCTGCAGGTTTCTGTGCTGGATATAATGCAAAGAAGTACGGGCTGGTGACTCCTTTGTCAGTTGGGCTCCTTATCCATTGCATCTTTTTGTTTGAGCTTTATGGGGGCTATCCATGGTTCTCCATGGCAGCGAACCAATTTTTTTGGGGGGGTGGTTTGTTCAGCACCATGGATAGCTCCTATGAAGCTCCAACAACAAGATATAATGGATAAGGAGCCCCCATTGACACAGGAGTCACCAGCCTCCACGGAGTCTGGAGTGGGTCTGCCGTACCATTAGGCAGAGTGAATTGGCTGCTTGAGGTGGTGGATTCAGGGGGTGGTGGAGCTGCAGCAGCAGCATTCCCAGCCATTCCTTCAGACACACACACACACCCCGGCTATTCCCATCCAGCGGACATGGTGTCCCGGCGGCAGCCATGTTTGCTTGCTGCTGGTTGGACCTGGCTGGCTTTCCCACCTAGCGGCCTTCTCCTTCTGATGCATCCCTGATGGAATGAGCAGACCAAGATGCGGCCGCCCCACTCTGCCCACTCCAACAGACGCTGCGAGTGTGCTTGGCTTGCTTGGCTCTTGGCCCGCCGCTGCTGCTGCTGCGTTGCGGCGTCTGTCCGAGCAGTGAGCGAGCGGCTGCACGCCGTTGGAGGATGGGGCCCATGCACGCCATGCGTCCTGCCCCGCAGCCCGTAAGCTCGCCGGCTGCCCCCAGGCATGGTGGAAGAAGCTGCCCCATCACCAGGGTGGAAGTAAGAGGGAGCCGGTGGGGTGTAGTGGTTAGAGTGTTGGACCGGGACTCGGGGAAAAGCAGGTTCAGCCATGAAGCCCGCTGGGTGTCTTTTGGCCTGTCACAGACTCTCAGCCTAACCTGCCTCACAGGGTCGTTGTGAGGATAAAATGGAGAGGAGGACGACCACGTGAGCCATCTTGGGTTCTTTTTTAGATGGGGAAAAGGTGGGGTAGCATCTGTACAAGGAATGGGAGAGCATCTTGTTCTTTGTCTCAGATGGCAAAGAGAGCCTGAGAGAGGCAGAGAGATCAGCTATCCGCAGATGCTTCTCATTTGTTTTAATCCGAACACTTAACTCTGTCTGGCTTTAACATCCTGACCTTGGCAGCTTTGTAGGGATCTTTATCTCCATTTACCTTAAGACATCCCGGGAACATTTTAATCAGCTAGGCATTAACACTCTTCTAATTGTCTTTTAGCTCCCGTGACGAGAGTTTTCTACTGATTTGAAAGCAGGGTGTAGCCTTCTATGGATGGTCAGTTTCAGGGCTTAATTAGAGCTGGGTCTTACCGAAACTCCAAGTGTGAATTAATGACCCTCACGCTCTGGGTGAAGCTGCCATTCTGCATCCTCGAGGCTCTCTAATAACTCCCCCCACCAGCCTCCAGCCCAGTCCACATCATATCTCTTGCGAGAACCAGAGAAGGCAGTGGTGTGGTTTGCGTGTTTGACAGAGACCGGGGGGGGGACCGGGGGGCTCAGATTCAAAGCCATGCTCAGCTGTCAAGCTTCCTGCTTTCAGAAGGCTGCTCCAATCGGACACCCTCCAGATGCAGTGGACTATAACTCCCATCATCCACAGCAAATGGCCCTGCTGGCTGGGTGATGGGAGTTGCAGTCCATTGGATGGGAGGGAAGAGCCACATATATCTTAGCTTTTTCTGCTCCAGCTCCGTGTTACCATGTTTTCATATGGTGCAATTATCAATTGGGTTTCTATCTTGCCTTTCCTCCAAGGAGCTCGGAAGATCTCCCGCACCCCCAATTTTGTCCTCGCAATCATCCTGTGACATAGGTTAAGTGAAGGGGGTATGGCTGGTCCAAAGAGAGACTGAAGTAGAGCCCCTGCTTTGAATGCAAAATGTCCCAGGTTCAATCCCCAGCATCTTCAGGTAGGGCTGGAAAAGAAAGACACCCCCCCCCCATCTGAAGCCCTGGAGAGACGTTGCCAATTGGTGTAGACTAGAGGTGTGAAACCTGCGGCCATCCAGTGTTGGGACTCCAACTCCCATCAGCCCCAACCAGCATGGTCAGTGCTCAAGGATGATGGGAACGGTAGGCCAACAACATCTGGAAGGCCACAAGTTAACATAAAGAACACAAGAAGAGCCCAGCTGGATCAGACCAAGGGTCCATCTAGTCCAGCATTCTGTTCACACAGTGGTCAACCAGCTTCCCATGGGAAATCCACAAGCAACAGCATCTTCCCACCCAAGTTCCCCAGCAACTGGTATACATGGGCATACTGCCTCTGATACTGGATATAGTATATAGCCATCAGGACTACTAGCCATTGATAGCTTTTGATGTTCCCCACCCCTGGGAGAATGGTCTGACTAGATGCTAGATGGGAGAATGGTCTGACTCAGTATAGGGCAACTTCCTATGTTTCTATGTGAATGTGGTCACACCAACAAACCATGTTTTCTCAACCATGAACAACCGAGAAAGAAAACCCATGGTTTGTTAAGCTACCAATGCCTGACTCTTCCCATTGATTTCTATGGATCTACTCTAAGCATGACCAAGTGTAGATCCAACCCAACGTCTCCAAGTGCAGGGTATTGTGGAAACAGTGACCTTAGACCAAGGCACTTCTACCAGATGTTTGGGGCAAGTGATCTCTCCCACCCTGCTCAGATGTCAGGCTGTCCCAATCCAACTGTGCAAGACCAAAATTAGGGCTGAGGAACCTATGGCCCTCCAGATGTTGCTGGACTACAACTCCAATCAGCCCCAGCCAGATGATCAGGGAGGGTGGGAGTTGCAATCTATTGACCTCTGAAAGGTCCAGGGGGAAAAAAAACAGTTGAAACCCCCTTTTTTTTTCTGGTTTGCTGTAGGGACCCCCCACAAACACACACACTTTATTTTCCAGTGTGGAAAAAATGAAATTTTGAGGAAGACTGAACTTCTCCCAATTTCATCTTGAAACTTGTTCCATCTCAAGTCCATATCAAATTGTGAGCTTTGTGTGGTTTTTCCCCCTGCATGAAAATCCATGCCTATTTTCGTGCCAATTTCCCCCGATGTATACATCAGTCGTGCGCATCTTTGAAATGTAAGCGTTCTTCTCCCATTGATTAAAGTGGATTAGTGCGCATTTTTCAAAAGTATGTATTATTTTCCATGCACATTTTTCACATGTACGTGTGCCATTGAATGCCTTTTCTTTCTTTTTTGGCCTGTGAATCACATTGGAAGCTCGTTAATATACGGACTTCGACCGCAGATCGCATCCAAGTCCATGTTCGGTCCGGAAGGTGCAAACTGGCTAAACCCTGATAAAAAATGAACTGAAATGAATTTCTTATACATCCTTAAGCCTGCCAAGAGTAGGCAATACTGGGCTAGATGGATGAGGCCAGTTTCCAACATAGCATTGCTTTATTTATTCATTTTCTATACCGCCCAACAACCAAAGCTCTCTGGGTGTTGTACAACAATAAGTTTTTTAAAAATACAATAAAATACAGTTAAAAATATAAACAATAAGAACATTATAAAAATTAAAAACCAATTTTAAAAATATCACTAAACAAGTTAATAAAACGTGACCGCTAAAACAATTTACCACCCCACTGTATACCATCTAATTATTAAAAGCCTCAACGTAGAGGGCAGTCTTAACCTGGCGCCGAAAAGATAATAGAGTTGGCGCCAGGTGGGAGCTTGTTCCACAGTTGGGAGACTACCACAGAAAAGGCTCTCCGCCTTGTTGCTGCCCTCCGAGCCTCACGTGGAGGTGGCAGTCAGAGGAAGGCCCCAGATGTTGAGCGTAGTGTACAGGTAGATTGTGGTCGGAAGAGGCGTTCCATCAGGTATTGTGGTCCCAAGCCATGTAGGGCTTTATAGGTCAAAACCAGCACCTTGAATTGGGCTCGGAAGCATATAGGCAGCCAGTGCAAGCGGGCTAGAACAGGTGTAATCATAGAATCATAGAAAAGTAGAGTTGGAAGGGGCCTACAAGGCCATCGAGTCCAACCCCCTGCTCAATGCAGGAATCCAGGTCAAAGCATCCCTGACGGATGGCTGTCCAGCTGCACCTTGAATGCCTCCAGATTGGGAGAGCCCACCACCTCCCTAGGTATATGAAAAGCTGCATCTTTTAAGTCCTTGTGAGTAATCTTTTCCTCCTGTTCATAACAGTTACTCATTGTTTCAGACAAGTTCCTCCTGCAACATCCATTCTTCTGTGGCTGAATGGAAGAGCTAGCAATTTTGGTGCCACTCGACAGTCACAGGGCCTGGGAGTTTTTGAAAAGCGTGTCGAGAGGAGAGTTTGGGGGCACCGATGGCCTCGCCGGCACCCCCTGCAGTCTCTGATCGTGCTCTCGTCCCCCTGCCTTGCACGGCACCTCATTGTTATTCAGTTGCTATCCTGGCGGTAAAGAGGAGCGGCCCTATTAATGCGCGCTCGCCAAACCTGGATGAGCCGAAGCCTTGAGTCGCGAGTCTCTCGTCTTCGGGGTGCGCTTCATTTCCCGTCGAATAAATTAGCATACATTTATCATTAGTTAGCAAGCTATTAACATTAATATAAACAAATATGTGGTGGATTCCTTCGAGAAGATTACCGCAGTAATCGCTGAGAGGATGGTAGCCGAGCATCTTTTTTCTTCTTCTTTTCTTTTTTTGTTTTAATGGATGTGCCTGCTTGGTCTCGTATCCATTTGTCTTCCATATCTAACTACCCATGAGTGTACATCTGTTGGACTTGAATCTCATCTAATTGAAATTATGGAAATAAAACAGAGTTTCTCCCCCCTTCCCCCCCCCGTCCACAATGGATAGGGAAAACCTTGCTTCAATCTACAGTTGGTGTGTATATATGCTTCCTCCAGTATCGGAGGCAGCATGCCTATGTACACCAGTTGTTGGGGAACATGGGCAGGAAGGTGTTGTTACGGTCATGTCCAGCTTGGGGGTTTCCCGTGGGCAGCCACTGTGTGAACAGAATGCTGGACTAGATGGACCCTTGGCCTGATCCAGCAGGGCTCTTCTTATGCTCTCTGAGCGTCGTTTGTTCGTCCATCCCTAGGGTAGGTTTGTTTGTTAGTAGTCATGATGGTGATGTATTGGCTCCGTTATCAGAGCGGCATCCGTATGTCTGTTACTGGGGAACACGGACAGGAGGGTGCCATTCCATTCATGTCCTGCTTGTGGGCTTCCCATAGGCATCCTGTTGTTGGCCACTGCATGAACAGAATGCTCCTCTAAAGTCTTTGGTCTGATCCAGCATGGCTCTTCTCATGTTTTTCTATGGGAGCAGGTGGTCCCTGGGGTAATCTGGCCATAAGCTAAAGTAGCTAATTTATTCCTTTGCTTCCCCCAAGGGATCCTCAGCTCACATCACCCTCCTTTGCTCAAACCAAAGTGAGCAATTATTTCTGCATGTCAGGGCTGTTTTGTTATGTATGAACTGCCTCTAGGAATGTGGATTCACCATAAGGCTACCTTTATGACACTCGGTTGACTTTATAGGTGCTGTTTCTGTCTTCAGCAAGCATTTCTGATGTACCGGTACATTGTGCTTTTTTAACACTCAACCCCTTAAACTCTGAAGCCTGAGTTAGCAGCTACGGTTTCTGTTTTGCTTTATCCTCCTTGCGTTGGCTTGGTTGTTTTGTTTTGTTTTGTTTTGGCTTTAACTTTTTTTTTTTTGTATTATTATTGTTGGATCAATACGTCTTTCAAGTTGGGGTTCCTGGAGCACAAAACGCCAGAATAATGTTTACTTTTAGAGCTGTAATGAACCAGGCCCTGCTGCTTTTTCTTTTTCTCTGGCAGATAGATGAACCCAATTTGGAGAAATCTTGCTGGGCAGCTTTAAGAAGGTATTGAAATTAAAATAAACCTACATGATGTATGTTAACGGTACTTCAATTCCAGTGGCGAGTGAAACAGAAACCTAGAGCTTCCGACGAGTTAGGTAGGGAAGAAATCAAAGTATTTGGCTGTACAGCGACTGGTTTAATTGGGGGGTCTAAAAAATAGTGTTCACTTTGTACATCAATCTCCGAGGCTTTGAGCTGCAAAGTTCAGGGTCTCCTGTTGTCTTCTGCAATATGGGGATATTTTGTGTGCACATTTTTGGCATGACATGCACACCAGGTTTCCCTTCCAGAGAAGAAAAATGAAGATAATGTTCAGTGTCTTGTATGGGCTGAGGACCCATGGCTGGGGTTGCCAACAAGAGAACCTGTGTGGCATAGTGGTGAGAGTGCTGGACTGAGACACAGGAGATCCGGGGGTTCTAGTCCCCACTCGGCCATGAAGCTCACTGGGTGACTTTGGGCCAGTCACTGACTCTCAGCTAAGCCTACCTCGCAGGTTTGTTGTGAGGATAAAATGGAGAGGAGGAGAAGGGTTGTGGAAGCCACCTTGGGGTTCTTGCAGGAAAAAAGGTGGGATATAAATATAATAAAAAAAATAAAAAAATAAAAAAAAATCAACAAACAAACAAGGCACCCATGAACACCAATGTACCGATGGACTCCTCTCTTAGCACCCACCAGGCTCCCTGCCCCTCCCGATTTTTAAAGATTTTTAGAACTTAACTGGGGAACTGGAATGCCATGAAATGAAGTGCTTCCCTTCAGCACCGTCTTTCTTTGGGTTCAAGAGAGGGGTGTTGATTTTTTGGACCTCAGACTCTGCCTGTTTCTCCATTGAAGATTTTATTCAGAGCTTTATAGAAGCTATCCATGGTGTTCCATGGTGGTGGTGAACCTATTTTGTGGATGGGGTTCAGAACTATGGGCAGCACCTATAAAGCTCAAACCAAAAAAAGATGCAGTGGATCAGGAGCCTCACTGACAGTAGTCACCACCACTCGCCTTCATCACCCTGGAGCACCATGGAGAGCTCCCACAAAGCTCAGCATAGAAGCTGCAATGGATAAGGAGCCCCGCTGGCATAGGCATCACCAGCCTCCCCTGCTTTTCTCTGGCCTGCACAGGCTGTTCCTAGATGTGTTATAATTTTTCATCCCTATGAAAATGGATGGGCTTTTCATTTGTAATGTTTTTGTTCCAATTCCCATTCAATATATATATATATATATATATATATATATAAAATAGAGGGAGCAATCCTTTGGCCCCTAGACAGCATCTGAGGGGCCATAGCATATTTCAGATGCCCAGCTCTGAGGTCAGAAACAGGACTTCAACCTTGGAGCTGGGAACTGGAGCTCCTACCCCCCTCCCTCTCACAGTTAGTGCAGAAAGAACCATGCTGGCTGCCTCTCCGAGGTTGGGAACATGGCCTTGGAGGGGGGGGGGGTAAAAGAAGGTGTTTCAGTGGGAGGGGGGGAGATTGGAATGGCCAGGATATAAGCTATCCTGAGGCCTCTCCAGGCTCCTTCCCTCCCGCTCTGAAATGCTTTTGCTAGTCTGGCAAAAAAAAAAAAGTCCATCTAGGGAAAATGCAGAGCGGGGAGTTGGAGATCGCCTCCACCGCTCCTGCATAGGATACTTGTAACCCTCCAAGTTTGGGGTCTCATGAGCATCGAGGGTGCAACCTATAGGATTGTGCCCTAAATTGAAAGAACAGGAAAAGTCATTCCTGCTCAGTCATTTTGTTTTTAAAACAAAAGCACACCCCAGTTGACAGTAGAGCCATCAAATTACATATGCGTCTGCATGGCAATTGGCTCCTTTCCTGCCTTTCATACAGTTCTTAAAAAGCATATACTCATGAATGGATCAAACCAAAATCACAAATGGCATATATTACTGGAAAGTGGGGCTGCTAACCACCCCCAAGCCCCCAGAGGTGCCCCCACCCCAAAATAGCTGAAATCATTTGATTTTTAAGGCCGTAACTCTAGGCACCAAGTCACTCTTGATGGTGAGCAAATAGCTCGCAGGACAAAACCGTGGTTCACTCGTCTGCCTTATATGCCATTGACAAGTGCAATTTGCAGGCTGTAGCTGGTGTGGCTGGACACAACATTAAGGCTCATGTGTCTGATAGAACATGTGATATTAGATCCAAGAAGGGTTACCAGACTCAGGAGTTTTCTCCCCTCCCCCTCCATTTTCCATTCAGTGGGGCTGGCTTTGTGAATTTAAAATCAATCCCAGTTCAATGATGCAGAACTTGTTCCAAAGTGTGTGTGTATTTGGCGGGGGACACACCAGATGTTTTGGACTACAACTCCTATCCCAGATCATCCTCTGAGGCCCTCCTCCAAGTACCTCCTCAGAAGGAGGTTTGGAGGATGGCAACAAGGGAGAGAGCCTTCTTGGTGGTGGCCCCGAGACTGTGGAATGCTCTCTCCAGTGAGGCCCACCTGGCACCAACATTGTCATCTTTCCAGTGCCAGGTCAAGGCTTTCCTCTACTCCCAGGCACTTGGCAGCATATGATAAGTTGTTTAAAAACAACAACAAAATAGGTCCTGGGATTTTTATTGTTGATTATGTGGAATTATTTTATATGTTTGTATGTGAACGTTTTTATATTGTGTGACTATATATTTTTTGTTATATAGTTTATATATTTATTAGATTTATACCCCGCCTTTTTTCCTGCAAGGAATCCAAGGCGGCTTACATATTCCTCCTTCTCCTCCTCTCCATTTTATCCTCACAACAACCCTGTGAGGTAGGTTAGGCTGAGAGTCAGTGACTGGCCCAAAGTCACCCAGTGAGTTTCATGGCAGAGCGGGGACTGGAACCCGGACCTCCCGAGTCCCAGTCCAACACTCTCACCACTACGCCACTCTGGCTCTCATAAAAATGTTGTATTTTTATGGTTTCTATTTTTGTACGCCACCCAGAGGGTTTTGGCTCTTGGGTGGCATAGAAAGGTGATAAATGAAATGAATACATGAATGTCTATTGCCCATGCTGGCTATGGCATATGGGTGTTGTAGTCTAAAACATCTGGAGGATGCTGGTTTGCCTGCCCCTGTGTGAAACCTTCCACAATTTAAAGTTTCTAAGGCTCCTTTCTTTCTTTCTTTCTTTCCTTCCTTCCTTCATTCTTTTCTATACTGTTGAATACACAAAGCTTTCTGGGTTGTTCACAACAATGTTCTTTGCCTGGTATATTTGGAGGGCAGTGAGTCCCTTTTCCGATTTTTACGAGCTAAAACTTGCCATCATTCTTTGTGCGGCTCGCTCCCTCTGGCCACCTATTATATGAATCTGGGATTAGTTTACAATCCCCAACTCTGGAAATGAACACCTTAATTTATGGAACGTTTACAGTTTGACTCGTATGACTTCGCAATCTTCTTACTATTAATGGCCAGTATTTATGTCGCACTTAGAAGGGTGCAGAATGCATTACAAGCCTTATTTCCTTAATCTTTCAACAACTCTCAAGGCTGCCAGCCAACCAACCAGGAAAGAAAGATTACAAGCTTGATGTTTTTGATTTCTGGCCAGAAATTTTAAAGGGCAAGGTCATCCACTTACCCAGAACTACATTTGTATTTGTTTGTTTTAGCGTACAGTTTAGTTCTGGGTGGTGGGGAAGGGGTATCCTGCACCTCTGGCAAAACATGTGGCTCTCAACCAGTATCAAAATCACTCTCCGGAAAGTCACTGCTTATTGTCTCCATTCATAGTTATTTATTCAAGGTGCAATCCTATGCAGGTTTAGATAGGAAAAAAGGCCTACAACTCTGGCTGGGGCATGCTGGGAGTTGTAGGCCTTTTTTCCTATCTAAACCTGCATAGGATTAAACTGTGTTTTTAAAAATTTGGTTTTTAATCTTTTAAACTATTTTGTATGTTTTTATTGTTGTTTTTATGTATAATCTATTGTGAACCGCCCAGAGAGCTTCGGCTGTGGGGCGGTATATAAATGAAATAAATGAATGAAATGAAATAGGATTGCACCTTTATCTTTGTTGTGGTGGTTATAGCTGCTTGCAGTGAATTTCAATTAATTAATTACATTTCTATACAGTCCAATAGGCAAAGCTCTCTGGGCAGTTCACAGCCATTGAAGCCATAAAATACAACACGATAAAATAGAATTATAAAAGTTCAAAAGAACAGTATAAAGTTAAAAATAAATAAGTTTTTAAAATCCAAAATAGAATCTAGCAGCAGTACAAAAAGTTTAAAGATCTTAATGGTGATTTCTAAAAAATATAAATAAATTATTGTATGGAAACCAGTTAGAGGTTTTATTATATTAAGTGCTATACACATATAATAAATAAGGCTCCCCTTGCATTATATTATACACATATAATAAATAAGGCTCCCCTCTCCCCTTGTAGCCCAAAGGGTGTGGTGCAAAGGGGTGGCAGAAACAGAGAGAGAGAGAGAGAGACAAAAGGGGTGGACCTGCTCACTTTTGGCTCTGGTCCCAAGGACAGCTGGCTTCAGTTGTTCCCACCACTGGGATGTGGGCCCTGACAGATTTAAAAATATATATTTATATATTACATTTGTATCCCACCTTTTTTTCCTCCAAGGAGCCCAAGGCAGATCACTTGGTCTTCCTCTCTCTCCGTTATATCTTCACAACAGCCCTGTGAGGTAGGTTAGGCTGAGAGTCGGTGACTGGCCCAAAGTCACCCAGTGAGCTTCACAGCCAAGTGGGGACTTGAACCTGGCCTGGGTCTCCTGAGTCCCAGTCCAACACTCCAACCACTACGTCACACTGACTGGCTCTCCAGATGACTCCCGCAAAGGAACGCAGACTGCCACACGACTTTTCCCGCCCCTTCTTTAAGGCAATCGGGGGCTTTTGTGCTGGACTTTGCTTGTGGGTCCATCAGCGACGCTTGGGCTCTGCCCCAAGGAATCTTTTGCTTCTTTGCTCAGGATCCACCCAGGTAGTATAATTTTTGACGTCAAGCATTAGCAACCCTCCGATCCAAGTCACTCCCCCCCCCCAAAATCTGTGTGTGACTCAGCACGAAGACAATCACCGCATACAAAAATGCATGTATTAGGAGAAAGGAGCAGAGGAATGTGTACTTATTTTCACGCAAATGTTAAAACAGAAGAAAACACTCAGACGTCCGGGATGAGACGAACTTAGGATAGGAAAAACGAGACATTGAAATAGACAGATTTGTCCATCATGGATTCTTCTGTTGACTGGCCCAGCATGGCCTCCGACTCCAGTGCTAATGATGCCTTAATGTCTCCGTGCGCTCAGCCGCCACACCCCAATGTCGATGCTGCCCTTTGCTCCTGCACAGCACCTCTGCTTTGATTTCATAGATAGATTTCATAGACCATAGAGTTGGAAGGGGCCTACAAGGCCATCGAGTCCAACCCCCTGCTCAATGCAGGAAACTAGAGGAGGGGGTCTCCCATCCAAGTAATAACCAGGCCTGACCCGGCTTAGGTTTCCACACTCAGACAAGCTTTGTTGCCTTTCCAACTCCAGTTTCCTTGGCCATCTTGACAAATTCAATCTGCCCTCCTTCCCGGCAAGTTGGCTTTCCGGTGTTTATTCACTGCACCATGGTGGTAGAGCCGCCTGCAATAATCCCTCTGCAATTGCAACTCACAAACAATTTTCTAAAGCATCTTTAATGTACAGTGTTACTGTACCCGGCGGTGTAAGAGAGCCGCATTAATGAAGGCATGATAGGTCTGAGTGTTCTTACGAGTCCTTGAGGAATAATAAACAGCTTGAAATAACAACCAACAAATTCTCCAGATGCTTTTTATCCATGTGTCGGCAACTGTGTTGATTCCAGATCAATGCAGAGTATGAAGACGTTTATATGATTGAGCTAAAAGGCTGCCAGGTCCTATAAGCACTGGCTGTGTGTAAAGCAGAAGAGCTGAGTGGTGCCAAATGTGTTCTATCTATAAAGTGCAGAATAGCAACTTTCCACCCACAATTGGAGATATTTGTATAGGAGACGTGGTGCACCCCAGTGCTCTAGCTGGGACAGTGTTGCCCCGCCCACCCCCATCAGGAGGAGGACATGGGCAGCACGCCAATAGTCCATGTTTTGGGGAAAGGCCCAATGGGAAAAGCAGCTCACAGGAATGATATTTAACGTGATTTCACCACACCCGGACCTCCCTTTCACAGTGTTATGGTGGAGCCATGGTTCCCAGGGTCAAAGCACCAGGACCTTTAGGGATGGGCAACGCTGGGAATTCCATTTTGTTTAAGCCCGATGAAATTCTGCAGCATTTCCGATCTGGCAAGCGGCGGTGGACCGCACCAGATTATCCCCCCCCCCCCGAGTCCTCAAGCAATTCATGCATATTTTTTTAATGGTCTTGAAATTTGTGCAAATTGTAGTTCGCACAAATCAAATTTTAAAAAATAAAAATAAGATTGGTCTTTCGCAAGTACACTCCTGTGCACTTACGGGGTCCCGAAATGAAAAGCCGAGGCTTGCCAATGTCCTGGGAAGTGTCTCCTGTCAAAGTGCAGGTGGCACCACCCGGACACATTGAGAGAACAAACGAATGTGTTTGCGCAAAATCCGATTCCATCAATGAGCGGATAACGGAATGAAATTGCTGACTGGGGCATTCTGGGAGTTGTAGGACTTTCTTTTCTGTCAAAACATGCATAGCCATCAGCTGTCATTGAATATTGCTCCTGGTATGAAGGAACCTAGTTCTGCATCTGCAAACTGTTCCGGGTGGGGCAGGTTCACTCTCTCTCTCTTTGTCTTTCACACATTTCCCATTTTGATGTTGAGTTCTCCATCTCTTTGGCAGCAGCTTATTAGGAAACAATAACAGAAGTAGCTAGGTGAAGTTTAAAAATGTGTTATGCCTAGTCATGAAATTTTAAATATACGATTACGCTCTCTTTGCATGGTGGTGGCACAATAGGGGGACGGCCCTCTGGGAGCGGTAATGAAGTCGGGACGTCTTCTGACAAGCTTTGGGTACATTTCCTGGCTCGGATAACTTTTTCATCTCTCGCGTTCCTCCTGCATTTAGAGCAGTAAACAGACAACCGAGTCCCCCGCCCCTTTTTCCTGCATACCTCTTCCATCACCTCCCTGGCTTAATTGGGCTTACCTCCACAAAATGCAGGAGCCAGCAGAATTTCTGACAAGAGCCTCAAACGTTTTCCTAACTGTGCCGGCCGGCTAACAGAGTCATTTGTCCCTGTTTTCTGAGCTGCTCAAGAGTAGATGCCCCTCCTACAATGCTTTCTCCAGCTTTGCCTGAGACGTTCACTAAAGTCAATCGCAGCCCGCGTCACTTTCAAGTCTTATGTCTGGTGCCATGCAGGTAGTCCTAACAACAATATCACTTGGAAAGTCAAGGAGGATTCCCCCCCCCCCCCCGAGATGGTTTGCTCTTCATTTTCTCACTGTACAATGTTTTTCCATCTGCTATATGCGGTAGTATGTGCTTACATCCTAATGTTTGTGTTTTTAAAGGAAGAGATGCTGGAACTGGTAGGCTCCTTCCAACTCTATGATCTATGAAATCTATGAAACTTAATAGTTCCTGAAAGTTGTACTCTTGGAATTAGGGTTATCCGGTGTGGATGCTGTTTGTTTGTTTGTGTTTGTTCTATTTATATCCCACCTTTTCTACTGCAAGGAACCCAATGCGCCTGCTTATCTTCCTCCTCTCCATTTTACCCTCACAACAAGCCTGTGAGGTAGGTTAGGCTGAGAGTCAGTGACTGGCCCAAAGTCACCCAGTGAGTTTCATGGCTGAGTGGGGACCAGAACCCAGATCTCCCGAGTTCCAGTCCAACACTCTCACCACTACGCCACACTGGCTTTCATTGTTGCTGGCAGTATGGATTAATTTTCCTAACTGTTTCCAGTTTCTCATTTTCCCCATCTTAATTTTGGTTAATCTCAAAATTAGAGGATTTCTTCAGTCTTAAATTCAGTTTGCCTTGAACTTTGTGATTTATTTTTTTTAAGATTACATGAAACTTCATAAGCATTTGGGTGCCCATTTCTCTTGATATCTGTATTTTCTGTGCATTTTTGCTCAATATATACATTTTTTATGCAAGTGATTTTCTTAACACAATCCATTTTAATGTCGTTCTCCCTAATATACATATATCCGTATGCATTTTTTGATTGGAGAACTCTACTGCCAAATTTGGAGAAGTGCGAATCTTGAAGGATAACTGAGTTTTGCTTTGCACATTGGTTTGAAACTGTGAAATTAGATACTGATTGAATTTCCCCCCATCCCTAGTAAGTCCATTATATCCCAGAAAAAAAATCACATTTAAATTATATGCATTCCCCCCCCACAAATGCTTCTGTATGTATTTTCCCCGAAAATATATGTTTTTGTATGCATTTCCCCCCAGAATATTTTTGTATGCATTTCCCCTAAAAGATGCATTTTTTGTATTCATTTCCCCCAAAATATGTATTTTTGTACACATTTTCTCCTGAGGTAAACATATTTGTACATATTTTTTGAGCCTGGAACAGCACTGGAAAAACTGGAGAAATGCTCAGTTTGAAGGATAGCTGCTCAGTTAGCTTAAATTTTGCAGACTGAACTGAATTCTACAGCAACCCTAGCATCAGCGGTAAGGAAAAGGCCCTCTGCACGTGGTTAAGGTCACGCGCTGGCTGACTCTTAGCTGGGGCTGATGGGAGTTGTAGTCCCAAACACCTAGAGGGCATCAGGTTGGGAAAGGCTAGTATGAATGAAAGCAACAAGCCACAGGAGATCCTTTAGCAATGTGTGTTGGAATGGGTGGCTCAGGCATTGACCCTTGATGTGAAGACTTGGATGTTACAAGCACAAGAGCAGCCTACTTTTCATCTGTGAAACATCGGAATGATGCATTTGTCAGAGGGGAAATGTCGGGGGGGGGGGCGCGCGTTTCGTGTTATCTTGACAGAATGGCACAGAATTAGAGTCAGAGATCATCTTTTATCACACATTCTATGTGCATTCATCATCCATTGGTGGTGCAAGAAGGATCTCTTTCTTGCCTTGGCAGAATGGTACAGAATAAGCTTTGGTGGTGACAATGATCACTAGCGTTCTTCTGTTGCCAGGGATGTCCTGAGCGCCCAGACTGAAGTCTAGAAAGTGAGGAGATGGCTTTCCCTCCCTTTCTCTCTAGGATTTATTACACCCCCCAAAAAAAGATGTTTCTTTATTGAGTAATGATTGCCAGAAGATGCTTGTTTTGATGACCCTTGATGGCTGGTGGCTACTGGATACAGCCTATCTGTGTGCCTGGAGAGAAAATAGGTTGGTGAGTGTGCATATAGCCAGTGAAAGGGGCAGAACTCGGAGTTTGGTCAGCAAGAAGGAGCTTTATGTGTGTGCATTCCCAGTGTGTTGTTTTTTTTTTGCTTTGCGGGCTGGGTGGGAACAGATTCTGCTTTGATGATTGGCACTGTGTTTTGGTGCACCTGCCTGCTAACCTATGGTACTGGGAAAATATGATTCTTCCCCTCAGCTAGTGCACCCATTGCTATTGTGAGAGCCACATGGGAGCATGGTTGTGCAAGTGTTGTGGGTACCCAGTGCTCAGTTCATTCCTCCCTTAAATGAGGCAGGTTAATTGATGCTGCTAACCAACGACCGGCCAGTTGCAAGCCATTCACAGAATCATAGAATAATAGTGTTGGAAGGGGCCTCTAAGGCCATTGAGTCCAACCCCCTGCTCAATGCAGGAATCCAAGTTGAAGCATCCCTGACAGATGGCTGTCCAGCTGCATCTTGTCGCTCTCCCACAATTCCTCCAGTGTGGGAGAGCCCACGACCTCCGTAGGTCATTGGTTCCATTGTCGTATTGCTCTAAGAGTCAGGAAGTTTTTCCTGATGTTCAGCCAGAATCTGGCTTCCTGTAACTGGAGCCCATGATTCCGTGTCTTGCACTCTGAGATCCTCAAGAAGAGATCCTGGCCCTCCTCTGTGTGACACCCTTTCAAGCGCTATCCTATCTCCCCTCAGTCGTCTCTTCTGAAAGCGAAACATACCCAGCTTCTTCAGTCTCTGCTCGCAGGACATTGTTTCCAGTCCCCTGATCATCTTTGTTGCCCTCCTCTGAACCCTTTCCAGTTTGTCTACATCCTTCTTAAAGTGTGGTGCCCAGAACTAGACACAGTACTCAAGAAGAGGCCTAACCGGTGCTGAGTAGGGGGGAACTAGTACTTCACGTGATTCGGAAGCTATACTTCTATGAATGCAGCTCAAAATAGCATTTGCTTCCCCCCCCCCCTGCAAACATATCACATCACTGGCTCATATGCAGCTTGTGATCTACAACAATTCCAAGATCCTTCTCACTTGCAGTACTGTTGAGCCAAGTATCCTCCCCCCCCCCCCATCATGTAGCAGCACAATTCAGGAAATCCAGGGGGTTTGAAAGTTTTGGCTTTCCCTTGCTGATAGTAACCCAGTTTGTACTGCGATTTATCTCCATCACCACCGCTATCCTTTGGTCCTCAGCGTCCTTTTGAGATAGTATCTGTATTTGCAATTCACATCGGGGCTTCTATTTGCTGCAGAATGACTGGGGTGGTTTGATGAAATGAACTATGATTGTTCCAATTTGGGACCTGTTTGGGTTGGTGGGTGGGTTGGAAAGTAACCTCTCTCTCTCTCTCTCTCTCTCTTTCCCAAAAATAATTTTAAAAGGTGCTGGTGGTTCTTGTATCCTCTGTTACTAGTATTCCCACCCTTTGTTGATAGTAATATAATGCAAGAAAGATGGCAGGTCACACTTGCAATTAAGTTTGAAATTTGTTTCGGAGCGTATCCATATTTTCCTTTGTTCTGTGCGTCCTCTCTCGTTTTTCCTTCTCAAAGCCCAATTTGCAAGCTGTTCCTCTTGGCCGTTAGACCGCAGGCACTGACACCTCTGCTACTGGCCGGGGGGCTGCAGCGCACCCCCTTTTCTAAGCAGGAATAACATCATAGCTAGGGAGAGACCATCCTAGCTGCACTCTTTGGCCACTGCAGGAGCAGCTGCTCTAACGCATGCTTTCCTCTTCCCTCCCAATTCCTTTTTCTTTTTCTGTCGTGTCGATGAAGTTGTGAGCGGGGCAGGGGCTGCCCTATCATTTAATCTAGGGGTGTTGAACCTCTTTCATTCCAGGGGCCAAATTCAATTTCAGAGAAGCTTGGGGAGGGTGGTACATTTGAGGGGTGGTTTGGGCACAAAGGCAAAGTGGGAGGGGCCAACATACAAAAAAAAAAGTCAGCATATTTTAGCTCTTACTGCCAGTAAGGAAGCCTCGGCGTTTAAGAATGGGAGAAAAAACCCACAAAAATCAGGAAACCACCAAATGCTCAGTGGTTTTGAAAAAGGGATGGGGCCAGTGGAAGGGGATATCAACCCCCCCCCCAAATATTTTAAGAGTTTTAAGTATTTCACCTTAAAACTCTTACTGCCAGTAAAGAGAAGCATTTCAACCCTTTGAATGGGGGAAAACATCACCCCTATATTAGAGGAAAGGCAGGATTCTCTCCCACTCTCCATAATGCCAGTGTATGGGGCCATCTGATGATGTTCATTGGCAGTAGATTCAGGACAGACAAAAGAGAATTTCCACACATAGCACATATTTAATTTTATGGAATTCACTGCTGGAAGTTTTGGTGATGGCCGACAGCTTAGATGTGTTTAATATGGGATGAGCCAAACTCAGAGAAGGTCTTTGGCATGACTACTAGTGGCCCTACACCTGAGGCGTTCATCGCCGGGCTATCTATTCACTGGTTACTGTCTGTGTTCAGCAAGCCACCTCTAGTCTCAGTCAGTTCCGTCCACTAAATTCGTCCTTAATCAAGATTTCAGTGTCAATCCCACTACGGCCACCATGTGGAGGACCGGGACTGGTCCTTTGCGTGAGTTCGGGACTTAAAGGGTTAACCGGCACTGAGAAAATGCCCTTTAAGTGGCTTCTGTGAACTTTAAATCTAACCGTGGCAATCCATTGACAATGAATCGTATTGAGACAGCAAGCAACTTCGTTTATAACGCCTTTAATGGAGCAGAACTAATAGACTACCAGGAATTTCACACTATAAACAACAGTCCATAAAAATCACTGAAGAGTAGAACTCCAATACACATACGAGGTTTGCATAATACAGAGAATAACTTCACATTAGAGAATCTGACTTACTGAGCTAGCATAGCGGTCCGTGTAGCCGGTCTCCGGGTGCCGCTCCCAGGATTGGAAGTAGCTTGGTCCTGACCGGAGTCAGGGACCTGATTCGTGCAAGCCTGCTGCACCGTGTTCCCAACAACCCTTTGTTCTCCAGGATTTTTTCTACCCTCCCTCGCCCCCTCCCCGCCCTTGATGACCAGGTGGGCTGGTGGTGCCTCTTGTGCCCTGTGGGGTGGTGGCGCCTCTTGGGTGCTGGCACCTCCTGGATACTTTGGGGTACTCTGCAGCTCTTTGAGACTGCGCTCCCCACCTTCGGGATGTTTATGCACTTCCTTGAGGGTAGATGTAAATGCGCCCTATTGAGGGTATGCAGATGTAGCTATGTAAAACCGGTCTGCCCAGAACTGTGTCTCCTGTGCCCTGGGTGGGGATTATGCAGACAGATGGAGGTGACTTATTAATCACCCTCGCGCCATCTCTCCCCACCACTCTGGTATTCTTCCAGGCCAGCCCTGCTCAGAATGCCCGGATACTTGTGTATCTATTCCATGTGAGGCATCGTTAAAATGTTTCGTTCTACCTCAGGTGGTGTTTCATCTTGCTCATTGTCACCTCTTCCCCCGATCCCCGGTGAGAGCTGTCGGCAGAAGTGTGTGCCATCTCACGGCAACATAAAATCCCCTATCCAGAATAATTAAAATCTACTCTCTACCCTTGATGAGAATCTGACGATTCTCTCTTGCTTCACAGAGGTCTCTCCCCCTCAGGGCTTGCGTCCTCCGGTTCCTTGTGGGCCTTTTAAAAAGGTCACCCTGTGACATTTTCGGCAATGTTGGAAGTGACTCTGTCTGTGCACAGGCATCTCCCCCCGCACCCCTCCGCCACCACTCATCCCACCTGTCTAAGCACTATTTCTTGTTAGTCAGAGGGCCCAAGGCTACATATCTTTACACACACACAACGACCGGATCAGGTAAGTGGAATGGGAGGCTAATTAAAACCGTTATGGCCAGGGAATAGCTCAAACTGAAGTCACATTGGGGGGGGGGGGAGTTAACAGAGAGAGAAAGAAACCCAGTCACCTGGTGGAATGGATGATCAAATCTGCTTTCTTAATCATATTGCAATTACTTCTGCTGAATTGACCTTTCCTCCAAAAGGGGCCCATAAATCCGTCACATTTACGTAAGAGCAGCACTGCTGACTCAGACCAAAGGTCCATTTAGTCCAGCATCCTGCTTCTCACAATTAACAACACCCTTCCCCAACCTGGTGCCCCCCAGATGGTTTGGACTACAACTCACAGCATTCCTGGCCATTGGCCATGCTGGCTGGGGCTGACGGGGAGTTGAACTCAAAAACAGCTGGAGGGCACCAAGTTGGGGAAGATGCAATAAGAACGTCAGAGGAGCACCTCCTGGATCAGATCAAAGGCCTGTCTAGTCTGGTATTCTGTCCCCACAGTGGCCATGGTGGGAAACCCACCAGTAGGGCATGAGTCCCACCCAAGTTCCCCAGCAACTGGCATACAGCCTCCAATACTGGAGGTAGCACGTAGCCATGGGGACTAGTAGACTTATCCATCATGGATTCGACTAATCCCTCTTTTAAGCCATCCAATTTGTTGGCCATCACTACATCATGTGGTGGCGAATTCCATAGTTCAACTTTGTGCTGTGCAAGAAGTCCTTGTTTTTGTCTGCTCCGAATCTCCCACCATTCAGCTTCACAGGACGACCCTGTTGGGATCCAGTGCTGTAAGAGAAGGAGAAAATAGCCACCCAGATACCTCCCAAGATGCCCGCAAGAATGGCATGGAAGCAATAACCCTCTCCTGCTGTTGCTCTCCAGCATCTGAACACCAGTGGCATGCCAACGTTGATCATGGAGGTTCCATTGAGTTAACATGACTATTAACCATCAATGGGCCTCTCTCATCCCATATTAAATGCACCTAAGCCGGCGGCCATCAGCACAACTCTTGGTGGTGATGGCCACTCACTTGCTCTTGGTGGTGATGGCCATCGCTACTCTTCCATGAGTTTGGCTCATCCCATATTTGTGAAGAGAAAGCCTGATCACACACTGCTGAACCCTGACATATTTCCCCCCTTTTTGCTGCCACCCCTCATCCCTCTGCGTGCCGGTGGGTTGACCTCATTACCCTCTTTGGGTGCGGCTTGTTACGTGCGAACCCGGTGAGGGTGGCCGGCTGGGCTGGTTAATGAAACAACCAGGACCCATGTCCTGCTCTAGGGTTGCTGGATGGTGTGTTAACCACCCCAGCCACACACCCTTGCTAGGTTTGCATGTAATGGCAAGCCGTGGTGCGCCGCCCCGCCCCCCACCCCAGCTTGCATTTTAAAAAATTTGCCCAGCACACGACAACAAGCCCTGTGGTGGCAGAGCGCAACAGCAGCAGCAGACTTCACCCAATGAACACATGCACACACAGGACTTGTATCTAAGTAGATGCTTTTAAAGTAAATAACAAGAGAAGGAACGTATGATTTCTCATTTACAATAAGCTTGATGGCTACAGACTTTGCAAGTGCAGTTTCTTAAACGTTATTCATACTGTGAGGTAAGGGAAACCACAGAATATGTCTCTCTTGGTAAACCCAAGCAAGCGTCAGTAAACTGTAGGAATAGTCTGTAAGAGAGAATGGAATTTCTAACTTGTTGCTAGGCAACATCCAGCATTCCCTCCCCTGAAACCACTAAGTGGTTTTCTCTACTGAACCCTGCTCTCTGACTTCTCAGAGAGCCTTTGTTTCTGCCTTTGCCCTTTAACTAGACTATAACAGTCTAGCTTAAGCTTTTACTGGGCAGTCAACTTAAAAAACCCTCCCTGCATAGTTGACATCTTCTCTTCGCATACTCCAACACTCTGTGGGGAAATTAACCCATGGTGGCTTGGCACTGCATGCAAACTGGCTTGTTGAATAAAAAAAGACTGAGGAGGGTTATTCTTGGAGATGGCCACTGGTGGGGGGAAGGCTAGGGTGGATGGAAGTTGTAGGCCAAAACAACTGGAAAGCTACAACTTGTTCGCCCTGGGTGTAGTGAATTTTCTGTTGGACAAAGCTAGGAATGTAGGAGAAATTTGTCAGGTCCTGATTTTTGTATGAACATACCAAATTTTGACCTGTTGAACCTATAACTTGGGGTGCAAAAAGTGTGGCCCATGGGCCACAGGCAGTCCCCCTAAACCCTGTCTAGTGAGCCTCCAGCTTCTGCAGCTGCTGATAAAAATGGGAGAGGAAAAATACTCTAGGAATAGGCTCTATGGTTTCTTCCACTGAGTAAGAATCTTGTTCCTGGTGTATCCCAGGGAGTAGTGGTTGAGGGTTCTAGCCTACTTCCTGGGATACTCTAGGAATAAGGTTCCTGCTCTGTGGCAGAAACCATAGAGCCTTTTCCTAGAGCGTTTTCTCCTCCTTTTTTTGGTAATCATGTTATAGTGGTTGGGGTGAGGAGGGGGCTTTTGTATTTGATGTTGTTACTGCAAGACCAAGGTGTCTTGTTGCTGGGGGGTGAGTGTGAGAATGGTTTGTGTGTGTTCTATGTGAGTGCACATTTGCGTGCATGAATATGTGCTCCTGCCCCTGCTCGCCAGCAGAACTTGAGGCAGCTCTTGGGATTGGAAAGTGTGTGCACCCTGCTATAAGCAATCCAAAATGCACTTGTACACTGAAATTTGCACTTTTCAGAATTTTGTGATCTGGTTTGCAACAACAACAAACAACAACAGCGGCATGCTCACAACTTGTGTATATTAGGGGGAAATGCATACAAATATGCATTATACAATGGGAAAATGGCTGCAAAAAGTGTACCCACTAGGAAAAGTCTTTACAGAAATATATATATATATATATATATATATAGATTCATAGGATAGAGTTGGAAGGAGCCTGCAAGGCCATCGAGTCCAACCCCCTGCTCAATGCAGGAAACTAGAGGAGGGGTCTCCCATCCAAGGAATAACCAGGCCTGACCCTGCTTAGCTTTCCACACTCAGACAAGCTGAGCCAGCGTGAGCCACAGGGTTTATATATATCTATATATCTATATATAAGGAAAATGTGCACAAAAATGGTTATGAACTTTTCTGTGGACCTTTTTGAGGACCAATTTTGCTGTGTTTGCAAACGGATGCAAATGTGGGCTGAAACGAAATTGTAATCAGGAAAATGAGAAATCCGGCAAACCACAATTCATATGTTCGCCCACCCTTGACACAGACTTGAGGAGACCTAACTTCAAATTCCCACTCACTTATGAAACTCACTGGGGGTGACCTTGCCCCAGTAATCTGTCAGACTAACCTACCTCACAGACTCGCTGTGAGGATATGATGGCGGTTGGGCACAGAGCATGTAAGACTCCATGAACTAAGGGTTGTGCTCGTAGCACGGCATTGGCATTCCCTGCTGTGGTGCAACTATTGCAAGATTAGTTCATGGTATATGTGGCTCTTAGGAGGGAAATGTTCCCAGGTACATGTTTAATAATAATCCTGCATGTATTTTTGTGCATTATTTTTCTTTTTAAAATAAAGACAGACAGACGGGGAAAAAACACACCTCTCCCCAGGTCCTATTTTAATATCCGAGAAAAGCGGGGGTTTTATTTGCAGCTGAAGAGATGTTCAAATGAGTCCAGCTTAATGACCTGTAAAAAATAAAATGAAGAGGTTTGCTAATGTGCTCTAGCTTTCTCATGCCATCAAATTCTCTGGATAACCCTTGTTATCTGTGTTCAAAGACTTGTAAAATCTTATTGCTTGGATTTTGAAGAAAGCCTTTCTGCCTGGTACAGAGAGATAAAAGGTAGACCTGGAAAGTCTCCATTGCAGAAAGCATTTAAAATGTTAGCGCCTGCAAAATCCTCTGGTTTGATCTAATGGCTTGGTCGGGTCGTTGCAATAAGTATTTTAATGATCTTGCAAAGGAGCCATGGTCCTGCAGCGGGCTCTCCTTTTGACCTATCACCTGGGGCACAGGATCTGCTAATACTATTACACAGAGGGGGAAATCCAGTCTTGCCAAGGACTCTGTTTTGTTAGCCCAGGTTTGTTTACTTATTTGGACGTGGGAGAGGATCCAAGATCTTGCAATGTGTTTACTTTGATCTAGGATGCGCCACCTTGCAAAGTTGTTTTGAAATTGCACTAACCCTGTAAATTTGAACAGCAATATCATTTTTAAAAAAAAGAAAAAGAGAAGAACATTAGATGGAATTGACCTGAATAAACTTGCAGAACACTCATTAGATCAGGTTCATTAAAACAGTATTTTGGAAGGAGCTAGCGGATAACTTCCAGGCATCACAAGGTTTTCCTGACATCTAGGGATATGACCAGGGCTGTGTTGAATCTTCATGGATGAACATAGATCCATATACAAAAAGAAGGGTCTGCGGGGCTGACATGTTCTCCAAATTACCCACTAAGGCTATCCTTTTCACACTGGTTCACTTCTATCTGGTGTCCCATTCCTCAGCTCTTGTGGTGCTACTTCCCCCCCCCTTATTTTTAGAGGATGGCTTTTTTTGCTTGTTGCATAATCCAGCCAATCAGGGACCACACGGCTAGTATGATCCCATCCTGGTGGTGGCACATAGTCAATCAGATTTAGGGCGCAATCATAGATTTCATAGATCATAGAATTGGAAGGAGCCTGCAAGGCCATCGAGTCCACCCCCCTGCTCAATGCAGGAAACTAGAGGAGGGGGTCTCCCATCCAAGTAACAACCAGGCCTGACCCTGCTTAGCTTTCCACACTCAGACAAGCTGAGCCAGCGTGAGCCACAGGCCTGTATCCAATGAGGGTGCCCTTAAGCCTCTGAACTCAGAGGGTTATGAGCATCCGATGCAGGACATCCTCGCCACTCCGCTGCTCCCACCCTGCAAGTATTCTTTTGATTTTGGCCATCTAGCTGCAGCGCTTTGGACAGGGAGTGAAGGAGGCTGGATTGCCGCCAGGATACATCATATCCTCCCTGCTCCTTTCCGGGGCACCCCCTTTACCCCTTCTCCAAGGTCGCTCTTACGACCTCAGAGATGCAGCCAGCATGGTTCTTTCCACACCCGCTGCAAGGGGGGGGGGAGCGGGATCCGAGTGCAGATCCCCACCTCCAAGATAGAGCTCTTTTCTGACCTCAGATCTGGGAATCCGAGGAATCCTAATACCCACTAGATGCTGTCTAGGGGCCATAGGATCGCTCTCTTAGCTACATGGTGATGTCATGGAGCAAAATCAGAGTGCTTCCTGTGCTCTTATTACTCTGAATGTGCAAACATTTTTTTTTTTTTGTCCAACTGTGTATAACCCCTGAAATATCTTCCAAAACGGGAGGCACATTTTATGGTCAAGAAAACTTTTACGGTCAAGAAAGAGAAATCTACTTGTAAACTCCAGAGTAGTATGAATAAGGTTGCTTATACTTCGTTGTGGGGAAAATTGGAAGTTCATCTTATTTTTGTGCTGTTGTTGTTGTTTTGTGATGTTTGTCTGTGTTTTATTTTTCTCTTGAAAATAATTTTTTTTGGGGGGGGGAAGAAAACTTTTTTTCTTGAAATATCCTCTCCTCTCACCCCCCCCCCACACATTAAGCTTAGCCCCTGGGTAACCACTTACCCTGGATATTAAGCTCCACCTTTAAATCTTCTGGTGCAGTGGGAAAGAAATCCACTGGATATCATTCTTTCCTTTTGTTTTGCGAGGCGTCTAAAGTGCTCTCTCTGTAGCAAACAAACATCAGTCCAAATCTCCCTCTCTCCTTCCTCCTTTGTGCCATGCCATTTGCAGGGGCTAACTATTCAAGTAATGGCACCTGTTGCTGAAAGAGAGTTTTATGCTTGTTTGTTTGTTTATTTATTTATTTAATACATTTTTTATACAGCCCAATAGCCGAAGCTCTCTGGGCAGTTTACAACAGTTAAAACCATAAAATACAATATAATATAAATATGAAATTTAAAACCACAGATTAAAAACAGACGGCATTGCTAGCAGCAGCAGTTACAATAACAAGAGTTAAAAACAACTACAAGATTAAAATGATTAAGATGATTAAAATGCCTGGGAGAATAGAAAGGTCTTCGCCTGGCACCGGAAAGAGTACAATGTGGGCGCCAGGCAAGCCTCTTTGGGGAGCTCATTCCACAACTGGGGTGCCACAGCAGGAAAGGCCCTCCTCCTGGTAGCCACTTGCCTCACTTCCTTTGGCAGGGGCTCTCGGAGAAGTTCTTAGTGTCCGGGCAGGTACATATGGGAGGAGACGATCCTTCAGATACCCTGTTAATATCTTGTGTGGGAGGCTGGCTTTAACCCAGTGCCAAGCCAGCAGGGCAAATTCTTGGCCTGCAAGACATGTGTGTTAATTTCCGGTATTGGTTGTCATTTACTTATTGCATGAAAAAAAAGACATCGGAAGCTGCCTTTTCTGTTAGTGCCCTGTCACTTACATTTGTAAGCCTGATGGCAGGGATTGCCTTATAATACTAATCTTTGTAAGCACCTCTGGGAAACTTTTTTTTTTTTTTTTTGGCTGAAGGGTAGGGTAAAACTGCTTCAAATAATTGAGGATGATGATGAGGATGAGGATGAGGATGATGAGAATGCCAGAGTGTGACTGAATGTTTGGGAATTTACTTTTAAATGTAGAGCTGATGATTATTCACTCTCAAATGCGCTGCAAATGAAGGAGCTGCAAGAACAGCTTTATTAGCCTTATTAAGTGCCGGTATTATAATTAGACTGGCGCCGTTGTGAATTGTGACTTTAGTTTTAGCGCACCATCTTTTGCAGTGGCTCAGTAAGAGAAGGCTGCTGGAATGCTTCGCTTCTGACACCACGTTGCCGCTGAGCCAGCACAAAGCTCAACCATGTTGAGTGCACATGTGTGTCTTCCTCCAAGAACATTTAGAATATGTTCATTGTAGATGCATGGATGTATTCCCCTCTTTTCCTATTTACAGGCTGCCCCTCCCCCACACCCAAGCTTGCCCAAGAAAATATATTTGTTACTTATTTTTACTCATTTCCTGACAGGATCAGAATGCAAATTTGCTTGGTGTGTCTGATGAGGAAGGAGCTTTAAGTGTCTGAGATAATTACAGGGTAGGAAAAGAACTAATCTGAGAACCCGTGTAGTGGGCCTGTCTCTTCTTAATCACTGCTTCTGGTAGGTCTGTCTCTTCTTAATCAATGCTGAAGGTTAAGTAGCTTCAGTCGCCCAAGAGTGGGACCTAGTTGGTACAACTAAAGACACAGGTGACTCCTGTGTCAGTGGGGCTCCTCATCCATTGCAGCCCGTATCCTGAGCTTTATGGGAGCTCTCCATGGTGCTGAACTCCACCCCCCTAAATAGGTTCACCACCATGGAGAGCACCTATAAAGCTCAGAATGAAAGCTGCAATGGATAAGGAGTCCCGCTGACATAGGAGTCACCAGCCTCCCCTGCTAAAGACCGCGGTAGCGTGTGTAAAAGGACTGGGCTGATCATGGATCTACTGGTAGATTTCTGGGTGATTTGCAGTAGATCAGCAAGAGAATTTCTCATTATTTTTTTAACAATAAATCTGGATCAACTGGATGATTTGCAGTAAATAGGCTAGAATAGCGCCAACAACATGATTCCTCCCTGCCCGTCCAAATTTATGCTGCTGAAATGAAGAAAGCCTGGGGTAACCGGGAGTGGTTTTTGTGCGTGGAAGGCATGCTTTCCTTACCCACCCGCCATTGCTTTGACAGTGGAGAAACCCAGAGCCAAGTCTCTTAATGTGTATGAGTGGGTTTATTTGGTAGGATATTGTTCTTATGCTAATTTGGTTCCAGACCTTTTAGAGCAGAGATGGGGAAGTGCCAGCCCCTGAGCCAAATATGCACCTCCAGGCTGGTCCATCTGGTGCACAGGGCCTCTGGTGATGCTCCTCCCCAAAGCCCCGCCCCCTGTAGTATAGCAGAGATCATCTGCCCCCTCCCCTAGTTCCCTACCCCTGGTTTAGAACTTTCAAATTCGACACTAGCTCTTTGATCATTATCTGTCCGTATTTCCTGTTGCGGGTCAGTGTCCCAAATGCAACAGTGCATTATAGGTTGCGATGGTCAGCTCTAAAAAAAATAATAAATGCAACCAATCGCCCAAGTGGCAGATGGGCATGCAAAGCTGCAGTTAAACCAATTGTCCGTGCAATTCACAACAGTGATTCAGATCTGCATGACGCCATCTGCACCATAAACATGATGCGTGGTTAACATTATGCATGGTGAATGTGATGCGCTGTTAGGCCAACACTGCAACAACCCTGTGTGTGTGTGTGTGTGTGTGTGTGTGTGTGTATTTTGTGACAAAGTGTGCTGACCATGCAACACCAGCGTGTGTGGAAAGGTAGCAATATCTGCAGAAATAATTGGGCAGTATTTGCGCAACCCCATCCTTAAATTAAAAAAAAAAAAGGCCTCTCTTGTATAGCTGAACAGGCAGTGATAGAAAGGATTAGGAATGTTTTAAGCACTGAGGATCAACCTTCCAGCAAAATGAAAAATTTGACATCAAGGAGATGGCAACTCTCTCTCCTTCTTTTTATATAAACCCGTGATTTCTGCTGGAGACGACGTGAAGAGCCTAGAGGGCTCTTACCTATCTCCATTAGGCAATCACACTCTTCCCGGAGCAGGAAAATTGCCGAGCCTTCTCGGAGGCTGCTGGCAGATTTAGAATGATGTATGTTTTTTTAAGAAACCACTTTACTTGTCAGGCTCGCATGGGAGGGGGTGCAAGTGGGGAGGGGGTTTGTGTTCTAAAAATGCTCTCTGGATCGATAGCCAATATTAGAGAGCTGATTCAGGAGGGCAATCCATCTCTCCTTCTTTTTTTTTTTTTCCTTTTTGTTGCTATGACTTAGGTAAACCTTTGCAGCAAAGGACTCTGGACTGGAGTCAGCAACTTGGTGGGCCAGATTTGACCCCCTGACATCCAACAGTTGGCCCACCGTTCCCTGCCAGTGGATCCATGAAGCAATATAGGCCGAGCCAGCCTCTTCACTGCTGGCTCTTTAGCATGGAATACAAGGCTGGTGTCAAGGGTGGGCACGGTCGGGCACCTGCCAAGGGCCCACACCCCAGCAGGGGGCCCACTGGCAAGAGCCCGCTGGAGTTGCTGCTCCTCTTCCCCATTGCAACCTGCTTGTTCACCTGCCTCTCGCTCCTGCCCAGACAAAAGTGGTGGTGAGGAGAAGCAGTGGTAGATGCCAATGCTAGGGATGTTAAGAGATATCCAGAATGAGTTTGGGTTTCTATAAACCTGACCTGCAGATTCTGCAGCAGGCTGGCTTTTTCCGAGTCGTTTGGATCCCGTGGACTACAGACAGGGTTTTCACTTTTTTGGGGGGGGGGGATTTGCGCAAAGGCGCATTTGCACAAGTGCATATTACTGCTACTGTACCTTTGCAAACAGGAACGAAATTCTCGTACAAGTCTAAAACAAATCTGATTCCATCAACAAGCAGATGATGGAATGAAAGATGCCTGATAATCCAGACAACAGAGACGGACTAAATTTAACCCAATCTGTACATCCCTAAGTTGCTTACCAGCTCTCTAGCTGTCAAGCAAGCAAGTTGGTAGCATTTTTTTAAAAATAAAATTTTATTTTATTTTCAACCACAAACACTACGAAAAGAAAACATACAACACAAACTAAAACTAGAATGGACTTCTGCTTTTCTCTAAAACAAATATAAGTAACAATACTTTCTCTTCCTCTATAATTACAAAAAAAAAAATTCTCTTTTTTTCTATTGTCTTAACAAGTCGTCATCTTACTCATCAAGCCCACAGATAAACAAAGCATTCTCTCTGTGTAGTGTAGTCTAATAGAGGTCTCCATTTAACAATCTAATAACATAAATTAATTATCTCTACCGTGAATATCTTCCCCAACCACTCTTCTGTTATAAACAGTATTAAACGTTAAAGCATGGACTATACCCGCTGCCAGACATAATGACATTCCATAACTTCTTTCCGCTACTACGCTCCTCTTTTAAATCTTTCTGCTAAACCGCCCTCCTTTTAAAGTCGATGCAAGTTGGTAGCATCGATGGGAGAGAGGATGAGCCAGTGTGGCCTAGTGGTGAGAGTGTTGGACTGGGACTCGGGAGATCCAGGTTCTAGTCCCCGCTCAGCCATGAAGCTCACTGGGTGACTTTGGGCCAGTCACGGACTCTCAGCCTAACCTACCTCACAGGGTTGTTGAGGATAAAATGGAGAGGAGGAGGAGGAGGATTATGTAAGCCGCCTTGGGTCCCTTGCAGGGAAAAAAGCGGGGTATAAATAGAATAAATAAATAAATAAATAAATGAGGAGCAACTGCAAGAGCAGCTGGTGGCAATTAGAAGGCTAGACTCACTGAGGGAGGGGGCCCATGCAGGGTGCCTTGCCCAAGGAGACTCCAAAACCTGGAGCCGGAACTGATGGAAGGGAAGGTGCCAGAATCCCATGGGAGTGTCCCACTGCTCACCTTTCTAAGTGAGACCCACCCCTGGTTTTCTCCCAATTCTAGCCTGCATTTATTTATTTTGGCATACACGTCCTAAAGGACCAGGATCTAGGAAGCAACAATACTCCTCATCCCGGGCGCCAACTTTGGGGTATTGTCCCCCCCCCCCAGTACTGTGCCTTTCTCGTACATCAGTTCTTAAAAGGGAGTGTATATTTTGGATTTCCTGCGTGTGTTTTGTTTTTGTTTTGCACTTCCCCATCTCCCTTTCATGTTCGCCGCTCCACCGGCTCTTCTTTGAAACATTGCGATTTCCTTTCATCCTCCTCTTTCCCCGCTGTAATTATTACATTGTCAACTTTTCAGAGGGGAAAACTTTTGTCCTTTGTTACACGATCGTTCTCTGATCATCCCAGGATCTCTTGGCGATTTCAAGGTGTGTTTGGTTGTGCTCCTTTTGTTTGATGCAGTTGCTTTCTTAATTTTGATCTGTAAAGCATGAATAATAAAGCCAGCCTCTGGAACAGCCTTCACCAGTAATGGCCATGCTGGCTGGGGACAATGGAAATTGTAGTCCCGTACATCTGGAGGGCACCAGACTGGAGGAAGGCTCTTCTGGAGCATTGATCTTTGTCATCCTTTGAAGCAGGAATGAGCAGCTTGTGGCCCTCCAGATGTTTTTGCCTACTACAACTCCCATCAGCAGCCTAGCCAGTGGTGAGGTATGATGGGAGTTGCATTCCAAAACATCTGGAGGGTCACAAGTTACCCACCCCTGCTTCGAAGGATTCAATTGGTGTGTTGGGATCCTGTGGACAGCTCTGTTAGGTTGGACGATACTCTCTAGGTGGAGAAAGTGGAAATTGCATGGCCAAAGTGACATGGCTGGTGTTGTACAACAGCTCATAGCTCAGGGGCAGGGCACCTGCTTTGCATTCACAAGGTCCCAGGTTCAATTCCTGGCATCTCTACCTTTTAAGAAAAAACAGTTACCAGGTGATGGGAACTCCTTCTACCCTAGCCTGGACCTTGGAGAGCAGCTGCTAACCAAAACAGACCACACCGGGCTGGATGGACTGAGTAATGTTTGGTGAAGCGCAACACATAGTGTGAGAAGTAGAGAGTTCGGGGGGCGGGGTATATGAGAACAAAGGACTCAATGTGTGTTCATGTTACTGCAGGGATTCATCCCGGAAGGAATTCCTCCTTGGGAGCCAATCCACACCCCTTGAAGGAACTCAAGGAGGCTCAGTAGGCTGGATGCAGAACCTCCGCGGGCTGGGTCAGGCCCACGGGCTGGGTGCAAAATCTCTGAGGGCCAGATAAGGCCCGTGGGCCAGAGGTTCTGCAACACTGGTGTAAAAGAATGGGGCGACTCAGTCCCAGAGCCCGCCGGGGTGCTCACCTACTCTGTCCCACCTCTTCTAGCTCATGGTAGGGATGGAAGAATTGACAAGAGTCTTCAAACACCACCTTTAAGCTTGGATCGACTCGCTCCTGTGTTCGACTGAAATCTGTTTTTCTTTCTTTTTTTTCAAATGGAAACCCAAAATCAGTTTGGGTTTCTATGAATCCAGTTGTGGATTCTGTGGCATACAGGGCTTTTTCCCCCCTGAGTCGCATGGCTTCTGTGAACGTGTGGACCAGATTTTTCACCTTTTGGGTGAAAATTCCCTAATGCGAATTAGAGCAAGTAGTACAAAATTCTGGTGGAAAAAAAGATTCAGTTCTGTCGATGAGTGGACGATGGAATAAAAGATGCCTTACAGTCTGCAAAACACAGACAGGACTGATTTAATGAAAGCCGAACTTCCCCATTTGTACCTGTTTTGGTCGCCAGTTGAAACCGCCAGCTGCTTGAACAAGCTGGAAGGGTTAGGACCTTCTTAGAAGCTACTTGGGCCCTTCAGGGGGTCAACAATACATCAGCGATATGACAAGGCCTGAAGGATTCAGAGGGACAAAATAAATGAGTTTTCCGAAGACTTGAATGCTATCCATCACTCTAGCTTTTCTCGCTGAAGCCAAGTTTTAAGAGCCTGGATAATCTCACTGACTTCAGGGGGGATGTGTGGTCCAAGTTGCTAAAAATTTGTTTGATGGCAGATGCAGAAAATGGTTATAGCGTTTGGGAAAAGTCTATGAACGGCAGATCCCAGTCCTGTGGAAAGCTGGTTCTGTGCACCTACTGCCTTGCATGGTTTTATGTTTTTGTTCCCCATTCCAAACACATGGGGGGGGGGAATGTGCAGTCCACATTTATTAATTAATGTATAGCATTTCTGCCTTCTATTCAGCCCTGAAGGATCCTAGAGCAGCTTACATAGAATCAATAATAATAATAATAATAATAATAATAATAATAATAAATAATAATAAGAAACAAACCCCACATTTCCTGCCTGTAGGCTTATACTCTGGAAGAAACAACAAAAAAGGAAAATGGCATGAGAGGGAAGGGAGATTGAGGAAGGAAACTCAGGTACTAGTTCTTGAAGTTAAATAGTGGTTCTTGCCATGACTAACTGGAAAACAAATTAATTTTAATTTAATAATGTTGAATTTTAAGTATTGTTTTTGTTAAAAATAAGTGAACAGGGTGCCTTAACATTAATCCTGTTTATTTATGTATTTATTATACGTATTTATAACCCACCTTTTCTTCCTACAAGGAACCCAAGGCAGCTTACATAATCCTCCTCCTCCTCTCCATTTTATCCTCACAACAACCCTGTGAGGTAGGTTAGACTGAGAGTCAGTGATGTTGTTGTTAAGCTTGTCTTGAGCCCCGGTACTTACCTAGTGACACACCAAAACCATGATGACTCCATGTTTCCTGAGCCCCTCCTGGCATGATTCAAGGCGTTCCTGTTTCCTTGTAGGGATGTTGGAGAAATCTGCAACAGACTCAAATTTTTAAGAATCTGACCCGCGAATTCTGTGGACTTGTATTTCATTTTTTTTTTTTACTTTCCGTAATTGTGTGCAGAAAATATATTTGTAGAAAAATAAGGAAAATAAAAACACTGACCAAAAATGCACACTTCCCCCATAGGCTAAAGTGTGAAAATACACATTTTGGGGGGATTTGCATATTTTGTGAGAATTTGCACATTTTCAGGAGTGCGAGGTTGTAAATATCCATCTCAGATATCTTACAGGAGGGGGATTGAACCTCTTTCAGCCTGGGGACTGAATTCAATTTCAGAGAAGCTCCTGGAGGGGCATAGTCCAGTGGTGGGTGGTTCTGAAGGCCAAATGGGCAGGTCCAGAGTACCAAAAAGACTGGCATATTTTAGCTTAAAGCTCTTGCTGCCGATAACTAAGACTTAGAAGAGGCATTCTAAGCTTTCTGAATGGCCAGGGTGTGGCATGCAAAAGCCAGGAAACCGCCAAATAATTGACCAGTGGGGAAAGGGGCTGAGGGTTGGGAATAAGGGTGTGGCCTGCAGGCCTGAGGTTCAATACCCCTGTCTAACAGAAAAAGTGGTGGGTGGGTGTGTCTGTCTGTCTGTCAAATATATATATATATATATATATATATATATATAAAATCTCCTAAGAATAAGTCTTCCTTTTGTGGCCACTATCCTCATTATGCTGTCTAATACATAGATAATACATCCCTTCCTTGATGTAACTCACTCAAGGAGCATGGATTGCACATCACCACAAAGTGACTCTTCCCTGTCGTTTTTTTGTCCCCTTGATATGCTAAGTGAGGATTCTCTGCCGTTCCTTTTTCTTAAGAAGCATTGCTAAGATATACAGAACTGGAGCGGGGAAAAGGAGAGTAATCAGTTTGGCAGAAGGGGGTGGGGGCGAGAGGGATGGGAAGAAAGCAGTTTTGCTACTGGGGAAAAAAATATAACTTCTCCCCTTTGCCTTTGCCACCTATATAGAAATGGTGACAAGAAGTCTTGTAAACTTAAGCAGAGCTGTCAAGCCTGAAATGCTAATGAAATAAGTTTCTTTTAATAAGTTTGGGAGGCTTGTTTTTAGCTTTGAAGGTCCATTACGTCGTCTTTTCTCCCTATTAATGCAATCTATATGCATAGCGTTCAGTGTGTCAGTACCTGAATAATACCTTCCCTGTGATACCTATTGATCTAACTTCACCAGAACTGCTTCCATACTTCTTAAAGCGGCTCCCTTTTTTATATTATATAAACCGAATCATATATGCAAGGGAGTGGGGGGGGGGAGAGAAGTGGCTGAATCAAAGGAAGGCCTTTACCCTTACTGTTTTTAACCTGATGCTGTGTTCAGGTGGGATATTGCTAACGTGCATCGTTTGGCTATTGATATGCATGAGAGCTTTCAGGGATGGAGCTCTGGCTGAGTGCCTAAGCAGCAGCTTCGCACATGGAAGGTCCCAGGTTCAATCCCTGACATCCCTACTTTGAAAAAAGGAAGGAAGGAAGGGATCTGGTTGCAGTTCGTGTAGGGATGTACAGACTTTATAAAATCTGTTCCGTCTGCATTTTGTGGATTTTCAGGCACACACTTCATTTCACTGTCCACTCATTGACAGAATTGGATTTTGCGCAAATGCATTCGTACACACTTGCACAAATCCACACTTCTGAAAATGCGCAAATTCCCCAAAAATGTGTGTTGTATTATTATTATTATTATTATTATTATTATTATTATTATTATTATTATTATTTGTATCCCGCCTGGAAGACGGTTCGTAAGGTACAGCTTGTACAGAACGCGGCTGCTCGCCTGGTTAAAGGCAGCTGCTGGCGAGATCACATCACACCAGTGCTCAAGGAGTTGCCCTGGCTACCAGTTGCAAGCCGGGCCAAATTCAAGGTGTTGGTTTTGACCTTTAAAACTCTATACGGCTCCGGTCCAGCTTATCTCAAGGAGATAATGTTGCCTCCAGCAACATCAAGTAGGCCGCTCAACAAGGTCTGCCACAGTCGGCCTTCTCCTTGTCCCGTCAGCCAGAGCAGCCAGGCTGGTGAGGACTAGGAAGAGGGCCTTCTCTGTGGCGGCCCCCAAGTTATGGAACTCCCTCCCCAGTGACCTTCGTCATGCCCCCTCCTTGATGAACTTCCGCCGAGCTTTAAAAACATGACTTTAAAAACATGGCTTTTCAGGCGGGAATATGGGGTGGGTTAGGTTTTTTTGAATATATATATATATATATATATATAGTTGGTGTTTTAATGGTGTTTTATTGTATTTTATTCTGATTGTACATCGCCCAGGGTGGCTGGGTGACCGACCAGATGGGAGATTTAAAAATATAATAAATAAATAAATAAATAAATATTTCCCCCCCAACACTGAGACCCGAGGTGGCTGTTTTCATGCTTTAGCTATGGGGGAAATGTGCATTTTCGATTGGTGTTATTTTTAAATTTTCATATTTTTCTATGACTAAATTCACGTAAAATTATGGAAAGTTAAAAAAAAATTGTTTGCAAGTCCACAGAATCTGTGCGACTCAGGAAAAGCCGGTCAGCTGCAGAATCCATGGGTTGGATTCATAGACATTTTAAACATTTGAGTCTGTTGTGAATTCCTCTGACATCTCTACAGGTTGCGAAAGATGTCTGCCTTAGACCTTGGAATACTGCTGCCATTCTGAGCACATACTATTGGGCTGGAAGGAGAAATAGCCTGTCCTGTTGAGGCTCAGATCCCTACACAGCCATGAAGTTCACTGAGTGACCTTGGGCCAGGTGGTATCTCTCAACCACACCTACCTCACAGGGTTGTTCTGAGGATAAAAATGGGGCACTTTGGACACCAGGAGAGGCCATACTTCAGCATTGCAGGATCTATTCTTCTTTTCCTTACTAGAACCCTGAGACCCGCCTGGTACAAAAGCCATCCACATGGAATGGAAGAATCCGGATCCAAGTGAAGTACCAGAACTGAATGGAGCTCGTAGCCATTCCACACCAAAATCCACTCCTACTTTGGGGTGTCTAACATCTTTCAGCCCGAGGGTGGAATTCTATTTCAGAGAAGCTCCCAAGGGCTGCATTCTAGTAACGGGTGTGGCAAAAGGGGCAGGCTCCAAATACCAAAAATACCAGCATATTTTGGCTTAAAGCTTTCACTGCCAGTAACTAAGCATTGCCAGTGGGGACCCCGCTGGTGTGTGGGCCCACGGCAAGTGCCCGACCATGCCTACCTGTGCCGCTGGCCCTGCTGCCGCTGCTAGTCAGAAATCCTTGCTGTTCTACTTCAAATCTCCCAGTTGATCCAGATCTACCCAACCCTGATGTACACTGCCTTGAATATCTTGGAGGAATCAATGGAGAATAAAATTGTTATGAAATAACCTAGTCTGACCAGTTCTTTATCACCTGATCCCTCCCAACTGCTGTCGACTGTTTTCTGCTGTGAGCTAGTCTTCCTGCATCTTGCTTATCACTCTCCCGGCCTGGCCAGCAAAGGAAAACAGGGTTTTTTTTTTTCTTCCCCTTCCTAAATTCCTTTGCTATAAGCTACATTCCTCCTCCTCCTCCTCCTCAGCATCTGCAATGACCCCTTTAAAAAAAAAATCTTGACATTTGAATACAATCTGGAGAATGACCACTTCTAGAAGGATCGTAATTACCGGGCCTGTGCTGTGCTCTGACATTTGGTAAGTGATTTCCAAGGGTTGGCGGGGCGAGAGGGGCGTGGACCTATTTGTCATCAAAGGTCACCCCTTCAGGTTGTGTGCGCGTGCGTGTATTTGCACTTGAATTTATGTATCTGCATGGCAGGTCTGCGTAAGCGTTCCTACCTTCTCGGCTTCTCTCTTCCGAATGAGTCGGGCGAAAAGTGACAGGAAATCGATACTTGAGTGTAAACCTGTGATAATACCACTCGGCCTGTCACTTCTGGTGTCAGGGTTTAGGTGGTGGTGCAAAGGGAAGCTGTGAACTTGTGTGTGTGTGTGTGTGTGTGTGCGCACGTATGGGGGTGTGGGCAATCCCAGTAGAGCAGCCTTCCCCCAACTTGGCACCCTTCAGATGTGTTGGACTACAACTTCCAGCATGGAAAAAGACCATCACACATTTAGCTTCTCTCCGCCATACCTTGTATTTATTCATTTTATTTATTATATTTATATCCTGCCTTTTTTCCTGCAAGGCACCCATGGAAGCTTACATAATCCTCCGCCTTTGTTTTATCCTCACAACAGCCCTGTGAGGTAGGTTAGGCTGAGAGTCAGTGACTGGCCCAAAGTCACCCAGTGAGCTTCATGGCCGAGCAGGGACTAGAACCCGGATGTCCCAGGTCCCAGTCCAACACTCTAACCACTACACCACAGCGGCTCTCCAATCCAGGGGTGGGCAGAAGGTAGATCTCCAGATGGTTTGGATCTCAATTCACAGAAGCCTCTTCCAGCATGGCCAATGGTCAGGAATGCTGGGGGTTGTTGTCCAACATATCTGGAGGGGCCAGTTTGGCCACACTAGAGAATTGTAAGCACGTATGGCAATATCAGTTTTGCTCACAAAACATGCGATCATGCCCTGTTCGAAGGTCTGGACGTGGGCAAGTGTCTACCGAAAATGTACGTAGATGGAATAAGCCCCGCTTTAGTCTAGGGAGGAAACTTGCTCAAATTAGGAAATATGTGCAAATTTGTGGAAAGTTGCGCAAATCCCCCATTTGAACACTGCTGAATTTGTGCAAGTTTCCTGTCTGTGCAGAGCAAACAGCAATTCCAAATGCGAATGGGAATCGGGCATGAGACGATGTCCTAAGAATCCTGGTGATCTCGAACATTGCTCGTTTGCACATCCCTACGGGCGGGCGGCTCTTCCCGATGTTGTCAGTCACAGCCAGCATGACCAGTGGTCAGGGATAATGGAAGTTTGTCTTCCAACAACATTTGGAGTGCTACAGCTTCGCCATCACTGATATAAACAGAAATGCAATACATTTTACCATAGTGGGGAAGGCTCTTATCAGGTGACTTGGGTGCTTGCTCAGTCTGCTGTCCGGGTGTTAAGTGTTGAGGAGCATCTTCAAAGTCCTTTCTGATGGTTCTTAATCTTTAAACCAGAGTGGGACTGGATGGGCTGTCTAGTAGAGAATGGCTCCAAATGGAAGACTGTCCTTTATAAATTAAGTCACATGGCAACCCTACCAGTGGGGGGGGGGAGATTCCAGTAATGGAAGAAAGGGAGGGATGACACAATGGCCAGGAATTGGAAGGATGGGTAATATCTGTCCATAGCAATTACATCAAAGCGTGTGTTCCTTTAAACTTTTGCAAAGGGAAAAATCCCTACGGGCACTACTACACTATGATTGTCAATTAAGCGGTATCTGACTGGTGGCCCAACCAGTAAAGCTGTGTTCTTCCAGGTATCTAATATTAGTAAATGTGACCTGATCCTTCCAGCTCCTGCCCACTACCTCAATTCCATCTAGTACCTAGAGAATCAGTTATCTGGATCTGCTAGTAAAAACCTTATAATTTACACACACACCCAAAAAAGCCCTTTACAGTTTTGTAAAATCAGAGGATTGATTTGTTGCCCTCTTTTGTTCCAGCTCTTTAAATTCTTTGTCTTTCTGTCCTCCTGGTTTTCATTTAGTGCCAGACGTGTATGACATGTGCATATAAGAATCAGATAAGTAAGGATGTATGAACATTTCGTTTCGGTTCGCAAATCACTTGAAAATGCCCCATTCACAATCCCGAACATGAATGAGAGTGCTTTTTCCCCCTGAAAATCTTTGCAATTTCCCTTCAAACTTGCCTTCAGGTTCACAGAATGTGTACTTGAAAAATGCACAAACTTTCACCTTTAGTCTCTGTGGGAAATTTGCACACCATTTTGGAAGTTTGCGCAAATTTGAGAATTGTTTGCACAGTGTTCACGTCTGATAGCTGTTAGTTTTGCACAATTTTCCCATTTGCGCAAAATGAACAGCGAGTGCAAATGTGAGTGTAAATTGAAGAGAGATGAGCAGCAAACTTGATGTTTGGAGAATCTTGGCGAGGTCAAACATTGCTCATCCATCCATCCATCCCTAACAATGGCAATAGTCATTTAGGCTCTGTGTAGGGATTGGGCCCACTCTTCCTACAGCGGAGGATCTGGGAACAGATTCTGAGGAAGAGGGGGAGGAGGGGGAGTTGGAAGGGGGCGGGGAGAGGCACCTGAATCTCCAAGGCCAGGAGCCTTGGAGATAAACGCTACAGGCAGGGAGGAACAATCAGTGTCAAATTCCGTGGGAAAGCAGCCTGAGCTCTCTGATCGGGAGGAGGGAGAATCTAGCATCATTAACCCTGGGCCAGACATCAGCTAAGGAGGAGGGAACAGTTGACAAATGTCAGGCACTCTAAGAGATTGGCTCCTGAGAATAAGGACCCACCTTAGGGGGCGTGGGTAGTTTGAGTCTGAAAGGGAGGAGAGGTTCCCAGTTTGCCCTATTGTTGAGCAGTTGATTCCAATCTTCCTTAATGGCTATTATTCTAACTAAGCTTGTCGCCTTGTGATTGACTCTGCAAATCACTTCTTTGTCATTCGAAGCCAGTTTGCTAGGCTGGCCTCTGTCCTAATAAAGCTTTTCGGTTAGAAGCCGGCGGCGTGTGGATCTTCTTGGAAGAAGAAAGGGAGGTACGGCCTCGACACTCTGTACTCTATCCCTGGGATGTAGTATCAGTTCTTCTATGTGCTCTTGTGACAAGAGGCCTAATTCTGTGGCTTGTTAGCCCTATCAGAAGCCCAGGCTAGCCAGACACTTATAGGGATGGAAAAGAAATTCATCCAGTCTGAATTTTTATAGGAACATACCCAATTTGCACCTCCTGAAGCTATATGCAAACCAGAATGCACTTGTGCACCGAAATCTTTACTTTTCAGAATTTTGCAGTACAATTTGCAACTCTAAAAACATGCACACACTAGGAAAAGTGAATGCAAAAAAGAAAATGCAGATATTAGAGGGAATGCACACAGGTGTGTGTGTATGAATGTTCATGCTGACCTTTTTTGGGGAGCAAATGGACAAACTGATGCAGAAATGGGCTGCAATCAACTTACGGTTGGGAAAATGAGAAATTGAGTCAAACCAAAGTTGACAGAGATGTTCTTACCAGTGCACAGGAAATATTAGCATTGCTCTGGGGAATTGTGGGGCCTTGAGGGACCCTGAAGTCACATAGATAGATATGCTTCTCCCTGTCTTGAAGCTTCCAACTCTTAAAGTTTCTTGTACAAGCCCTCTGCTGTTAGGAACATAGGACGCTGCTCTATATTGAGTCAGAGCATTGGTCCCTCTACCTCAGTGTTCTCTGCACTGACTGGTGGTGGCTTCCCATGGTTTCTGACAGTGGCCTTTCCCAGGCCTAACTGGAGATGGAACCACTTTCCCAAAGTGGTTGTTGCATGCCCTCCAATAGTTCATAGGCAAAAACAGGGGCACACTTTTGACATCCATTTTCCATAGTAAGAGCAGCTCCCTGAATACCTGGTCCATGCATTTTCCATGGCTCTCCTCCAACTTCAGTATACCATATTTCAGAGGTATGTAGCCTGTTCCCCTCCAGATGTTTTGGAATACAAATCCCATTATCCCTGAACATTGATCATGCTGGCTGAGGGTTTTAGGAGTTGTAACCTAAAACATCTGGAGGGCAACAAGTTGTTTTCATTTTCTTTGTCATTGCTTGTCTTTCATTGATTGAAAAGTCAAACAGGAGTTCGTTCACTTGCTTAAAGATATATTAGCAAAATGTAAATGTCTTACAGTAGATTAGCAGCAAGAACAATATACCTCCCGTGCTACTATGTATGAATAGGCAGATATCTTGCCCGTGTGCTTGCATTGACACTAGGGTCAATGCAACTCTTCCTCACAGTGAGATTTAACTTTAGAGAACCAGGGAAGTGAGATGACCCCTGAAGAATGACAAAACAAACTACTTACACTAACAAATGCAACACGGTATCCCTGATGTATGAGAATTTCATTTTTTACTTGCGCAATATGCAAGCATGCCCACTTTGAAGCCCTGAGCATGAGCATGTGTCTGCTGAAAATGTTCACAAATCTCCGAACATGTGCTCGCATTCATCTCATTCCGATTCCAAGTTCGATTTGTGTAAATTTCCCCGGTAGACTAAATCAGCCCCACTTTGGAGGAAATTCGTGCAAATTAGGAGATCTGTGCAAATTTCAGCAGATTTGCGCAAATCTCCAATTCGATCACTGCTCTTTCCCCGTAAATCTCCCATTGGTGCAAACTGAGCAGCGATCGCACATGGGAATCGAGACGATGTTCAGAGAATCCTAGCAATCTCAAAAATCTCTTGTTCGCCCATCCCTAGAACAGAAACAGTCCATGGTAAATAGGATGTGTTGGCATATATGCTTTTGCTGTCTCGAGCAGGCAGCAAAACCAGGGAGACTTTGGAGCCCCTGGTGGGCCACTGTGTATGGCTGTTGGCCTGCATTCAGCAAGGGATGGATAGATCGGTCCAGCCCAGGTTGAATTCACCTGTGTTTAATCCTAAATCTGTTCCATCCTTTTTTCTGCAATATTTAAACAACAAGACACAAAGAATTTAGGGATAGATGAATCTGTCAATTTTGGGTTCTCTGAGTTATTCATTATTTTAATCTTAAGTTCAGCTTGTACTGAACTTCAAGAGTTTGTTCAGTCTTAAATTCAGTTCATCCTGAACTTTGTGAATTTTTTAAAAAAAAGTTTACATGGAAATTTGTATGCATTTTCATGTGCATTTCTCCCCATATATGGATTTCTTTGCATGTAATTTTGCCTAATATACACTTTTTTCTGCAAGCAATTTCCATAATATAGAGTATTTTTATTGTTGTTTTGACCAATATAGCATTTTTGTGTACATTTTTGATTGGGGCACTCCATTGCAAAATTCATGAATTTCGGTTAAATGAATTTCGGTTTGCGTATTGGTTCAAAAGTGCAAAATTAGGTAAGTTTACATCAAAATGTGAACTGAATGCATTTCTCCCATATCTGTAATGAAAATCTACATTTGCACTGTATGCCTTTCCCCCTAAAATATGCAGCTTTGTGCATAATTTTGAGCCGAGAACTGCATCGTGCAATTTGGAGAAGCATGCAGTCTGAAAGATAATGCCGTTCCTGACCCTTTGATTAATCCAGGAAGTGCAGGGTGGTTTGCTTTAAAGAGGTGAACTGAATGAAATTTTCCAGTGTCCCTTACATCCAGCTTGATGGGTCATATGTTGTGCAGCCATTCCTTAGACCCTTAAAAGCATTGCTTGTATGGTGTCTGTCACTTCAAAGGCAGAGTTGCGGCATTTTGCTATCTGCTCTGAGATCCTGTCCAGGTCTAGAGGCTTTTGATCACAGCGCCTGGCATTTTCCATCTCACGGAACTACTTATTCTGACTCTCAATGTTATCTGAGCACGTAAAGCTCCGTTCTGTATTCTCTCTCACTTTGAAGGATATTGTCAGTTCCGTATCCTGCTCCCTTCTCTCGTTGCGCAGTTCCGACGGTGGTTTTCATTAGGTTGCTGGCCTTTTAAAAAAAATAATAATTCTCTAATGTTCAACTGCTGTATAACTCAAATGACTTTTTTTTTTTTTAGGAGGGAGATGAAGCAAAAAGATGATTAAAAAGACAGGAAACTTAAATACCGCATCAATTCATTCTTCTTTCTGACTCACTCCAATCCGGCCCGCCCCTTGGTCTGTCAAAGTTTTAATAAAGTTGCTCACCGTGGCTCTTGATGCTTCATTGTCGCATTTAAAAAATGCAACACACCTTGTTTTCTGAAGCAAAGGTTACAGCTAAGACAGTATTCTAGAAGATGATGCGATTTAGTGAGTCAGCTGCTGAATGCGATGGCATTGCTAGCCAGCAAACATGGGATCTTCTTAGAGAAAGAAGAATGATGGGCCCCATGTATGTTGCAAAATAAAATCAATTTCATAGTTGTTTGATGGTTACTTTTTCCCCACCCTCCATTGTGCACTCTGCCCCATTGATGAAAGCATGAAAATTTGGTGTGTGTTTTTGTTTTTTGTTTTTTTAAAAAAATGTGCATTAAAGTGCATTTTTTTCAAATGCGATCGCAAATTCAGGGTTAGGGTTAGGAAAACGTGGGTCCGTGTGCATGTTCACAGGCCTGGAACCAGCCTAGATTGGGCAGAGAGAGTGAGCAGTCAACAAGAACAGCCTGAGTGATGGCTTTCGGCACGCTGTCTGAACGTATAGGGATTTTACCAGCGTTTCAGTTTTAGGGTTAGTAAAACCTGGGTCCTTGTTTAGGTCCAGGGGCCTGGAACTAGCCTAGATTGGGCAGACAGTTAGCGGTCAAGAACAACCACCGCAGTGCTGCCTTTGGGCATGCTATCTGAATTTTATTTGCATGATGGGGTTACGGTTAAGCTTCAGGTTAGGGTTACTGTTAATAAAAACGGGGTCCCTATGCAGGTCCAGAGGCCTTCCCTCGCCCTGTGCAGTGGGCCTTTTTGGAGCTGTCGTGTAAAACATGGGGGAGGCATGACAATGTTGACCCTTGCTTGAGAGCTTTTGCTGCTTACTACGCCCTAAGCTAGCAGGCATAGCCAAGCTTTCCCCGGTGAACCATCAGTGGCCATCCCTGGCCCACCCAGGCTCTACCCAGGCTCTACCCACTGTCCTGTGTGACACTTCCACTCAGCTCTGAAGCTCCACCTCTTGTGGCTCAGCATCTGAGCCTCAGGTATGCTGGAATCTGTCCCTCAAATTTTATACCATTTAGCACAGTGGTGGGGAATGTATGGCCATCCAGATGCCACTGGACTGCAACTCCCATCAGTCCCAGCCAACGTAGCTAACGGTGAGTTACAGTCCCACAACATGTTAGTGATGTATCAGAAGTTCCTTTCAGTTTGTTTTGATCAAGATTTACTACCCACTTTGCACCTTCCGTCCGGGCTGAACACGGACTTGGACGCAATCTGTGGTTGAAGTCCGTACATTTCCGAGCTTGGGATGTGATTTGTGGCCCCCAAATGCATCTGACAGTGTGCGTACTTTTTAAAAATGTGCACAAGTATGCTTTAATCAATGGGGGAGAAGAATGCGTACATTTCAAAGATGGGCACAATGGATTTGTACATTTGGGGGGGGGGAATATGCATGGATTTTCAGGCAAAACATTGGCGAACTTGAGTTTTGCTGATTTGCCCATCCCTACATGTAAAGGACCAAGCAAGGTTGAGATCATTACATTATGGCTTCTATTCTCCCCACCCCACCCCCAAACATGCACGCACGCACACACACACACACACACACACACACACACTTGCTGTCATCTGGAACCCAATTATAACTTCTCGCAGCCCAAATCCAGATGCTGCTCTGACGCTTGGTGGAGGCGATTGCATCATGGGGCCATTATGTCTGCCCGTTTACTGCTAACGCCTCTCCCCTGGATAAAGTGCGAGAATGGTTTGAAATTCCTGGCCTGTGGGGCTGTTTTGGAAAGCCGCTGCCAGATTCCAGAAGGATTCGATTGAAATTCAGCACACGGCCTTTTCCCTTCAGTTTGACTGGAAGCATCGCAGCGAAAGAGCTGGCCTGGCTTACCCAGCTGCCTTTGCTCTCTCTCTCTCTCTCTCTCTGTGTATATATATCTATGCCCCTTCCTTCTATGCTTCCGTTACTCTCCTTGCCCCAAAACAACCTCTTGTTTACAGACTCATAGAGAGAGGATCGTCGTTTTAAAGAGGGAAAGAACGCCCTGGAGAAGAAAATAAGACCACCTCCCTTTCTCCCTCCCTCCCTTCTAAAATCACATACACAATCCTCACCATTTAAACATTAAACTCAGACAATTTGTGGGTGGGAAGAAGCTTTCTTCTTCTTTTTTTCTCTTTTTCCTTTTTGCATTCTGCAACTTAGGAATCTGAAACAGTGTAATAAAATGCCAGCTCCAATGCGGCGGAGACAGGGATGGGGTTGTTGTGTGATTTATAGAAGAGATGAATTAAATGACTAAACATTCAGGAATCCCACTACCTTTTGTTCCCTGCCTTTGGGAAGCTGCATCCTTGATGCTTGTTTGTATTTAACGGTGTTTCATCAGGCTGTCAGGGAAAACGGGGAATGAGACTAGCATCTGTAAGTAGTGAACGGGGTGAACAAATGAGACCGCAATCTTAATAAAGCTGAAGTAAACGTCCCTCCCCTCTCAAATCCTCATCTATTCTCCTCTCGAGATGTTGATGACATTTTTTTCCCTCTCCAAATATGATTGTGGGTGATATTTGGAAAATATGTTTTGTTCAGCATCAGCTTTGACTTCCAAAGGTCAATAGCTGACAGGATCTGAGAGCTAGCATGCAATAGCAGTTAGCATTTGACCATACCTGCCATGTAGCTGTTGGCATTTGACACTGGGTGTGCAGTGGCTATCAGTCTTAGAAAGTGTCCAAGTGCAGCCGTCACCAGTATTTGACCCGGTCTGATAGCAGAAATTCGTATCTTGACAGTACGGTTGCAGAGTTTAGCAAACTTTTTGGGAACTTCATTAATTTAGCCAATCGAAGCAGAACATATGTCGGGTTTTCCGTTCTGGACTGAGATCGCCTTTTTGACATCAAAATCCTGTATTTTGAAATGCCAAGCCCCGCCCCATGGAGGAACCCAAGGAGGCTCCGTGGGCCGGATGCAGAACCTCCACAGGCTGGATTCTGACCATGGGCCATAGGTTCCACACCTCTGGTATATACGATGATAGAATAAAAAATATATGCATTGCTGCTCATTAGCTTCTGGGCCCTATCGAGGTGCCAAGACCCTACACAGCGTTGGCGCACCTCTCCGCACGAGATGCCCACCTGCTTCTGTAGCTCAGCTGGAAAATGCAATTAGCCCAGAAAGCGCAAGGTCTGCCCTGAACATGCAGGAGATGCTCTTCTTTGTAGAAAGACCGTTCTCCTTCCAGAAATGTACCGTTCTAATTACTGCATCATGTTGTTGTTGTTGTTTATTTGACAGGTGCTGTCTCTTCTGTATATATACATCCCTCTAGAAAACAGTAGAATTTGCTTTTTAAAACTCTGCTGAATGGTCATCAGTTTTCGCCTACGCTGTTTTCTGTCTCCTCCTTTTCTTTCCTTGTTGCCTTGCTGATTAGCACTTCCTACCATAGCAAATCATGTCAGCAGCCTCCAGTTCCCTGCTGAGGAGTAACGGGGGACGGCTCATTAAGAGAGATTCTAGCCTTACATGGCAAACGAAGCCGGCAAAGAGTCTCACCGGAATAGCCTTCAAGGGCTTGGCTTCTAAAGGGGAGTTGGAATCCACATCCTGCACTCCGAACCGTAGCTGACCTCCCTTGCCAGGTGGGGCTGCCATGTCTTTACTTGACTGGGGATGTTCAAAGAAATGGATGGAGAATTTGCGATGCCCTTGTAACAAATGGGAACTTTTAGAACCCCATTGTCAAACCTAAGTGTCTCTGTCGGCCTTCCCCAACTTAGTGCCCTTATTTATTTTATTTTATTTTTATTATTTTTATACCCCGCCTTTTTTCCTGCAAGGAACCCAAGGTGGCTTACATAATCCTCCTCCTCCTCTCCCTTTTATCCTCACAACAACCCTGTGAGGTAGGTTAGGCTGAGGGTCAGTGACTGGCCCGAAGTCGCCCAGTGAGTTTCATGGCCGAGCGGGGACTAGAACCCAGATCTCCCGAGTCCCAGTCCAACACTCTCACCACCACCACGTCACACTGACTCTTTGGATGTTTTGGATTTCCAGCATGCATCAGCAGCAGCTGGCATGGCCAATGGTCAGGAATGCTGCTTGTGGTTACTGTTGTGCCAAAAACCATCTGGAGGGCATCAGGTTCGGGAAGGCTGAAACGTGAGCGTTGGAATGTCTACGGATTTAGTGGCAGGAAGGTCTAAGCCAGAGGTGGAGAACTTCAGGCATGTGGGCCAATACTGGGACTCCTGGGGTCCCAATCCAGCTCTCCAGGGTTCCTCAGATGGCACCAGGTTGGGGGAAGTTCTGTTATGGCATGAGAGCCACATAGTCATGGGTCTATTCATCCCAGCTGCCATAATGTTTAAACACCAGGCATGCCAAAGTACACAACAAGGTGACATTTTAGTTTAGTTAAAGAGATTACCCTACTGTTGTGGTTCGGGTTTAGTTAGGCTTAATAAAGAGATTACCCTAATGTGTGTCCCCCACACCCACCCACCCGTCGTGGTACAAGATGGCTACTTGCAATTTTTGTGTGTTTCCGGAAATCCAGAAAATGGTTTCTTAAAATATATGATGTGGAGCCAGTAATGAATAACACTATATATTAGAAAATGAAAAGGATGAAGAAGAAAAGGGGTAATTATACTGTAAATATCTCAAAAAGTGTGGAAAATAGTGCCACAAATCAAGGAAGATATTATCACTGCTAATTAAGTCACTTCCTTTCACGTAATTCATACATGGAAATCTCTTTCTCTCTCTCTCTCTCTCCCCACCCCCGGAAAGCTAGTTTTTTGCGCTGTCTTCGAAATATTTGCATGCTGTTCCTTCTGCTGTAATTGCAATCCACTGTAGCCTCATTAGCCATTCCTCCCAAGTTGATTGTTTTATGGACCCCGGTGTCTTCCTGATTAAATGATCAGGCCATTTGAAGGTGAGAAAGCCACGCCACCTAAACAGCTGGAGGAAGTGTCCCCCGCTACCCCTTTGATTAATGATTTTGGAAAGGGGATTGAAGGCCATCTAGTCCAACCCCTTGCTCATTGCAGGGAAGTAGATGGCATCTTCAGTGGGACTCCTAATCCATTACTAGGTGTATTCAGAGCTTTGTAGGAGCTATCCATGTGGTGCTGAACCCTATCCCCAAAATAGGCTCACCACCATGGAGCGCCATGGATAGCTCCTATAAAGCTCCAAAGAAAAAAACCTGCAACGGATTAGGAGCCCCGCCAAAATGGAAGTCACCAGCCCCCACTGGGCTGACGGGAGCTGTCGGCCAAGACATCTGGAGAGCAATAGGTGGCCCACCACTGGGCTATGCACAATCTAGAGTGGGCTACGAATATAGCTCTGCGTAAATCCTGTGACTGGTTTAGCCGTTCGTTTGGGGGCCCAGACCAATGGCAGACATGAACTCTCCTTGGACGTCCGTGAGATAAAGTCAGCACTCCGAGGCCTGGCTACTCCCCGCCCCACCCACGCTTCCGTACCGGCAGTCTGGAGAGCTGCTTTTTCACGGTCCAAGGCTTAGGTGCAATTTCCGTTGGCCGTTGGTTTGTGCCTTGTCTGTCTCTCTGCGGGTGGTTTGCCAAGATTGTATCAGCGAGTTGGTCTTATTACCGCAGTCTTTCTGGGCTTTAATTATGCACGCCTTTAAAACACAAACATCAACAGAGCACAAAGGGATGTCATAAACAGTGCTGGCAGCGCAGGACGCGGGAAGGCGGCATTAACTTTAAAAGGCTGGCTTTATGGCGCTTCCCCCGCTCCTTCCTCCAAACTCTTGCACATCCGTATTTCCCAGACGGCTGATCATCGAAACACGCTTCTTCTTCCTCTCTCTCTCTCTCTCTCTCTCTCTCTCTCTCTCTCCATGGGTTGAAAGAGGAGCTGTGCTTTACTCTTCCACATACGCAGAAGTCTACTTGTGTGTGCCTGAGTAAGAATGACCGACGGAGGAGTCCCTCCTCTGCATGAGTCTCTGTTCTGCGTATGCCACCCCTGAGGGCAGATCAATCTCATCCCCTGGGAATGATGGGCTCATCCAATTACAGCAGAGGCATAGCGATGTTGCCAGGTTTCATGCATTCTGATTTGGGGACCTGAATCTCATTGGCTTAGAATTCTCACCTCCAATGTAGAGTCAGCATTATTATTATGGCAATCCACGTTCTTCTCTGATATGTATTTTGACCCAGGCCAGAGAAGAAATCAAACCCTTCATCCCTGCCTCCCATCTATTTACCTGCTCCAGTGGTGCTAGTAGGAAGGGGAGGGAGATCTGCCCAGGGCCAGTGCAAGGCAGTTTGGTGCCCTAGGCAAGATCAGATATTTAGTGCCCCCCCTTCCCACTTGAGCCCTCCCTCCCTCCCTCCAGCCCTATGCTCCTGGTGCCCCCTTTAGCCCGGTGCCCTAGGCAGCCGCTTAGTTGGCCTAATGGTAGCACCAGCCCTGGATCTGCCCCTCTTCCCTGGCCTTGTGCCCACCTTGTAACTGTAGCAGTATTGCATATATCAGAGGGGGAAGAGAGATGCCTGTTCTTTTGTTCATTCTGCCAGCACCGGAGCAGCAAGTCAACTAAGGTTGCAACCGTATGCATGTTTAGACAGGGCCTTCTCAGTGGCGGCCCCCTGGTTTGGAATGATTTCCCCACTGAGGCCCGCCTGACACCAACTCTGTCATCTTTCTGGTGTCAGGTTAAGAGTACCCTCTTCTCCCAGGCATTTAATGGCACTGAAGGGTGTTTGATGGCGTAATGGTGTCAGCAGCTTTTTACAGGTCTGGTTGTACTGGAATTGTTTTAGTTGTTGAATCATTTTTAAAATTTTGTATACTGGGGGAAAATACGTTTTTATGCTGTACTTCTTGTATTGTGTTTTGGGAATTGTTGTGAACTGCCCAGAGAGCTTCGGCTATTGGGCGGTATAGAAATGAAAGAAAGAGATAATCATAGGCAGAAAAAAGTCCCACAGCTCCCAGGATTCCCAGCCCATCACGTTCCCAATGCCCCAGGTCCCCCCTTCCTCTCACAGCTCAAGTGTTCGGTAGGCAGTCCTCTTTCCGATGCGTGGCTGAGTGGAGGTAACTTCCAGTAATGGAGCTTGGCAGAAGAAAAAAAACACCTGTGGTAAGGAGCTATCCATGCCAGCGAACCTATTTTGGGGGGGATAAGCTTCAGCCCTTAAGAGTTCAGACTAAAACCCAGAGTGGATACACACCACACCACTGACATTGGAGCCAGCAGCCTCCTCACTGACCCACTTTGGCTGGGTTCACACAACGCTTTAAGCCCACAAAGGCCCTGAAGCCTCTGTGGGCTTAAATTTGCCTGGGCCCCCGGCTGTGCCTGACTAATGATCAGGCATGTCAGGTTCTAGCCACCTCCACCGCCCTCTTCCCTTTATCGGTCCTCCTGCAGGTATCCCAAGGCACACCGCCGGTGCCCCGAGTCCCCACCCCAAGCTGTCATTTGCACAAATCCCGCCCCCCCAGCACAGGGGATTCCCTCTGGACTTGGGATCAATGGCAAAACTGAGCAGACAGTTGTGGCTTCCCAGCACCCCTGAAAAATCATGGGGATCCTGTGTGGAAGGGGGGAAATTGAGGGGGTGTCCCCCCAAAACACCTTCTTTTTGCAGGAACTTGGGTCTTTGGGGGAGGGGGGCTTGTGTCTCTAGGTTATCCACACTTGGGAAAGTGAGTGCAGCCCAGGGGGACATGCCCCCCAACCCCCCCCCCCCCAAGATTCTGCTGCAAAGGATGCTTTCCACTCCCCCCCAACCTTTAAAATATATATATATATATATAAAAGAAATAGTTAGCAGTGGGCGACAAAGTTCCATTTTGGCATGGACACTGTGCCCATTCAGACAAGTATTGTTGCCAGATTGGAACTTTGTAGCCCACTGCTAACTATTTTATTTTACATTTTTCAAAAAAAAAAAAAGTTGGTGGGGAGTGGAAAGCACCCTTTGCTAGCCCCTTGGCAAGAGCGGCAGCCCTCGCCCCCCCCCCCCGCTCTTGCCAAGGGGCTCTGTGCCTTTTTGGCTTCTCAGTGAGTCAGTCTGTCATCCGGGTTCAGACAACACGCTAAACCTACTAGGGTTTTCTTAACCCTACTGCAAGCCATGGTTTAGCAGGGCGGCTTATAAGCCACACCAGGTTGGCTTATAAACCACCACGCAGGGTTCAGACAACACAATAAGCCGCTCTGCCACTTAACCTACTGAGGCTTAGTGTGTCGTGTGAACCCAGTCTATACGTGTGACGGGCAGAGCCCAGCATCAGATGGTCTCGTGTACATCTCTCCTCCCACCCCACCCCCACCCTGATGCTAAGTATATATTTTTTCCTATTTTGGAAAGAAGGATGGGGATAGAAACACATTATAATTAATAAAAGCGGGGTGGGGGGGGGAGGACCAGAACCGTCGGGCCAAACTGTGAAGAATTCTTTGTGTGGTCGAAAATGCCAGTGCTTAGCAAGTGATAAAATGCTCAGTTCAGAGTTTGCGGAGAGGGTTAACTCATTAGCTCACTTGATTAACGTGCCGTCAACAATTGTGCATGACCTTGTCCTTGTTCCACTGTTTGTGTGTGTGTGTGTGTGTGTGTGTGAGAGAGAAAGAGAGAGAGAGGATATGTGTAGATATATGAAAAATGCATTTGAAATTATTGTGGCCTTAATTCCACCTTCTCATTTATTAATCATAGCTCTTTCCCGCCATTCTCCCAATGAATTCAGGGCATTCTGTATGCCATTATCGAAGAAGGAGGTTATGCAGAGACAAAAAGAGCAAGAGAGGGGGAGGGAGAAGGAGAGAGAGAGAATGGGATTCCAAGCTCATCGAATGAGTTCATGGACTCAGGAAGCTGCCTTATGCCATCAGTATTTGTCCATCTCTAGCCCAGTATTGTCTCCTGCAATGGGCATCCGCTCTCCAGAGACTTAGGGAGAGACCTTCGTGGCTCAGCTTGCCACAGCATCTTTTTAATCCGTGCCATGTTTGGCTGATATGCAGAAGTGTTTCTGCACGTTGGTGAGAAACACCACCCAGAACCAATCTCGATACGACCAATGGTGCAGTCGCACCACGACTGCGTGTGTGCTTTGTCAGGGGTCATCAATGCCTACCTCTGCCTTGGTAATATAGAGGGTACGGGGCTGATCTCGTGCAGCCTTCCCCAACCTGCGCCCCTCCAAATGTTTTGGATGGTGGTGGCTTGAAAGGGGGATTAGACCAATCCATGGAGGAGGACAGTGGACCTGTAGCCATTGGTGGGCTGGGGGGCTGCCCCCCTAAATTTTCTCTTCTCCCCCTATTTTATTTTATTTTATTTTATAAACAGCTAATTACAAACGTTTTAAAATTTTGTCTTTAAAAGGCCTGCAAACCAGGTGAACTGCCCCCCTATTTTTTTGGCAGCCCCTCCCCCCATACTTTTAGGCTGGCTATGGGTTTGGAGGATAGGTCTATCGAGTGCTGTTAGCCATCATGGCTAAATGGTATCTCCGTGATCGTAGATCTCTGGCATTCTTCCGGAGGTGGGGGGGGAGGGAGGTAGCAGGGGAGGGTGATTTCTTTCATGCCCCACTTGTGGGATGCCTGGAATTATTTGACTGGCCACTGTGGGCAATGGAGATGCTGAACTAGAGGGACCTTTGGCCTGTCCCACCAGGGGTCCTCTTACATCTCCCTCCCACCCACCCTGAAATATAGATTCAGTATTAGCTAAACTCTCCTTTCCTTTACACAGTATCAGAGAGCCGGGGGATCTTGGAGAGCATCCAGAAGTTCTCCTTGCTGCCGACCTACCTGCCAGTGAGTTACCAGATCCACAATGCAGACGTTTCTTTCTTTCTTAAAGAAGCCAACCAGGACATCATGAGGAACTCGAGTCTGCAGTCCCGAGTGGAGTCCTTCCTAGTCTACAAATCAAAGAGGCCGCCCATACTGAATGCAACCTACGGGCTGTTCTCCATTGAACAAGTGGTTCCCCAGGACCTGTTGTCCCCTTCAAATCCATTTGGATCCACTGCCGCCAAGTTTTCTTTTAACTGGAAGCTGAAGGCGTACATCATGAACAATAAAATCTACCCAAGTAGGCCCAAAGTCCAGATTCTCTTCTATATTGTTGGGAGGGATTGGGACGATTACAGCGTTACTGAAAGGCTACCTTGCTTAAGGGTGTTTGCTTTCCGAGAGACAAGGGAGGTCCGAGGAAGCTGTAGGCTGAAGGGGGATCTGGGATTATGCGTGGCTGAGTTGGGACTTCTTCCCAGCTGGTTTAACCCACCCACGGTGGTTGCAGGCCGTAAGAAACTACTGAATCAGTCGGAAGGGAGTCCCGTGGAGCTTTACTACGCTGTCCAACAGGGCGATGAGAAAGGGGATTGTGCCAAGGAGGACCCAAGGAAAAACAATGGGATCAGACCTGGACGCAATGATATTGATGAATCGGGGCCACCCTTGCAGAGGATTGGAAGCGTTTTCCTTTACCAGACGCGCGGCAGCCCTTCCTTAAGTGAAATGCGGTTGGATAGTAATATTGCTATTCAGTATATACCAAAGACTGTCAAACAAGGAGATGTCTTGACCTTCGTGGTCTCCATCACTAAAAACTCAACAGAGGACCAGTTCACATTGAGGTAAGACCACCCAGGTTCTGTATAAAACTCAGGATTCTCCTCTGTGCATGTGAAATCTTTGTGTGCTCCACCGTTCTTGTTTGAATATTCAAGCAGAATTTGCATTTGACGCAATTGAGGATACTTAGTTTCAATGTTTCTGTTTTATTTCACTGCTTCCTGTGTGACAGTGTTTGCTAGATACATAAGAGTATTTCAAATAGTGACATGCAGTAGACTATCATACTTGACATGACATGCTGGTTGGTATGCAGTAGCACTTACTTTTGGACTGTATTGAGTAGGTATCATGCAGTGGTATTTATTTATTTATTATATTATATTATATTATATTATATTATATTATATTATATTACATTTATACCCCACCTTTTTTCCTGCAAGGAACCCAAGGCGGCTTACATAATCCACCACCTCCTCTCCATTTTATCCTCACAACAACCCTGTGAGGTAGGTTAGGTTGAGAGTGAGTGTCTGGCCCAAAGTCACCCAGTGAGCTTCATGGCTGAGCAGGGACTAGAACCCAAATCTCCCGGGTCCCCGTCCAACCCTCTCACCACTACACCACACTGGCTCTTTTTAGGGGAAGGGGCATAGCTCAGCAGTAGAGCACATGCTTTGTATGCTTAAGATCCCAGATTATTATACAGCAAGAAAGGAGGGGTTTCTGGAGAGTGGGAAAGGGAAAAAGTGTAGATGCACAGAAGGGATTATTCTTACCTCATTGTGCACACAAAAATTTCAAGAACGAGATTGTCCCATCTGTACTTTATTCACACACACACACACACACACAAACTTAAGTGCCTGTAGCAGCAAAATTAAAAGCTACATCACACTCCAAAACCTGACTAGAATTTAAAAAGGGGGGGGGACTTCACTGATCATTTGAAAAGCAGATAATGAAGAGATTGGATGGGTTCAAAGCATATCTCCCCTGGCAAGGAATTCCATAATCCTGGAACTATTTCAAATCACAAATAAAGCATTTTGATCAGCTGCCAGAAATTTGGGAAAGATTGCGGTAGACACTCCTGTTTATGTATGCAGAAGCCGTATATCTGAAACTTGTTTCTTGCATCAAGTGACCGCAAAAACAGATGTTTGAAGACCATCTTCATAAAACTTGTCTGTTCCCAAGGCATGGATGAGGTTTTGCAGTTTCTCAACACATTCGCAAATGACGTCGCAGAACTTGAAGGAAGATTTTGTGAAGCACGTAAGCAAAGCGTGCTCAGCGTCACCTCAATATAATTTCATTTAATATTTAAGCAAGGCATGGTATGTATCACCTCCCCAGTAATTTAAATCAGAGGGCTAGTGAGACTTTACACCTCAAAAAGTCCATTAACAAAAATTCCCATCAGCCGTCTTGAATTAAACCCTTGTGGGTTTTATTAGTGCTGGCCTGAGGTTTTGGAATCCTGAAATTTTGGCCCAGATTGGGGGCGGGGGGTGATTTCAGCAAGAGGGTGTATTTTGGACAAAACAAATGGTGGACCCTACTGGGAGATTTATCTTTTAGAGATCAAGGAAAACGGCTGCCATTTAAAGAGCTCTAGCACATACGTGCAGAGTGACATAATTTTCTAAGAATTTTCTTCCCTCCCTTTTAGGGATGTATGAGAAATTCATTTAAGTTCATTTTTCTAAAATCAGGATTTGCCCACTTTGCACATTCTGGACTGAACATGGCCCCAGGTGCAATCTGCGGTTGAAGTCCATACATTTCCAAGCTTCCAGTGTGATTTGCAGACCCACCCAAAATATGTTAGACAGCATATGTGCATTTTTAACCTGTGCATGAAAAAACATGTGCTGCTGACAAAATGCACAAATACACTGTGATCAATGGGAGAAGAAAGCATACATTTCAACGATGCACACAGTTGCTATGCACGTTTGGAAAAATGCGCATGGAAATATACATGGATTTTCATGTGAAAAGGGGGGGGGGACCCCAAAGCTCGCAATCTGATATGGACTCGACTCATAACGCGCATTGAGATGGAATTCGGAGAAGTTGTCTTTGAATATTCTCCACCTGTGTGTCTGCGCGTGGTGGCTGACATCCCCTTTCCCACAATATTCTGGAATGATGCTAGACCCTGGGGCATTGTGGAAGATGCAAAATGTGGGAATGAGAAGCAGGAGTGAAGTGGAGTGAAGTGCACGTAGATGGTGCTTGCAGGAGCTCACGCAAGCACCACCCCAGTGCACAGCTCTTAGTGTGCCACTGTGTCTGAGGAATCCCCTTGTAATCTCAGATCTGTGATTCCCTTTGTACTACTCCTCCTCCTGAGGGTGGAACACATGGGGATCCTCTGGTTATCTCCTATCATGGATCAGAGATAACAAGGGCATTCCTTTCCCTGCCTCCTCAAGCCCCGGTAGCTTCCAGGCCAGGGGTCGGGGCTTGGGAATGGGAAGGGTCAGATCCCACAGATGGGTCCCCACCTCTGCAGGCTAGATGGGGGATCTCTGTGGGCTGGATTAGGCCAAAGGTTAATAAAAATAAATAAATAAATAAATAATCCCTGACTTCAGGGCCGGCCCTACCATTAGGCAGGGTGAGGCGGTCTCCTCAGGCAGCAGATGCTGAGGGGCAGCAGCAAGGGGTTCAAGGAGAGGAGTGTGCTCCTTTTGGCCTACTATGCACGCCCTAAGTTAGCCTGCTGCTTTCAAGTTCTGTGGAGAACATTGTCCCATCATTTGTGCAGAGGACAGATTCATCTGTCAGGCTTCCTTCCTGACCACATCTAGGACAGAGTCCACCAGAGTCCTTCTGTGTAGTGCCCTTTGGCCCAGTTGTTCCCGGCACCACTTTGACCAAAGACGAAGTTATCGGGCCTGAAGATTTGCCCGAAAGGTCCAGACCTGACAGAGTCCATGGTGCCAGGCTCCAGATCAACCAAGACTGCTCTGGGCACCAAGACGGCTCTGATCCTCTCCAACTGCAAGTCGCTGTCCCCGTGGTAGGTGCCAGTGGGGTCGATGCCATGTTTATCACTGATGACTTCCCAGAACTTGGCCCCGATCTGGTTGCCGCACTGGCCGGCCTGCAGGTGCACCATCTCCCTCATGGTCTCCTCACGGTTGTGTCCAGCTATGCGTAAGGCTCCAAGTTCGACTGGCGGCTCCGCGTCTCTCTGCCTCCATCTGTCAGGCCAGCCAGTCAGCTTTCGTACATGGAACTGTAGGGGGCACCATCCTGCCCTTTGCCTCAGGCAGCAAAATGTCTTGGGCCAGCCCTGCCCAACATAGATGGTCGTTTGGCCTGATCCCTACTGAGGTGAAGTAGGCTTAGTTCGTGCTGGGTCCATTTGAGTTCTGTTTTCTTTTTTTCTTTTCTTTTTACTTAAATTTAATTTTATTTCATAAAAAAACAAAAATTTGAATTCTCTGGGAGAAAGTATTTGAGACCCGGCCGAAAGGGGACAAACTCTGCTGAACACATGCCACTAATTTCTGCAGTAAGTGGGCCTTCCCCTTCCTGTCATGCTGTCCTAAGTAAGCATCCCATCAAAGCACAGTTGAGTGTGTGATTGCTCTGCCTGGATGCTGCCGTTCACCTTCTGACCTGTACAGCCTATGCATTCCATCTGTTCAAGTCCTGATTTCCGGCCCACTGGAGCACAAGCAATGGTGAAAGCCTTTTTGCCAGCAGCCCTTGGCCTTGAATCGTCGGCTCGGACGTGGAGGCCTGCTGCTTCTCGACAGACGTCCACAATCCAGTGACGGGGAGGGTGGGTGAGCACATTTCCTTTGGATCGCTTGTTTCCTCAGTACAGAGTTGAGTTCCCTTCTCCACCCACCCAAAAGTGTGATGAACCTCTGAGATAGTTCAGCCTTATTTTTTTACTTTTCCTCAAGGTTGGAGAGAGAGTTTGGTGTGCTAGAGTGTGGAGAAGTGAAGAGCTGTCTCCCTTTACTTATTTATTGGGAGGGTCATTTTTTTTTTTAAGAACATAAGAAGAACCCTTTGGGATTGCATCAGAGGGCTGTGCAGTCCAACATATTGCTTCCTGCGATAGCCAACCAGATGCCTATGGGAAGCCCAGACGCTTGGCATGAGGACAAAGCCCTCTTGCACAGTTCTTCCCCAGCAACTGGCATTCAGAAGCAAGCTGACTCTTTCCCTCAAGGTAGCAAATGGCCATCTTGACCAGTAGCCTTTGATAGTCTTATCTCCTGTTTTCACTTAACTTATTACATTTCCGTACCGCCCAATAGCTGAAGCTGGCTGGGTGGTTTACAAAGATTAAAATCTTAAAAAATTAAAATAAAAATACAGTGTAAGAACTGTATATATACAAACGTATAAACATGCAACACACAGGGAGACACACACATATCTAAAAAGAATTTTAAGCCATCAATCTCTCGTATGATTTTTTTCTAACCCCCCTTAGAAACCAGCTAAGCTGTTTCTTCTCTTCTGGCTCGCTGTCCGGCTATAGAAAGCCATCGAGCTCCTTCCTCCATTTTATCTGTGGCTCTTCAGCCGCCCCTGTTTCCTGGCTCCGTTGACTTGCTGATGGGCAGGCCCCTTACTCCAATGTCCTTTACTCACAAGGAAGCATCTCTCCCTTTCTCACATGTCCCTTACTCACAAGGAAGCATCTCTCAGGGTCAAAGGGAGTGACTGATGAAGGATGGGGTTGCCTGCCCCACTGGTTGACTACATCCTAGATAGTTCCCTTCTCTGCTCAGACTGCCGCCTTCCCTCCACCCTGCCACCATGGACCATGTTCCAGCATCCTTGGGACCCTTCCCCCTCCCACACACACATCTTCAGATAGCAATTTTTAATGGTCAAAGTTTCCTGCTATTGTTGTTCCATTTATTTTTAATGCAAAATTATGGTAAGGCAAGTTGACATACCCGTGTTTCAGAAGAAAAACACTTGAGTCCAGAAGCTCTGATTTTGTTAGGAGCTGTTTGGATATGGGTGTGGCCGCCCCGTGTGGTGAGCCACTGAACTACATCTGCTCATCAGTGAAGTTCCTTCAGGCCCCGGACTGGCCCTGCCCACCCAGACTGGCCACTGGATCCTCTTAGACAGGAAGGGCGAATAAGAGAGCTTCCTTTTTCCAACTGAGCCTTGCTTTGACGACAAACTTTCCCCGAGCGCTGGTGTGTTCCTTTACCCTTGGTTGCTCCTTGATCCTTTCTCCTGGCTTGTCTTTCAGTTCTCACTTGCTCTTTGGCCCTGGCTCCTGGCTCCCGGCTCCCGGCTCCCAGCTCCACAGTCACCTCGGGCTGCTGTGCCTATGGTGCAGCCCCCCTGACAGATATGTCTAAGGCACAGGCTGGAGACAGACAGTCATTTCTGAGAGGGTTGAAAGGTGTTAATTATGATGGGGGCATCATTCCCCCCCCCCCGTGGTGTATGCATTCATTTCTTTTCTTGAACCTCAACCCCCACGCTCCTCTGCAGAAAGTTGTGACACCCGCATCTTTCAGCCCAAGGGCCAGATTCCATTCTGGTGAAGCTCCCTGGGGGTGGGTGGGCACATTCCAGTGCTGAGCAGTGCCGATGGGAAAGCGGGCGGAGCCAACAGTGAAAGGGGTGGGGACAAAAGCTCTTACTGCTGGTCACTAAGCCTCAGGAGAGGCATTTCAGCCCTTTCAGAATGGGGGGGAGGAGGAACTGCACAAAAGCCGAGAAGCCACCAAATGATTGGAGGTTGGGGGAAAGGGGGTGGGGCCACGGGAAGGGGGTGTGGCCATTCGTGGAGCCCAGGAGAGCCCTGTTGGTACTTCAGGTGGGCCAGATTGGGTTCCCCACCCATGGTTCAGAGCCAGGGAGAGGGCCCACCTTGAACCTCTTCGGTGGCCCGCTGCCTTGAACCCTTTCCCTGCGGTGAGTTTATTTCCTTTAGGGGCAGGGAAGCAGATGGCTGAGGGTTTTTGCAGTGCAAGCAGAACTGAGGCAGGGCCGTAGGGATGGGTGACACTTCAGAACTCGACTCACTTGCGCTCACTGGACTGCGGCGCACCTCGCTGACTCAAGAGCTGGAAGTGGGTTGAGTCAGGGTATTTTTTGTGGCTTCTGCTTTTAAAGTGGACTGCGGTGTGTGTGTGTGTGTGTATTAAGGCAGGGAAATTTGCATGAAGTACGGCCACGATTTGTGCCATTTGCGCAACATACGGCCACAATTTGCACAAATTCCAGCTGCATTTACACAAATTGTAGCTGTCTCTTATGCGAAGTGTGGAAATTGACCTTTTTTTTTTTTTTTTTGCACAGATTTCCCTGCCTTTGGCGGGGGGACGCGAATTGCGGCCCGCTTTAAAAGCGGAAGACCACGTGCTGGCCCAACTCATGTTGAAGCGAGTCAGAGCCAGCGCTGGGTAGATGGGCCAGAATCCAGGGGGCCAAGCTGGGCCAATCCGCCAGTTTTTTTAAACGCCCCCCCCCCATGCAGATTCCTCTCACATCCCCTAGGCTGGGGCCTGCTTTCATCTGGCCACCGCTGTCCAGATTCTGCTCTCAAGAATGCCAGCAGGGGCGTCTGCGTAGTGGGGCAGCCTCCTGCATCACATAGTCGTGCGGTGCGCTCCCTCAAGCACACATGGTTCCCCAGCATGACTTTGGCAGCAAGACTCTTTGGCAAAAGCATCCTTTACCATCTTTTCCCTCATGCCGGTGAACATGCAGTCCACTCCGTTTTCTTGCCACATCGGAAGTTATACCCATGTACAAAAGACTTATGTCAGAAACTGCCTCTGGTAGTTCTGTGATTCAGGTTTTTCAGCTCTTCTCTCCATTCGTCAGCCTCAGAGAGAGAAAGAGAAAGAGAGAGAGAGAGAGAGAAGCTGAAGGCTGTTAAGACCTGACGGGCTCTTCTGCTGAGGGGTTGAGTCGAGTGATTTGTCTGTAGGGATGAGCGAATGTGTCAGTTTTGTTTTCTCCCACATTCCATTAAAAAAATAAATAAATCTCAAGTTGGGTCTCTCTCCCAGATATGAAGAACTTTGCAAATTTGGGCAACTTCATACCAAGAAATGACCTGCAATTCTCAACCATCTGCACCAGCCAAATTCAGCGGGTACAACTGTTCCCAGCGTGGAGAGAACCACATTGTACCTGCCTGCTATATCGCTGTTAAAAGTGAGGAGCCTGTCAGAAAAGAAAAGGTGACAACTCTAATTCAGAACCACAAAGATAGCTGAAGACACGGGGATTCAATCCCAGACTTTTAAGAGCTAAGCACTCAAAGCCCTGGGCCTGGGTGGGTAAACTTGTCAGTTTTGGTTTCTCCCACATTCTTTTTTTCTTTAACATCCCAGGTGCTTTTTCTCCTGAATGTGAAGAATTATGTATCACATCCGAACTGAAACAAAGTTCTCAGCCATCTCTGCTTGTCTGTCTCTCCTTGGTGACAGCAGCACCTCTTGAAAGGTGGAGACAGCAGCCCTTCCTTCACTAGACAAAGCAAATCCAGGCTTCAGCATCGGGCGCACTTGGCAAAGCTGTGATTAGCCATTCCATGGAGGTTCCCAGGTGCTTTCCTCCACTCCTGATACACCAGTCTTCTCTGGTTAAAGAGGAGCTATTCACTCCCACTCTTAGACGTGGATCTTTTCTCTTGCTCAATCACCATTCCCTAAGAATGCTTACCTATGTGATTTCCTTTACCCAGCCCCATCTCTTAAGTGTAGTCTCCTTTTCTTTTCTTTTCCAGTTCCACGAAGGCATTCATTTTTTTTTCTGGCATCTCATAACAGATTTGAAAGTTTCCTTTCCAATAAAGGAAAGGTTTGTTGTGCTGGCCGGAAACCACAATTGCTCTTTTTTGTTCATTCTATCTATCTATTATCTTTTAGACCAATGGAATACTTCTTTGCAAAGTTGTTTGATCAGATATACATACTAATAGTAAGCTCAGCTGATGTGTGTTGCCAGGAGCATCCATGCCTAGGGTTGGAGCCTGGGGGAAGCAGCCAGGCAGTCAAGCACTCAGGTAGGCTCCGGAAGGTGGAAGCTATGATTGGCAAGGCAAGTCATGTTCTATCAGCAGTGATGCTGGGTAAACAAGAGCACGGGAAGGGAAGGGAAGGGAAGGGAAGGCAGAGGCCAACACAGCACCATGGACAGCACTCTGCAGGAACTGCTAGGCTGGGGTAGCTCCTTGTGGAAGGAGCTGTTGTTCTGGGCAGGGACTAGCAGCAACTGGGGGCTTAAGTAGGCCCATCAGCTCAGGTCCTCAGAAGCTCTGGCTCCCAGTTGGTGCCAACTGCAACCTTAAAGGGCTAAACCTTTTTCTCTAGCCTTCAGGTCCTATGTGGCTGAGGGACCTGAGAGGCTTTGGTAGAGCCAGCCATGGAGGATGAGGTTGATGCGAGGGATGAGTCTTTGGATCTGGGGGTGCATCAGGGTTTCCCATGGGTCCTCCCTGGAGTGAAGCACCCAGTATCTCATTGGATCAGAGTCCTCTTTTTGGGTGACCACGAACCTCCAGACCCTCCATGACACAGGGCCACTGAGGAAAAAAAGAGGGAGGCTTTGTTTTTTGTTTTGGGTAACCCCAAGTTTGGCAGAAGTTGAAAACAATACCATTTGGGGGGGGGATAATAAAGAATCAACTCCCCCCTACCCCAACACAGCTGAGTGAGGACAGAACCTGGTCAGTCAGCGCTGACTGTTGGTGGGAGGGAATAGAAAACTGGAATTGTGGAGGGAAAGGATCAATGTAACTCTTCACTGGCTTTTGCCCTTTCTGAATGTTGCAATGCAATTCTTGGCTCGCAAACATATCAACATATATTTAAGTTTTCAGGGAGATAACCTTTGGAAATACAAATTCAGAAAGAAACTTTTGTGTGTGTGTGGATTCTTGAAAAAAACAAAAATTGCAGATTACTGTGGAGACGGGACAGAACAGACCTAAACATGGATATACTGTATGCAAAAGTGACATGGGTTAGAAAGAGACTGATTCATTCATCCCTAATGAGGAGTCTTCCCAGTCTGTGACAGGCTGACAGCGTAGGGACAAACAGGACTACCACCATGCAGGTGAAGTTATATTTATGCCTCCTTGCATCACAATGGCATTAGCACAACCTTGGAAATATGTCCTCCGAACTGACTATTCTATACACCTCCCTTATCCACACAGACTTGTGTTTGTCATTTCTCGCACCTTGATGGCTTGAAAGGCGGCGGGGAGGAAATAATAAACACCCCTGAAGTCCACAAAATCTTCCATTTGTGATCATCTGGGGGAAGGCTTCTACTCACGCTAGGTGACCAGAGTGCTTACAGGCTGGCATGCATGAGTCTCTTCGTATGTCTAGCTCCTCCAATCTCTGTGGTCCTGAAGAGTCTCTGAAGAATTTGTATTGCAGGCTGAGCATGCCCCCAATTACTGTTTGACGCCACCAAAAAAAAAAAAATGTTTTTGGTTTCCAATTACTTTTCCAGTGCTGAGATCCCAGATGTACTGTAAAGGAACGTCATGCGATGAAATAATTGCCAAGCACTTGGCAGGTGATCAGTAGAGATGTTAGAGGGAATCTGGAAATTGTGGGAAAGTAGCCAAGGCACTTTTGACAGATCACTCTTTCACCCGATATTTAATTGCTGTCCTTGTTTAACTTAATAAATTAGGAGGGCTACCTTGCATTCTGAATATTGGGAAAGAACAGCTGACAAATGAAGACTGAATGTTCCTGAACAGACATGTTGAACTGTAGCTGTTGGTTGGTGTACAAGATGCTTGAACAAAGGAGAAGATGGCTTAGGTTTTTTGAGCAAAGGGGTGCTGAAGGTGCCAAAGGGTGAATGCTGTATGTTCAGCATCTTTGCTGTAAAGCTGATGGCTCAGACCTCCGTATGTTTTATATCAGGGGTGTAGAATTGTTTCCAGCCCCTGGGATGGATTCAGTCTTGGAAGTCACGTTGCAGTGCTGGGTCGAAGGCAGAAAGGGTGGAACCAAAACATCAGCAATACCCCAAATACAAGCAATTTTAGCTTAATTAGATTGAGCCCAAAAGTGTTAAAGTAGACCATTCTGGGCAAGTGCCAATAGTGGATCTTTTTGTAAGTAAGCAAAACCAGAGCATGCAGAAACATGGCAGACCTTGACTCCCTAGACATGCCAACAACAGAGACTTCAGATGTGCGAGAGAGAGAGAGAGAGAGAATACACTCAGACAATCTTGGTTTTAATTGCAAACATATTAATTTTGTACATATTACAAAATTAATAATATCAGTGGTCATTATATAAACAGGAATAACAAACAGCCTAGATTCAAAGTATGGACTGACTCACTGGCAGCATTGTTAATTTAAATGCTGTCAGGGCTGATCCTAGGCCATGGTCTGAGATGAGTCAGGAGACTGGAATTGTGTGACAAAGCCAGAAGTCATGACTAGAACACAAGTCAGGACCAAAGGACAGAAACCAGGCAGTAGGCGTGAAGAGCGAGTAAGAAATCAGGACAATGGAAAGATACTGGAACATACCAGGGCTGAGGCAGACCAGGTTGCTCAGGCAATGCTTGGCTGGAACAGGACAAGTCCCTCTTGTCCAGGAGGGTCCAATGACCAGCTGGGCTGGGTGAGCTCAGTAGCAAGCCTCAGGATGTAAAGCTGCTTAGGCACATTCCACAATGCGCAGTTCGGTGGTCCACCACATGGGGCAATATGGCAGATTCTTGCAACGTGCAGTTCTGTGGCTTGCCACATGGGGCAGCTGCACACCAACCCAAAGGTTCTCCGCCCTGCCAGCTCCTGACAGGAGGAGCTGGCCCACCAAACCTCCTAATTTCCCCTCAACATTTGCTTTAAATGAAATCTGATGGCGACTTATGGATGCATGGAACCGCCCCGCTAATTTTCACGAGGTCTGATTGAACATTTGGTTTCCCTGAAGGATTCCTCTTGATGTTTTTACTTGAGCGGGAGCCTCCAAGGGCACCTCAAAAGTTGCTTTGTTTTGATGGCAAGATGACCGTCGGTTCTTCTTTTGAAGTAAGAAAAAAAATGGGAAATGATGGAAACCCTTGTCCATCCGTGTTCGAAAAGAGACTGGGACAAAGACTGCAGCAATGGCTGACTGGAATAGTTCATTCAACACAGCCCCAGCAGTGGCTGTAAAATAAGGTGTATCTTGGTCCTTTTTGTTTTGATGATCGCGGAGCCTAAACACGCCTTCCTCTTCGTCCAGAATGATTGTTCCTTTTTATATAAAGTGGAGATGCTCAGAGGTTAGGAAAAGCGTGAGGTGGGATATGGGAAAGGCTGAATCTTTGCAATCCAGTTTTCATTAAGCTGGGAAAATGGAGCTCAGCAGAAATTGCTTTAACCAGCTTTTGGCTCGTAATAACTACAGAAGTTTGGGGTTTTTTTAAAGGATGTTTTTTTGGGGGGGGGTTGTGGGAGGATGTGTAGGCGATTGCTTTTAAAAATATGAGTTACAGTTTTGGAATCGGTAGGTTTGGTGTATTAACTCTCTCTTCCTCTGCCTCATCTACTTTGGCATTCCAATACCTTTTTGGGCATCTATAGAGAAAACATTAGGGGTTCTTCAGTGATAAGAAAATGAAACAATATGAGAGAAGGCTGTCAGGCCCGCGCCAGATAAACAGAAGACAGATGGTGAGCGTGATTGGCGCTGACAACTCGCGAGAAGCCTTGTTTGCAGGTGGTGCTTCAGTCATCCATCACACTTTTACCTAATAGTGGGAGATGTCACTCTGATGTACTTAAATCCCCAACCGACTGATAAAAAGAAGTTGAGCCAACAGCTGGTGAAAGACAGACAGGTAAGGACCATTGTGTTAGGAGGCAGCTGATCCTAAGGCAAGGGTTGGGAACTATCGGCCTCCGGGCCAATCTGCCCTTGGTCCCCAGATTGCTAGCCCCAGAAGCAAAAGGGTATATTTTGTGCGTGGGCAATTCAAAATTTGCACAAAACAGAGAAGAAGCTGGATTCGGTCACCTGAACTATGCCAGTGAAGCAAAGCTGCTAAATTTTTCTCTATTTGCATAGTTTATTTAGTCCTGGGGAGGTGCGAGGAGCTGCACGAGAGCACCTCAACTGCTGGAAATGTTATCCAGACACCACACTGGCTTCGGAGATTTCTGCAGCCATCTTTCACGTGCAAACAGCGGAGGCCAGTGGCTCCAATGTCAGTGGGGCAGTGTATTCAGTCCAGGTTTAGACTGAACTTTTAAGGAGCTATCCACGGTGCTGAATCCTATCCCCAACATAAGTTTTATTTGATTTATTCATATCCCACCTTTTTCCTGCAAGGAACCCAAGGCAGCTTATATAATCCTCCTCCTCTCCATTTCATCCTCACAACAACCCTGTGAGGTAGTTTAGAGTGAGAGCCAGTGACTGGCCCAAAGTCACCCAGTGAGCTTCATGGCTAAGTGGGGACTAGAACCTGCATCTCTGGAGTCCCAGTCCAACACTCTCACCACTACGCCACACTGGCTCACACTGGTTCAGAACCATGGGCAGCTCCTTCAAGGTTCAGACTGAAACCCAGAGGGATACAACACCCCACTGACATTGGAGCCACTGGCCACAGCTGTGTGCAAAACACACGTTCAGTTGTAGAAATTGTCAATTGAGCTTCTTCTTGAACCTATTGTTTGCAGTAAGGGATCTACTGCAGTCGTCATTGCACTATTCTGTAAAGCAGGGCTGCAGAACCACTGGGCATTGGTCTAATCCAGCCCACCTGGGGACATAATCTGGCCTTCCAGGGTCTCCCAGATGTTTCTGCCCCCTTCTCCTGGCCCCACCTCCTTTGCCCTGACTGCCAATCATTTGGTGGTTTCCCAGCTCTTGCATGCCCAGTGTGGCGTCGTGGTGAGAGTGTTGGACTGGGACCCAGGAGATCTGGGTTCTAGTCCCCGCTCAGCCATGAAACCCACTGGACTTTGGGCCCGTCACTGCCTCTCAGCCTAACCTACCTCACAGATAAAATGAGAAGGAGGAGGATTATGTAAGCCTTTTTTGAAGGAAAAAAGGTGGGGTACAATTATAATAAATAAAAATAAAAGGTTGAAATGGCTTTCCTAAGATTTAGTTACTGGCAATAAGAGCTTTAAGCTGAAATATGCTGGTATTTGCTGCTTTTGCCTTTGGCTCCACCCCCTTGGCTTTCGGCCGCACCTTCCGCTAGAATGAGGCCCCTGAGAGCTTCTCCGAAATCGAATTTGGCCCTCGGGCTAAAAGAGGTTCAACACCCCTGCTGTAAAGCAACATCAGTAAAGCACTTAGTGGCATGACTCATTCGTGCATATCTTTGTGGCTGTGAAGTCTAGAAATGTGCCTTTTTAAAGAAGGAGCTGTATTCTGTGGTTCCAAACCACATTCTCTGCTTTTTCTCTACTCTCGTGGAACCACAACCTACACACATTCCTGGCTGTAGTGTGCTTGCTTTTAAAGAATTACATAAAATGTGGCTTTTGCCAGTAGTTTTCTCTGCATTCTGCCCTTTCTCAGCATTCATCTCTAGTGCAGCCTTTTTGATGTCCCATCAAGATGAACGGATAGTGTTTACATCTCTGGGGCAAGCAGGGTGTGTGTGTGTCTCCTCATTGGGTGGCAAAGACACCTTTTAAAACAGATCAGTGTATTTTCCACTTCCTCCCCCTCCCCCAATGTTCAGTCTGTCCAGTGATAGACCCATCAACTGCCCCACAAGCATGAATTTTCTGGCATCCTTTAAAAGCTAGTTAGTCTCTTGGGTGTCAGGCAGGCCAAATTTCAGATTTGGGGGTTGTTAAGATCATAGCCTGATGCCCTTCTCCGGGTACCCCTGTCATCAGAGATTGGACACTTCCTATGGATGCTTGTCTGGTGCCAAATTGAATGATTTTTAGAGGCTGGGTGAAGACTTTTCATTTACCCATTAAACATTAAGAAATGTTTAACTTCTGATAACCGTGGCTGTGTTGGTTTCCCTGCTGATTTAATTGGTTTACGTTCCACTGTTCTACTGTGTGTTGGATCCGATCCAGTGTTTCTCTTCTTCCAGTGGAAGGAGGCTTCTGTTTGGCGGGGGGGGGGAGGGTAGACCTTTGAACCCTCCAACCCCATTTATTTCATTTATATCTTGCCTATCCCTCAAGGATACGTGGTTCTCTACACACACACACACACACACACACACAGTTTTATGCTCACAACAACCCTGTGAGATAGTTTAGTCTGAGAGAGTATTCTTTGTTTTTGTTGGGGGAACATTGGAGTGGGTATTTTATTGCCACCTTGGAAGTTAGTGGGCAGAACAATCCTATGGCCCCATCTAGGGAATTATAGGATTCTTCAGATTCCCAGATCTGAGGTTGGAATCAGAGCTCTGACCTCAGAGAAAGGGTAAAGCAGGGGTTGTGGGGGGCGGGGACGGGGAGGGGAGGAGACTGGGGCCCCCAGGATATGAGGTATCCTGATGCTGCTCCAGCCTCCATACAGGCCTGTGGCTCACGCTGGCTCAGCTTGTCTGAGCGTGGAAAGCTAAGCAGGGTCAGGCCTGGCTATTACTTGGATGGGAGACCCCTCCTCTAGTTTCCTGCATTGAGCAGGGGGTTGGACTCGATGGCCTTGTAGGCCCCTTCCAACTCTATGATCTGTGAAATCTCCTTCCCTCCCCCTCTGAAGCACCAGAGCTAGACGGCCGAAATCGGCTGTCTAAGTGAATTGCAGGGTGGGAGAAGCAAGAAGGTGGCAATCATCTCCACTGCTTCCCCGGCCTTGCGTAGGATGCCCATAATCCTCTGAATTCGGACGCTTCTGGGCATCCTGATTGGAGTGTGCCCTAAGTCTTTCTTTTCTTTTCTTTTTTTGGAGGCATGGAAACCTTCTAAATAAATAAATAAATAAATGGATAACTATGTGAACATGCCAGTTCTGTCACCCATTCGGAAGCACGGCACAATTAGCTACCGTCTCGCTCCCTCCATCATCGGTCTTGTGCCTCCGTGTTCTCATCCCACACTCCTGACACACCGATGCAGCAGCTGGGTGGGAATTTCTCAGAAGATGCTTTTCTGAGAAGATCCTGAGATTTTTTTTTTCTTTTCTCACCCAACCCCCTTACTCACTCACTCAGACTATCTAACTCAGAGCCTTCCCCAACCCGAGCCGCTGCAGATATTTTGCCCTACAATTCCCATCTCAACCCCAGCCAGCATGGCTAATGGTCAGGAATAATCAGAATTGTAGTCTAAAACCTCTGGAGGGACCCAGGTTGGGGGGACGGACAACTGATCTATCCCAGAATTGTGTATTCTGACTTGCAGCAGGTAAGATCCATAGGTTACCATGGGTTGGTTGTTCGCTTGCTAACCCAACAGACTATCAGGCTTGCCATGGCTTGCTTCCCCCCCCCATTCCCCATCAATTCTCCACTGCCTCCGGCGTGTATCCCAGGTGCCTTTGCAGCAGATCTAGTTTCCCAGGTCCCTGCCTCAGTTTTTGCCACTCTGGCTGGCCAGCTCTGTAGCCATTCCTGCAGGAGAGGCTGGGTGACTCCTATTTTGGTGGGGCTCCTTATCCATCACATCTTTTTGCTTCAGCTTTGTAGGAGCTATCCATGGTGCTGAACTCCACCCCCCCACCCACCCCAAATGGGTTCACCACCATGGAGCACCATGGATAGCTCTGATAAAGCTCCACGTGAACGCTGAAATTCAAGGAGCCCCACCGAAACACATTCCTGACAACCCACAACGAAGGTGCCCTGCCGAGTTCAGACAACACAACAAGCCACTGTGGGCATTGACAACCCTAAAGCAAGCAGTGGGTCCTCAGGTTGGCTTGTTTGTGAAAAATAAGCCACTCCGCAGGAACTGCGCCGAGTTCACGCGGCACGACAACCCCACCATGGGTGATCGCCCATGGTGGGTTGTCATGTTGTGGGAACCAGATCAGGTCAAAATGTTTCCCAGCCTTGCTGCCTCAGCTCCATAGTTTTGTGGGTGGGGAGGGAGGGAAGAGGCTTTGCCGGCATATGGAATATCTGGTGGGTGCCTCAGCCTCTCTTCCTCGTGCTCCAGGGCAAGACTTAGATGGCCGAAATCGGCTGTCTAGGAGTTTTCCAGGATGAGAGGAGCATGGAGGCAACCTTCACCACCTCCATGCTCCTCTCGCCCTCCATGGGATGCCCATAATCTTCTGGGTTTGGAGGGCTACTGGCAGCCACATTGGATTACGCCAGTGTTTCTCAACCTTGGGTCCCCAGATGTTTTTGGCCTACAACTCCCAGCATGCCCCAGCCAGCGTAGCTGGCTGGGGCATGCTGGGAGTTGTAGGCCAAAAACATCTGGGGACCCAAGGTTGAGAAACACTGGATTACGCTGTCAGTGCATTTTAGGAAGCCTTGGAACGGGTGGTTTATTATTGACAAATGGATGCCGCATGGTGATTCAAGCATCCCCCCACCCACCCCCGGGAAAAAAACAACAACCCAACTTAATTGCAGTTAAATGAGAGCGATTTGGCTTCAACAAAGGAATTAAGGAGAGGAGCAAAGGGAGTGGGCATGCAGGAAATTCCCCAACATAAATCCAGGCTTTTGAATTAAAGATCCTTTCAGTGTCTACTAATGAGCTCCCCGTGCAATTAAGCAATGTGTCTTGAGGTAGCAATATTTTAAGAAGTAGTTCCAATGGGAAAGAGGAGACATGGAGCTGAGTGAGCCAGGAGCGAGTAGAGACGGCTTCATTTTGAGTGCGTTTTCCACCGATGTAAAAAAAGAAAAGGAAAGGAAAACCCTCCCATTTTTTGCACCTGTCACAAACTCATTCCTATTGTTCCATGTGTATTTACTGGCTGATTGATTATATTTATATCCTGCCCTTTTTCCTGCAAGGAACCCATGGAAGCTTACATCCTCCTCCTCCTCCTCCTCCTCCTCCTCCTCCTCCTCCTCCTCCTCCTCCTCCTCCTCACAACAACCCTGTGAGGTAGGTTAGGCTGAGTCAGTGACTGGCCCAAAGTCACCCAGGGAGCTTCGTGGCCGAGTGGGGACTAGAACCCGGATCTCCCGAGTCCCAGGCCAACACTCTCACCACTGCGCCACACTGGCGCTCTTTGCTATTCTCGGTGCTGTTTTCCTTCTTCCTTTCCATTCCTGTCCTTTGTCCATGTTGTCTTCTCAATCCAGGGTTGTTGAGCCTCTCTCTCAGCCTGAGGACCGAATTCCATCTCAGAGAAGTTTCTGTGGGCCGCCTTCCAGTGGCGGGTGGAGGCAAATTCAAAGGGGGCAGATCCCAAAATGCCAGCATACTTACCAGCAAACTATCGGTGCTCAGGGGCAAAAGACAGGGCCAGGGTAAGGGGGCATGGCCGTCTGGGGATTTGGCCCCTGAGGTTGAAGTTTTGCACTCCTGTTTTAATCCTCTTGGTTCTTCTGGGAAAGCCACAGTTTTGTTGATCACATGTCTTGATAACATACATCATGGAGGCCCAGACAAAATTCTGTGGGTTGCCACAGCCAGTTGCATTAAGTGGCAGATTGTACAAAGGGCAGGTTTCGGCACAGCACTAAAGAAGGCCCTTTGTCCACAATTTAGAGTTGCAGCGGAAATTTCATCCCATGGAAAATTCTAACTCAAGCTTCTGAAGAATTTTGATGGGAGCTGAAACTGTTTCAATGAGATGGAGGGAAGCTCTTGTAGGGGAGCGGGTTCACACAGCTTAGCCCGGATCAGGATCTTTAGCGGAACATCTGTGCTCAGCTCCACCCTTAACGAAGTTTGATTGTGCTTGGCTGGGGGATGTTGGGCGCTCTTTGATTGGATTGGTTACGGCCCGAGTTTTTAGAGGGTGCTTTTGGGTTGCTGAATTTGATTGCCATAGTTTTGTGCATTACTTGACTGGAACATTGCTGTAACCCCAACTGGAAAAGTGTGCTTCCGTTTGCTTGATGCCTCTGACTTCCTTCTCGACATCAACGAGGCTTGACTCATGATGTTCCTGCCAATTGTGTTCTGTCATTTGGGTTCCCACAGGTGCCGGTTGGCTTGAAGAGGTGTCACTGGGGGGCCAGGGGGGGGGTATCTTTATCTGTAGCAGGGTGGCAGTCTGGAAAATGTGACATCCTTTTCCAAGCTTGAAAAAACCACAATTGTTGCTTTGGCTGAGGGGACCTCACAAATGAATGAGCGCGCCACTGATTGGCATGTGAGAGCTATGAGGTCCATCTGCATTGGTCATGCTTGGCTGCGAAAAGCTAATTATCGATCCGTGTGGTGGCACAATGGCACCACCAGGCAGAGGTTGCAAAAAAAATAAAATAAATATCCCACACACACACACAGACAAACAAAAATATTTTTTTTGCCATACTTTTTTGCACATGCAGAGATACTAATGGCAAGATGCGTTTTTTCCACCCACTCATTTCATGCAATGTTTCCTGTGTAATTTTTAAATATATACATATACACACACACACACACACACACACACATACACACAGAGGTAAATCTGATTTTATAAAGAGCCCAGACAAAAGAAAGTCTGAATGCACTTCCATCAAAAATGATCTCTTTTAAAGTGCTCTGACCTCATTTGCCTAACCCATGGGCAAGCCTACAAGTTAACACTCACCAAGCGGGATTTTGCTGAATACGACTTCCTCCCAATATCCCTTGTAATATTTAGAACTAATTAGGATAGGGTTGATTGTCAACTTGTCGAAAATCTCTATGCCCCGCCAGATGTTCCTGGCAGCTGCTACCGAGGGAGATTCATACTGTGATCGTGGCAATCATCATGTGTCAATGTTGCCTCTAGTGCAGGGATCACTTGCTATGAGGGGGGCCTTTTCAGACTGTAATGTACCCCCTCACTCAGGGCAGGCCCAGGACATTTTGGGGACTGAGGGGAAGGCCAAGGTTGTGCCCCCTCCTGTTCCATGTGCAGTATCCAACGGCGTCATTCTGGAAACTCAAATAGCACCAGCGGAGCTCTGCTGAATCTTTCTCTTGCATAAGTGGTTGCCCGTTACACTTGTGCAACTGGTTGCACCAGCAGAATCCAACTAAAATTACATTTGCGCAAGCAGCTGTGCATTATGCTCATGCAACCCGTTGTGCCACCTGTGGTGTAACCCGTTGCGCAACCCGGCACGCACAGTTCTTGTGCAACTGGTCGCACGACGGGTTGCACGACGGGTTGCACAAGCGTAATGCACCACCGCTTGGGCAGCCCTGCTTCAGCAAACGTGACTTTGGTTGCATTCTCCTCTTGTGCGTAGTTCAGAACCTAGTTTCTGCGAGTGCGACATCATTTGCGCCAATGGGAATGACACAGTGGGATACGGCCCCATGTCCAGAAGCCAGTTGTACTGGCAGTTGAATCTTTCTTCAACACTGGCAACGGGGCAGTGTCCTCTGCCCCACCTACTTAGCTTAGGGGGTGTAAGGTAGGCCATGTGGCCCACAGCTCTTTCCACCACCACTTTGCAGCCTCCCAGCCTCTGCCACCTGAGGTGACTGCCTCGCTTGGCTTAATGCGGAGGTGGGGGACCTCTGGATGGGCCTAATGTGGCCCATGGAGTTTCCCCCATCCAGCCCACTGAGGCTTGGGGTCCCTCTGCGAGCCCTACCCATTCCCCTCCCTAAGCACCATCCCTTCTCCAAGCCCCTGGCCTGGAGGGTACCAGTGACACGGGGAAGAGGAATCTTCAGAGATAACAAGGGTTTTCCCCTAAATTAGCATGCCACCCCCGCTTCCAGCTGGCACCTAAGTCCTTCACCAGCCCTGCATTGTCCCAAACTGGGAGAAGGCATGGGGCAGGTGAAGACAATCCCCAGCCAATGTGGCAGCTGGAGAAGCTTTGACCAAGGACCGATAACATTGACCAAGTCCTCCATGGCTGCTCCACCCAGCTGCTGATCAGAGATAAGTGCTTTTCCCTGCCTAGCACTGGAAAAAAAGGATCCCTTTCTCAGTGTTTGGCAGGGGAAGCACTTATTTCCAGTCATCTGTTGATCAGAGATAAAAGCTTTCCCCTACAGGGCAAATGGAGTGGGGCCAGACAAGGAAGCTCTTGAGTGATTCAGTCCTGCTCCTTTCTGTGCCTTATCCTAGAGATATGCCCCGGTGTTTTGTTTTGTTTTCTTCATTTTTTCATTTTCTGAATAGGCATGCAGAGGATATGCCCTGCTTACTTGTGAGTAGTCATGATGCTCATGCTTACTTCCGAGTAGAAATGCTATTTGAAAATGCTGCTGAGTGATTCACTCCTGCTTCCTTCCATGCCTTGTTTGCAGAGGCTTGTCCTGCCCACCCACTTTTCCCTGTGGCTCCCCCCACCACTGGAATGTGGCCTCCAAGAGCTTCTCCAAAATGGAATCTAGCCCATGGGCCAAGAAAGGTTTCCCACCCTTGCTGGAAGGGGTGCTGGGGTGGGGTAACATTTCTGTACTGTAGCTGCAGGATTGCTCTCCGCGGTCCTGAAACTTTACTCAAATTCCCTGGCTGGAACCTGCAGTGCTGGCCATGGTCCTGAATCTTCACTATCCTGGGCCTGCTCCCATTGGCTGCCTCCCAGCATGCCCCCTTGCCTGAGCCATCATCACCTAGACCAGATGACAGACTCCCCAATGGAGAAGGACGGTCTGTTTACTACCTCTTTTCTTGGCCCTGCCAGCTTTCTTTCCGTTTCCTTGGTCTCTCCCGTCCCACCGCCTGTTCCCCTCCTTGCCTGAGCCAAACAGCCGCTCGGTTTTGACGCCAGCCTGCCTCTTGGCTTGTGAACGTTCGGTCTTGGCCTGTGATCTTCAGTTCCGTCCTCTTGATCTGTATGCCTAGGTTCACCTCCCCTTGCTGTAAAGGATCCCCCGAACGCGTGACATCGTTGGACCTGAATGAAATGTTAAACAGTGGCAGAAAGGAATCAATTTCTTCCCTGTATTTGCTGCTGAAACCAAAAACAAAGCCTAGCGACAGGTGTGTGTGTGTGTGTGTGTGTGTGATGCAGACAAGCAGTGAAACCATAGATAGATAGATAGATAGATAGATAGATAGATAGATTAGCTTTCCCTAAATCCTTGTGTCAGGAGGAAATCAATAACCAGTCCAATTTCCATCAGAATACTCTCTTATTTATGAGTGACATGGTGACCCTCATCCATCATCCCTTCTCTGATGCAGCCTATTACTGAAATAAAATCATAACCCGACAGGATTAGGTGGCAGCTCTAAAAGGAGCCCTGTTCCATTCATTTCCTCTTTGGGAAGCTGTGAAAAGAAGACTTGCGTTAAAAAAGGATGGCATTTCAGGGTCTTGCTAGTGGTGCCCTGCAACAAAATGTTGCAGAATGGAGAGCTGTTGTTCAGCATTCCAGGCATTCCATTCATTCTTTGATCTTCCATTCCCCCCTCCAGCAGAGAGCATTTCAGACCCACTGAGCCCACTCAGTGCCTTATTGAGCCATTGTTTGTTTGTTTGTATATTTCTAAAGATTTTTTATTTTTTATTGCAGTTCTACAAACTTTGGTGTTCCCCCAAGCCCGCTGCTAATAACTTCCTCTTATGTATGGGTGGTGCCATTTTTGCTACGTAAGCAATGGCGTTCGCAGCATGAACCTTGGAAACAGAAACAATGATTTCTATACGTTGAGGGTGACAATCTTCCAGCTGCTTTCTCACAATGATTTCCCATGAGCTCAGCAAGCCTGCGGGAGAGGCCGGGGCATGAGGCAGAGGCCGGATTTAAGAATACAGGGATTGTCCTGAAGTACATCTTGTCCAGCCTTCACTTTCCAGAAGCAGCCCGCCATAAGAACAGTATGAAGGCCAGGGCACCTATTTTCTGTGGATTATCCTCATGATTTGCTATTCAGAGGTCTACTGCCCCCAGAAATGGGGGGTTCCTACTTTTTAGGTAGGGGTGGCACACCTTTCTTCTGTCTGTCAGGGCCCTCAGTCCCTATGGCAGGGGTGTGGGGCTTGAGGTCCCTGGGCCAAATCCAGCCTGCCTGGGATCCCAATCAACCCCCTTTCCCCTGACCACCAGTCAGTTGGTGGCTTCCTAGCTTTTGCACATTCCCCGTCCCCCCACGCACACACATCCAATACTAAAAGGTGGAAATGCCCCTCCTAAAGCTTAGCTATTGGCAGTATGAACTGTAAGCTATGATATGCTGATATCTTCGGCTCCACCCCTTTTGCCTTTGACCCCGCCCACCGCTGGATTGCGGCCTCCTCCAAGAGCTTCTCCAAAATTTAATTCAGTCCTCGGACCGAAGGAGGTTCGATGCCCCTGTGCTAGGCAGTGATCTGTTGGGGTTCACATGGCAGTGATGGGCAAGAGAACCAAAAATGAGTGGGTGGGGCCAGTCCTCTCTCTCTCTCTCTCTCTCTCTCTGTGCCACCTCTCCTTGTTCCTTTATGCCCACTTGTAGGGACGTAGCATGTCTATTGTTACTGATCTCATTGAGCAACTCTGAGCAGGGAGGGATTTGTCATCAGTATTTGAGGCATCCTACTCCCAAGGAGCATCTTATATATATATATTCACAGTGGTTGAGAAATATCCCAAACAAGCTGCGGGTTTGCAGAAGTATCACTGGATCTGGGTGAAAGAATGAACGAACGAACGGATGAACAAACAAAAGGGGGGGGAAGAAAGATAAAAAGGAAGGCGGCGGCAGCCTACGTACTTTGAAATAGCTACCTCTTTAAAGGGAGAAGTGATAAGCAATAGGCTGGAACTGAGTGAAATGCCTAGCCAGGCGCATCTCTGCTTCACATGGAGGAATGACGGGCAATAGGGCTGATACCTTTATTTATTTCATTTTTATACCGCCCAATAGCCGAAGCTCTCTGGGCGGTTCACAGCAATTAACAAGACAGTCCCTGCCCGCAGGCTTACAATCTAAAAAGACACGACACACAAGGAAAAAGGAATGGGGAGGGAAGAAGGGGGGATATTAATTCATACCCCTGGCAGCAGGGCTGGTGGAATAGCCCTGCGCTCCCTCTCTTCTCCCTCTGCACAGCCTGCTGGAATGGCTGGTGATGACGACAGTTGAGGGAGGAGGAGCCTTCAGGAGGGCGGCCTTTCAGCAGGGCTGGTGGAATGGCCCTGTGCTCCCTCTCGTCTCCCTCTCTTCTCCCTTTGCACGGCTCCTTTCACAATGCTTGGCCAGGTCTGTATGACCTTTAAATTGGGAACTGCTGAGCAATAGACAGGCACATGTGGCAATAGCTAGCCAATTCTAGGGATGTGCGAGGAATCCTGTTGGGGGGGGGGTCAAAATCCAGCAGATTGATCCAGCTCAGCCCCCCCCCCCCCGATTCTGGCACTGGCACTGACTCACTCTGACGCGTGTTGAGCCAGCACGCAGCCTTCCGCTTTTAAAGTGGGCTGCAATTTGCTTCTTCCCCCCCCCCTTTTTTTGAGCCAGGGAAATTTGTGCAAATTCCAGCTTCAGTTTGCGTAAATTCTGGCCACAGTTTTGTGCAATGTGCACACATTCTGGCTACCATTTGCACAAAATGAAACTGGGATTTATGCAAATTGTGGCCAGAATTTACATAAATTTCCCTGGCTTTAAAAAACAAAACAAAACAAGAAAACACCTGGAATCGTGACTGGCTTTAAAAGTGGAAGCTGCGAACACACGCACCCGACTTGGCCCACTTGCGGCTCTCAAGTCGGTGAGGTGCTGGGAGTCCACCGAGCGGAAGTGGGTCGATTGACTCAGTGTCGCCCATCCCTAGCTAGGTCCATCTACACTTTAAACGGGGACCCAATGAGCAATACACTGACACCTTTTACAATACCTACCCCAGTCCATCTGAACTTTGCAAGGGGGAACAATGTGCAATTTGATAGTATTGCAAGCTTGTGGTTATGACTTAGTCTGGGATTTGTGGGCCCTTATTCTGCTTATTTTGTCTTAACCGTGTGTGTGTGCATGCACATGCTTGTGTATTTATAAACCTTCTACCGGACAAGTCAATAATTCAGCAGATGAAAAAGAAACAAGCTTTCTGAGCTGTTGGGGTTCCTCTTTTGGCACAGCTGGGATCTCAACTGGAGGATGGGTTAGCAGGACCAAATATAGCATTCGTGTGAGACACAGTGATCAAACATTTGGAGAGTTGTGTTCTAAGTTTGATTGGAGGAAATTAAAATCTGGCCAGTGGCCATTGCAGAACTTGGCAGGTGATGGCTGCATCTCCATAGCTCTTTGGGGAGAAGTTGGCTTAGAGTCAGCGAAGGATCGGAAGAACTGAGAAAAGACATTTGACAGTATGTATTCCACTCCTTGTCACACTGGGCTTCTTTCTCTCCCTCACTGCTATCCCTTTCTTGTCAACACCACTGAGTTCTTCTTTTTGGAAGTCTAAAGTTGTCATGTCACGAGGAGCTGATGGGTTTTTGTTGCTGTTGTTTTTCAGCCCTTTGTATGAAAGGGCAATGCCAAGAAAAGGCTGCTCCCTTTTGTGTGTGCGTGCAAATCATTGGGCTCAAAGAGGTTGCACACTGTAGCTGGCATGAGAAGTTGGGAGGGTGGTGATAACCTGGCATTGGAAAGGTAGCCTTTGGCAGGGATTATTGGACACATGAAGCAGGCTGGAAGGTATAAAAGCCGATGCCCAAGGTTTGGTCGCCTTCTAGCACCACAGCAACTGATGGAGCCCACGGCAGGCCTCTCTAAATAAGAGCAGGCTTGTTGCTCAGGGATGGTGACCATTGAGTTCTATGGGACAAAGTGGATTGGCAGTGATTTGGGGACACAGTCAAAAGATGGCAATGCCCTGCTGCAGATACAGGGGTCTGCTTTACCACCACCCTCTTCCAGTGGTGTTCCCAAATGGACTCTATTTTGCTTCTGCCATAGGAGTGAATGACTGATATTCACTTCTGTGATGGTCAGGGGGATAAAAGCACAGTGATTGGGGATACTATTGAAAAGGGGGTAAGAACACTGACCACTGCAAAATAGTGAGACATTACAAAAAAGTGGGGACTGACCATTGCAAAATAGTGCACTGTGTTGTGTTATCAGCAGCAAGCTGGGAGTTTTTGTTTTGGTACAATGGCTGTCTCAGGCAGTTAGTTTACGTCTCAGCCAGGAGTATGTGTTGTTGTTGTACTATTCCTGGACCAGCGTGGGAAAGGCTCTCTGGGAACCAAACCGTCACATGTCTGTTTCCCTGACGTAGTATACTGCTCCAGACAGAAGCCATTTTAAGGGGAAGAGCTTTAGCTTTGGCTCTTGTCTTCTTCTTCTTCTTCTTCTTCTTCTTCTTCTTCTTCTTCTTCTTCTTCTTCTTCTTCTTCTTCTTCTTGCTACTGCTACAATGTAACTCTTTGAGCTGGTGGGGTGAAGTTCTTCTTCTCTCCACTGGACTAATGCTTGCTATGCATTTATACTCCGCACATGGACTGTATCTATGGAATGTATACTCTGTACTGTAGTGCTTACTTTGAATAAGTAAATAACTGGGTAGAATAGACCTGCTGCTGTTTACAGAGTGGTTCCTGTGTCCTGGATTAATCTGCAACTGGAGTGGCTGAGCTGCTGGGTCGCTGCTGTGTGTGTGTGAGATACTCTGCTGCTGTGTGTGGACAGCCTGGCAAGGCTAGCACACGGATTACAAATCTCTTTCAACACCAACACACTGACCACTGCAAAATAGGGGGGACATATGCCACTTCCAAAGCTGCAAAGTGTCTGTGGCCAGAAAGTATGCACCAGTATATGTTTGTGCATCAGCATGCCCACAGTATACAAGCCACTTCTCTGCACACACACTCTGCCCGTCCTAAAGATAGGCATCTCCACCGCCTTCCATTATATACACCCAACCGACCTTTAAGACTGTCAGAGGAGGCCTTTGCTGGTCATTCCAAAATTGACGGAATGTCGCCATGTAATACCTTGACGGCGGGCCTAGTTCTCGGTAGTGGCAATTTGGGAGTGATTAATATTTTAAATGTGGTTTTAATATTTATATGTAAACCACTTAGGGTGCAATCCTATGGCCGCTAGGTAGTGTCTAGATGGGCATAGAAGTCGGAGAAATCAGGCTCCCTGCTCTGACCATGGAAATGTGTTCCGAGGTTGGAGCTGGGACTCCAAATTTGGAGCGCCCTCCCTCTGCCCTCACAGCCAGTGTGGAAAGAACCATGCTGGCTGCGGCTCTGAGGTCTGCAGGCTGGCCTTGGAGCTGGAGGTTTGTGGGTGTTGGGGTGGGTGGAAGGGGTGGAGAGAGGCTCCACTAGCATACGAAGTATCCTGGTGGTGCCTCAGCCTGTCCTGACGCTCCGAGTTTGCCATCTAAGTGTTTTGCAGAGTGAGAGGAGCATGGAGGCGACCTTCGCCTCTGCGCTCCTTCCGCCCTCCGCAGGGCGCCCGTAATCCTCTGAGTTTGGAGAGTTACGGGCAGCCACATTGGATTGCACGGCCTGGGATTTTATTGTACTTAGCGGTATAAAAATATACTGCAAATAAATGAATAAATAAATTTCACTGGTTGTAAATAGACAGCGGACTCATGATGTGACCCCCGAGTACCTGGATTCCTGCATTTAGCGGGGGGTTGGACTTGATGGCTTGATAGGCCCCTTCCAACTCTACTATTCTATGATTCTATAAGCGGTAGCATTGAGCTCTACAGGTAAGATCTGGCTGCAGATCTTTCCGGCTGCAGGGCAAGCATTTAGTAAACCCACAGCCAAGGCCATATCCCTGTGACCTCTGCTTCAGATGGAGTCAGTGGCCTGACTCCAGTAGTTTTGAAGCCTCACCTGACCATAGATCGCGGGCACAGCACCTGCCTTGCATGCAGAAGGTCCCCGGTTCCATCTCTGGCATCTCCAGTTCAAAAGATCAGATAAAAAGGGGGTGGGAAAAGTCCTGGCTCTCTCTGCCTGAGGTCCTGGAGAATTGCCACCATCCCAAGTAGGCAAATCTGGTCTAGATAGACAAATACTCTGAAATTAGCTTCCTGTGTGCGACTGCATTTTTTCATAACTTATTTGCTGCATGTATACTCCACCTGTTCCACCCTGTGGGGTAGGTCAGGCTGAGAGCCAGTGACAGGCTGAAAGTCACCCAGTGAGTTTCATGGCCAAGTGGAGACTAGACCCCGTGTTTCCTGAGCCCCAGTCCAACACTCTAAACCAGTCCAACCCGTTGGTTCTTTCTGCATATATTCATCCCATTGCCCAGGTCTCTCTCTTCGCTCCCTAAACCCTCTGTTGCATGTTAACCTTGTAAGTGTAACCCAGATAGGGAATGTGTGAAGATTTCGCTCAGGGGGTGGAAATCCGGTGGACTAGCCGGACTCGACCTCCCCCCCCGAACTCCATCCCGCTGACCTCTTCCCTGCTCGACTCATCATTCTCCCGACTCCGAGTCGAGCCGGGGAAGTGACTTCTGGGTTCCCAGCGGGCTGCTGTTTACGTAGAAAATGCCTTAAGATACACCCAAAGTGGCCACAATTTGCATAATTTGATGTATCTGAATGCTTTTTCTATGTAAACAGAGGCCCGCTGGAAACCCAAATGTCTGGTGAGCTTTTATTTATTAGTATTTATTTATTTGCTATATTTATACCCTGCCTTTTTTCCTGCAAGGAACCCAAGGCGGCTTACATAGTCGTCATCCTCTCCATTTTATCCTCACAACAACCCTGTGAGGTAGGTTAGGCTTTCATAGATTTCATAGATCATAGAGTTGGAAGGAGCCTACAAGGCTATCGAGTCCAACCCCCTGCTCAATGCAGGAAACTAGAGGAGGGGTCTCCCATCCAAGTAACAACCAGGCTTGACCCTGCTTAGCTTTCCATGCTCAGACAAGCTGAGCCAGCGTAAGGCTGAGAGTCAGTGACTGGCCCAAAGTCACCCAGTGAGTTTCATGGCCAAGCGGGGACTAGAACCCGGATCTCCCGAGGCCCAGTCCAACACTCTCACCACTACGCCACACTGGTTCTCTTTTGGCCTGGTTCAGTAGGCGCAGCGGCAGCATCCGGAGAGCCAGAGGCAACTTGGGTCCCAGCAGATCACACACCCCTGAAGCCAGAAGTGAGGAAACTGTGGTTCCCCAGATGTGAAGTGGTTGTCTAAATGACCAGGGGTGGTGGGAGTTGTAGTCCAATGACACCTGGAGGGTTGCAGGCTCCCCACCCCTGCTGAAAGCCTTGTGCGGCAAGGCTTTTTCCTTCCTCTTCCCTACCTACGTTATTCTCTAAAGCACGATGCACATCGCTGTGTATACATTATCATCATCATTAAATCTAAAGTAATCTCTAAAGATGATTAGTGTTATTTTGTGGGATCCGTGCAGCAGAATCTCATCCTCACTCCAATCAGCTTTAAAATTAATGATTTTTTTGAGGTTGTTTTTGTTTTAACTTTGCATCCTCCAGAGTGCAAAATCAGACACCCGATAGGTATTATTTCCATTAAATACCAAGGCCTTAAAACAGCTTGTAATATTCAGCTGATGTCGCAAACGTTCTCATACATGGGGAAACTGCTGAAAGAACCCCCCCCCCCAGGGGGGCGGTGACGGGGGTTGAATTGCAAATGAGAAGGTTAGCTAGATGACTGTAGGTTAGATTACAGTTTACTATTCTTTTATTCAGATGAATGAGTTGAACTTCTGTTGCTATCCAGGGACGGCTCGACATCTCCCTGGTTTTGAAAATGAATGGCACGTCTTTGTTCCACGGGAAACTGATAAGATCGATGATGTGTGTTGGGCTTTGGAAAAAATAGAGAGAGAAGACTAGTTTCAGGAGTTTGATCCATGTTTCAACGACTGTGTTTAATGATGCAGGTTCTTGGAAAGGGGGGGCATGGCGATGGAAGATGTCTCCTGCTGAGATTGATTAGGAATGCTGTAAGTGCACTTGAGCTTGAATTAATCATTTAGCTTTTAAAATATATTTTAAAACACACACACACACACACTCCGTACTTTTTCAGACACCTCTTTGAACAAGGTAGAGGTGTCATAAATATTTTAACTCACTGAACTGGAGCAAACACGGAGATGGCACCCTTTGGATGCCAGCCGTGTGTTCTTGCTGAATGGACAAGGTCATTTGCCCGGTGCAAACTGTTGCCTTTGCAAGGGGAGAGCTGGATTAGCCGTAGGGATGTGCGAGGAATCTGGTTGGGGTGTGTGTGTGTCAAAATCTGGCAGATTGGTCCGGCTCGGCCTCCTGGATTCTGCTCCATCAACCCAGCACTGTTGCTGACTCACTCAGACATGAGTCGAGCCAGCATGTGGCATTCCGCTTTTAAAGCGGGCCATGATTTGTGTGTGTGTGTGTGTGTGTGTTTTAAAAAAAACTGGGGCAATTTGCGTAAATCGTGGCTGGAATGCACGCAAATTTCCCCGGCTCAAAAATTCATGCAATTCGCTGCCTGCTTTAAAAGCAGAAGCTATGAACCCACCCCCAACATGGCCCATTTTCAGCTCTCGAGTTGGCGAGGTGCCAAAAGTCCGCGCAGCACAAGCGGGTTGAGTTTCCTCAGTGCGGACCATCCCTAGATTAGGCATTACGGCAGGTACACTGACTGAACTTCTTTCAGCCTGGGGTCCAAACTCCATTACAGGGAAGCTCTCGGGGATGGCTACAGCCAAAAGGGGTGGGGCCAACATACCAAAATTCCTTGCATATTTTTTGCTTAAGGCTCTTACTGCCAGTAAGTAAGCCTTAGGAGAGGCATTTCGGCCTTTTAGAATGAGGGTGGTGGGAAACTGCACAAAAGTCGGGAAACCAACCCAAGATTGGTGGTTGGAGGGGGCGGGACCAGGAGAAGGGGGATCCCAGGAGGGCTGGATTTGGCCTCAAGGCCTGAGGCTCTGCACCACTGCATTACAGGGATGTTGAAGAGTCCTTGGTTTCGAGTCACGAGTCTTTGGACCCAAGTCTCGAGTCCGACGAGTCCTTGGTCCAAAATGGTGACTCACGAGTCACTCCCAAGGCTGACTCCACGAGTCCCTATTAAAATCAATGGGTTTTTTCCCCAACAAAATAAGGCTATTTCAGATGTGTGGCTTAAATAAATTCTAGGCACAAGTGTGCCTTTTTATTTCAAAACTCTGCAACTGATTTTGGCAAGAACAGACCGGGCAGACAAACCCAAAATAACCAGACAGGCAGAGGAGGCAGGGAACCCCAAAGCAGGCAGGCAGAGGCCTTTGTCTTGGACAATTCAACTGTTGAACAGGTCAAGAAGAGACGAGGCAGGCAGAGGAAGCTGCGACCCCAAACAGGCAGGCAGAGGCAGCCAAACCCAAAATGTCTGAAAGGTTGCATTTTAGGAAAATGATTTTAAAAAATAAACTTGCTGTACTTCCTAAAACCTATCCATGTTGCATTTGAGGAACATGATTTTGGAACACGAGTCCTTTGGTCTTGAGTCCCGAGTCGAGTCTCGAGTCCCATTAAAAATATTGGGATTCGAGTCTGACTCGAGTCAGAGGGGGGACTCAGTCCGACTCACGAGTCGAGTCCTGGAGTCTGAGTCCCCATCTCTGCTGCATTATGCTCTCTCCAGGCATAAATTGGACAGCCTCTATAGCTTTGCTTTAAACAAGGCCCGTACAAGTTGTAACTCTTTAAGGGGAAGTCTCTCTTTCCATCAGCTCTTTTGTCAGCATGAGCCAGGGGAGGGGCCATAGCTCAGAGGCACAGCAGCTGCTTTGCATGCAGGAGGTCCCCGGTTCGACCCCTGGCATCTCCAGGTTGGGCTAGGAAAGAATCCTGCCAGAAACCCTGGAGAGCCGCTGCTGCCGCTGGTCCGTGTCGACAATCCTGGGCTAGATGGACTAAGGGTCTGACTCCCTTTAAGGCAGCTTCCGATGTTCCATTGTTCCTAGTGGTAGAGCACATACTTTGCATGCAGGAGATCCTGGGTTCAATCTGGGGAAAAGCCCCCTCAGAAACATTCCATTGCTTTTGGGACTGTAGTTTTTTTTTTGGGGGGGGGAGGCTGTAGCTGCACTGTACTATAGCTGTACTGCACTAGATGGACCAATGACTCGGTATAAAGCGGCTTTATAGGCTAGAAAGGGCCCGTAGCGCAGTGGCAGAACCTCTGCTTTGCATGCAGGAGGTCCCAGGTTCAATCCCCGGCATCTCCAGGTAGGGTTAGGAAGGAGCCCTGCCTGAATCCCTGGAGAGCCGCTGCTGCCAGTCTGTGTCAACGGTACTGGGCTAGATGGACCAAGGGTCTGACTCGGTCTAAGGCAGCTTCCTACCGTCCATTGTTCCTAGTGGCAGAGCACTTGCTTGCTTCACATGCAGGAGGTCCCGTCTCAATCTGGGGGAAAGCTTCATCAGAAAGAAACGTCCCACTGCTTATGGGACTGTAGCTTTGGGGGAAAGGCTGTAGCTGTGCTGCGCTAGATGGACCAAGGACTCTGTATGAAGCTGCTTTATGAGTTGAAAGGGGCCCACAGCTCAGTGATAGGGCCCCTGCTTTGCATGCAGGAGGTCCTGGGTCCGATCTCTGGCATCTCCAGGTAGGGCTGGGAAAGATCCCTGTCTGCGTGGAACTCCTGGAGAGACCCTGCCAGCCCTTCCGGGCATAATACTGAGCTAGCTAGTCTGACTCCATATGAAGCCACTTCCTATGCTCCCAGTGTGGCTAGGCTAGAGCAAACTCCCCCACCCTGTCGCCCTCCCAATGTTTTGGACTTCAACTCCCATCAGCACCAGCCAGCATGGCCAATGGTCAGGGGTTCTGGGAGTTGTAGTCCCAAACATCTGAAGGGCACCAGGTTGAGGAAGGCTGGGCTAGAGTGCCAAGCTGCAAGAAGACCTGGGTTCAAATCCTCATGCAAAACTTGGGTGGTCTTGCTCCGGACTAACCTACCTTTAGGGATGTTGTGAGGATAGATCAAAATGTAAAATAATCATCATCCTTTGTAGCCTTGTAAGCCCATCAGGTTTCAGGGTTTGAGCATCTTTTGCAGAGTCTGCCCAGGCAAAGGAGAAAAATGTCAGGAATGTGGGTCTAGAAGCAAGGAGCTTCTGCGTTCTTCTCTTGGTCTTATGACATTTGCATCCCACCGGGTAATTTGGAATTGCAGAATCCACATGAAGAGGATTTGGTTTCTTACACTTGCACCCCACCTTTCCTCTCCAGAACTCATGGCAGCATGTGTGGTTCTCACCTCATTTTATCCTCACAATGATCCTGCGAGGAGGTTTAGGCCAAGAGAGAATACCGATTGGCCCAAGCACTTTTGTGGCTGACTGGGGATCGGACCCAGGACTCCCCCGTCCTAGTCCAATATTCTACCCTTCCCCAGTTTGGTGGCCTCCAGATGTTTTGGACTACAACTCCCAGAATCCTAGTCGATTGGCCATGCTGGCTGCATTCCAGGGGTGGGTGGGACTGAAGGCCAAAGGCCAAAATATCAAAAATACTAGCATTTATTTATTTATTTTGCTTAAAGCTCTTACTGTCAGTAACTGAACCTTAGGAGACACATTTCAAACTTTTTGAATATGGAGAAAACTACAAAAACAGGGTTTTGTTTCTGGGGGGGATATAGCAGGGGGCTGGACTCAATGGCCTTATAAGCCCCTCCCAACTCTGATATTCTATGATTCTATAGTCCAAAACTATGAGATGCCTATGCGCTGCCCAATAGGATGGGATGTCTGCCCGTTCTTCAGGCAGCTGATCAAGGCAATAGATGTGCGTGTGTGTTTTTCAGAATAAGCATGAACTGCACCTCCAGTTTAGTTTATTCATTTATTCAAAAAAGAAACGAAACTGCCAACCCACACCTGCCTGCAGCAGGGTTCAGAAGCCTGAAAACAACACTCACAGAAGGGCAGTCTTCTAGAGCGCATTGCTGAATGTATTCACCGGGCCAGTTGCAATGGAACCCCGGGTCACATGCCGATCATTCTTTTTCCTCTGCAATCTTTTCAGCTCATGGTATTAATAATCCTCCCCAGACTTTTGTGGAACCGCACGATGGTTCCATAAAGAGGGGAATCTCTTTGACGACTGTCATCATTACAGACATTGTCCCCACCTGATAAGCCCGGGAACTTTATTGAGACGACCCCATTGTGCTCTCCGAGGAAGCCTTTGTGCCCATGAAAGGCAGCTAAATTCTTCTGCCGGGCCAATCTGTGTGTGTTTTAAAGGAGAATTGCAATTGCTGTGAGCCGTTGCTAAATACGTCTCATGATGATGATTATTTTTTGCGCACTGAGGAGCGATGGCCCAGTGTTCGGAGGTAGATTACGTGCCTCTTCTTTGAGGTGTTCAAACAGCAGAAATGGAGATTTGCATCAACCCACCCCTCTTATTTTTTAATTTTAATTTTAATTTTAATTTTATTTTTGAAACACACTGCAGCAACCACACAGCCTGTATTGATCATCTTGGAGCACTTTATACCCACCGAAAGATAGGGAGGCAGTTTAGGGCTAAATTAGATAATGCTTCCAAAGTGCACTTAAAAAGAGAAATGTCTAGATAGATGCTCAGAATGGTTTACATGTTCCTCGTGTTGTTATTTAATTTAGCATAGAAAAGGCTGCTCGGGGAAGGATTTGTAGCTCGAGCAACAGTGGCAGCCTTCCCCAGCAAGCAGCCCTCCAGATTTGTTTTTAGATTACAACTCCCATAATCCCCAAACATTGGCCAGAGGTTATAGCCGCAAACCTCTGCAGGACACCTCGATGGGGAAGGCTGATATATGGGTAATCTCTAGGCGTCAATCCTATATACACGTACCTGGGAGTAAGCCCCACTGAATTCAGTAGGACTTCCTTCTGTGTAGGGACTGACAAATCTTCCTTTCAGTTTCTCATTATCCCACCTTTAAGTTTGTTTTGTGCCATTTCTGTATCAGTCTGTGGTGATGATGGTGATGATGATGATGATGATGATGATGATGATATCAAAATTCATATGCATGTTCATGTGCATTTCTCCCACCAGATGCATTTTCGCAAGCAGTTTTCCCTGCATCGAGTGTGTTTTTGTATGTTGTTTTCATGAATATATTTCATAGATTTCATAGATCATAGAGTTGGAAGGAGCCTACCAGGCTATCGAGTCCAACCCCCTGCTCAATACAGGAAACTAGAGGAGGGGTCTCCCATCCAAGTAATCACCAGGCCTGACCCTGCTTAGCTTTCCACGCTCAGAAAAGCTGAGCCAGCGTAAGCCACAGGCCTGCATTTGTGTGTTTTGGAAGAAGTGCAAATCCCAAGGTATAAATGTGTTTTGGTTCATATATTGGTTCAGGAATTGTGAGGGTGCAATCCAGTCACCCTCTGAACTCGGAGGATTATGGGCATCCTATGAAGGGGCAGGAGGAGTGCGGAGACAAACGTTACCTCCGTGCTCTTCCTGCCCTGCAAAGCACTTAGACTGCTGATTTCAGCCATCTAAGTGTGGCACTTTGGAGCAGGAAGGAAGAAGGCTGAGGCACCACCAGGATACCTTATATCTCAGCGGCGCCTGTCTCCTCCCCAACCTGCCCCTCGGAACGTCCCAAAAGCCCTTCTCTGAGCTCACTCTTGCAGTCTTGGAGAAGCAGTCAGTGGTTCTTTCTGCACCGGCTGTGAGCGGCTGGAGGGGGGGATCCGATCCGAGCTCAGATCCCCATCTACGAGGTTGGACTGATGTTCCGAACTTGTAGCTGGGCATCCAAAAAGTCCTATGGCCATCTAGACACTGTCTAGAGACCATAGGATTGTACTACCCATGTGATAAGTTAGCATTAATGAGGTGGGTGGCTACTAAGAAGAGGGCCTTCTCAGTGATGGCACCCTGGCTCTTGAATAGCCTTCCAAGAGTAGTTTGCCTGGAACCATCTTTATGGTCTTTCGAGTACCAGGTGAAGACCTTTTCATTTACTTGGGCCTTTTAAACAAACCTGAGGCTCTTGCTAATTTAATGCAATTTTCAATCAGAGTGTCTATGTTGTTGTAGTTGTAGTTCAAAACATTGGGCAGACACCAGGTTGGGGAAGGCTTCTGCAGCTGGATTGAATCATCCGACCATTGCTCAGAGGAAGTGCTCCTGCTTTGCATGCAGAAGATCGCAGGTTCAATCCCCAGCAGCTCCAGTTTTTTTGTTTTGTTTTTTGTTATTTTTAAAGATCTGGTAGCAGATAGATGGGGAAAACTCCCACCTGTGTCCCTGGAGAGCCTCTGCCAGTCAGAATAGGCAAAGCTACACCAGATGCAGTGGAGGCTGGCGGCTCCAATGTCACTGAGGCAGTGAATCCATTCTGGGTTTTCATCCGGCCTGTGGCTCACGCTGGCTCAGTTTGTCTGAGCGTGGAAAGCTAAGCAGGGTCAGGCCTGGTTATTACTTGGATGGTAATAACCCTCCTCTAGTTTCCTGCATTGAGCAGGGGGTTGGACTCGATAGCCTTGTAGGCTCCTTCCAACTCTATAGATCTATGAAATCTATAATCTGAACTTTAAAGGAGCTATCCATGGTGCTGAAAGCTATCCGCACCCTATCCCCAAAGTAGGATCCACCGGCCTCCACAGACTAGTTGGACATACTAGACCCCACCGCAGACTAGATCTGTCATGCTGTAAGGCAACTCCTATGCTGTGGCTTCCCAACCCATTCCCTTAGGGCAGGGATGTCGAACCTGTGGTCCTCTAGATGTTGTTGGACTCCAGTATCCATCAGGCCTGGCCTATGGTCAGGGATGATGGGGGTTATACTCCTCAGCCACCTCATAAGTAAGCACAAGAACCCTGAACCAAACCCATGAGGATTTCTAAAAAAAAAAACTCTTCTCCCTTTTATTTCTTTTCTATTGAATCGAAGGAGAATGGTTGAAAATTATATGTGGAGAATTTTTTGGCACAGAACTACACCTGATACCCCCTGCTCAAGGAATCCTCAAGGACAAACTTGACAGATATTTGACACCAGATAATTCATCATCTCTTCTTCTTCTTCTTCTTCTTCTTCTTCTTCTTCTTCTTCTTCTTCTTCTTCTTCTTCTTTTAACTCAAGTTATTCCACACCTGCTCCAATATGCAGAGAGTCGTCTTTGAACTTGGTGCTCCCTGCCATGTCTGTTTCCGGAACATACTTGCCTCCAGCTTTGGTCCTTGTGAGCCAGGTGCAGACAAAAGTCTTAACGAACAAACCTTCTTTCTGGCTTTCCAGAGGATGCACATGAATATGTATACACATCAGGCTGTCAGAAAGAGTGAACGTCTTCAAGTTAAAGTTCTTCAAATTAACCTTCACAGTGGCCTATTGTGGAAAAAGTCTTACTTACTTATTAATTTATTTATGGAACAGGATATGTATATATTGTTCTGTCTTGTGCCTTATCGCTGAGCGGAGGCACTGCCAGGACTCAAGTGAATCTTGAACTGTGACCTGAGAGATGGTAGACTCTGGCCAACGAAGGGTTTTGCGTGGGGAGCAGACTAAATAATCTCCTTGCACCAATAGATCAGAACAGGCCTGTGTTCACTTCTGAGACTTGTTCTTCCTAGCTGTGGGTCACTTCTGGGGAAGAAGTATTGGTCAGTGTTCAAGCTCCTTCCCAACTTACACCTCTTCCTGACATAACTGGTGTCAAAGCAGCCTTCCCCAATATGGCAGCCTCCAGATGCATTGGACTGCAATTCCCACAATTCCTAGCCAATGGTCATGCTGGCTGTGGATCATGGGAGTTGCAGTCCTATCCAACTGAACGGCACCAGGTTGAGATAGGCCATGTCAAAGCTTGAGCTAATCAGAATGTTTCACAAGTGACCCAGGCGGCACAATCCACCATGGTGCTGCCAGTGCATCAATTGGTTTTGCCATCTTGAATTTCAACAGGGCTGGTCCGAAACAGAAGCACCACTTGTTTGTCTCTTGATGGGGGCCATTTTGGATCACAATGCGCATGCGCAATGGGCACCCATGGCAAGAAGGCCCTGCCCATAATGTAAGCTGCATAAATGCCTCACTAGAACTTCAGACAGCTAGCCAGCGAGTTTTGAGAGACAGCTGGAAAAAGGATCAGTTCCCTGAAATTACCCACTGACTTCTGATTTTCTGCTTTGAATAGAGAAGATCCAAGGTTCAGTCACCGGTGAAAAGGATCAGGTAGCAGGTGACGGGAAGACCTCTGCCAAGACCCTGGATAACTGCTTAGAGGCAGAGCAGACAGTACTGGACTAGATGGATATATATTTATTTACAATATGTTTGGGCTGCCTTTTAGGGTCAATCCCTCCCAAGGTGTCTTCCCGTCATATAAGCTCATAATCCGAAAACACCCAAGGCATGCAACAGCAATGACACTAACAATCAGAAGTAATATTCAGCCCGGCAAAATCCGTAAAAACAGAGGAATAATTAGAGCAATAGCAGCACCATGCATGCAGTACCCCAATGAAAATCTAAAGTCGCCTTTCCCAACCCCCCCAGAATTCCTGACTATTGGCCATGCTGTCTGGGGCTGATGGGAGTTGAAGTCCAAAACTTCTGGAGGGCACCAGGTTGGGGAAGGTTGATGAAAAAGGAGGCAGTTGTAAATGGACCCACTCGAAGGCATGTAATGATGCAACACAGCTCGCTATGATCAGAAATGCCTTTGCATTACTTAGCTGCAATGGAGCTGGGTTGGAGAGGGGTTGACAGGGGGAGGCTGTGTCAGTGGGACTCCTTACCCATTGCAGCTTTTATTCTGAGTTTTATAGGAGCTATCCATTCCATGGTGCTACACTCCATCCCCAGAACAGGTTCACCACCGTGGAGCAGCATGGATCGCTCCCATGACGCTAAAACAAAAAGCTGTGACGGATAAGGAGCCCCACTGGCACAGGCGTCACCAGCCTCCCTTGAGTATGGAGCTATCCATGGTGCTGAACGCCACCTCCAAAATAGGTTCACCACCCTGGAGCACCCTGGATAGCTCTTCCGAAGCTCAGAATAAAAGCTGCAATGGATAAGGTGCCCCAATGGCGTAGGAGTCACCAACCTCCCCTGGACTGACAAGCCCATCTTAGCAGCTGAAGTGTGAGTTCACAAACAACATTCAGGGGGAAGGAAGACATTCACGGGCAGCTTCACAAGGTATGAATTGGTGTTCGGCATCACTGCCCCATCCATATAATTCCACCTGCTGCCTCGATTATGATGCACAGATGTTGACTCATTACTGCTGCCATTCCAGCATCCCTTAAAATATGAAGCGGGAGTCAGTTTGGCCCAGTTTGGCCCACTGTTGAGTTGTGGAGCAGCTGAGAGAGCGGCGAAGGAGCAGAAGTCACTGTCAGGGATCAGGGAAGGGCACCTCTTTGTTCTCTTCTGAAACTAACTCTTAAGACTGTCAAAGGATGGTGGAAGATTTTGTTTGGTCCTCATTTTTGAGTGAACAAGCCTTATTCACGCTTTCAGGACTGATGGGCCTAAGGAACATGGTTATCTTCAGACTGCATATTTCTTCAAATGTTGTAACGCGGTTCTTAGCTCAAAAATGGCATTAGATGAATATGCGATGTTTGAGCTTTCTGATGTTCTTCAAATTCTTCCTCAAAGCTCATTTCACTTCATTTGCGTTCCTGAATGTGAGTGGGGTTTTTGTTGTTGATGTTTGGGGAAAATGTGCATCTTTGATTGGGAAAAATATGCATCCCCCCCCCCAATAGGCTAAAGTGTGAAAATGCAGATTTTGGGCGGAAATGAGCATGTGCACACTTTCGAACACAAATGCCAGTTCGGGAAATTGCAAAAATGACACGAGAATTATGTTCCTGCTTGCGTTCGTGCTCAGGTTACAAATTGGACATGTTCCCAGGATTTGCAAATAGGAACAAAATTCTCATACATCTCTAAAAAAAGCATAGTTCATGGAAAACTGGGTATAAAATGCAAATATTAGGGAAGGTTGCATGCAAAAATAGGTATGTTAAAGAAGGTTGCATACAAAATTTGTACTTTAAGGAAAGCAGCATATGAAAATAAATGCATATTTTCATGCAAGTTTTAAAAAACAACAACAGACTGCTGTGGAAATTGGACAGAACAGACCAACGAGACTGAATAGATGCAAAACTGACACAGACCAGAAATGGACTGATTGCCCATTTGTAATATGTGCAACCAAACATATTGTCCTTTGTTTATTTTCGCCTCTGTCTTCCTCTCCTCCCTCACTTGCCTCCCCTAATGTAGAATTTTTGATTGTAAGCTCCTTGGGGCAGTGGTCTGTCCTCTTGTTGTCTCTATGTAAATCAACATGCATAATGGCATTATGCAAACGGGGAAAAATTGAGGCAGAAAAATACAGCTGAATTTTACTTTCTGTCTGTCTCTCCTCCCATGAACTTAAGTAACCTCTAGTATATGAACAATGGAATACTAAAATGTTTAGTGATCTCACAACAGTGACTTCTAAGATATTTACCTTCCAGCATCTATTTTTAGAAGGTTACTTTTGTTTAAGATGAAAAAGAAAATCCATGTGTCCGAAAGATCAGGGCCGACTTCCACCCTCTACCCCACCCCCCAACCCACAAACATCATCAAGCTGTTATCAGCAACCAATGTTCCAGCCAAGAGGGAAGTCAGCTTGAATAAAAATCTGCATTTCTTTCTAGGTAATACAGACATCTCTTGCACCATGAAGCAGCATACTGACTGACTAGCTTTTAAACAGCAATATGTTTGGAATGCAATGCACATGTTATGGCAGGGAATTCTAGCATGGAAGCAAAGTGATAGATGGGTGTGTGTGTCCCCCCCCCCCCAAAAAAAGCTGATGTTTTCTATCCACAACAGATTAAATAGTCTAGCCACAAACTGATTGACTGTATGTGGCTCTAACTTACTATTGTCCAACAGTACTTAATAGTAATAATAAACACCACTACTACTACTACTATATCATCATCATCATCATCATCGTTGTGGTTGTGTTGTTGTTGTTCCTAATGAACTACTATGGGGATTTACAGGATATAGTTCCCTGCCCCAAATACCTTACTGCAGGAATGGGCAACGCACTGCCTGCATCCAGCCCCTCTCCCCTTCCCCCCACCCTGCACCCCAAAATTATTTTTTTCACTTAAGAAACAAACAGAATGGTGCCCTATAGTGGCAATGGAGAACTAAAAGTGACAAATTTAGCTCGTCTGCAAGCTGAAATGGACAAATTTACTGAGTGCTACGGAGCGCCTGGTGGCAAACCGGCAGCCGCTTTGCTGGTTGGGAATTATGGGAGTTGCGGTCCAATACATCTTGAGGGCACCAGGTTGGGGAAGGCTGAAGTACTCAAAGGGACCAGAGGCTAGGAATGGGTGACACTGAAGAACTCGACTCACTTGCGCTCGGTGGATTTCGACACACCGTGCCATCTCGAGAGCCGAAACTGGGCCGAGTTGAGGTGTGTGTTTGTTTTTTTTGCAGCTTTCACTTTTAAAACGGGTCACGGTTTTGTTTTGTTTGAAGGCAGGGGTATTTGCATAAAGTATGGTCACAACGTGCATGAATGGCGGCTGTATTTTATGCAAATTGCGGTCATATTTTGTGCAAATTTCTCTGCCTAAAAAAAAGAAAAGAAGAAAAGGTAAATCGTGGCTTGCTTTGGAAGCAGAAGACCCGCATGCTGGCTCAACTCGCGTTGGAGCGCGTTGGCGCTAATGCTGGGTCGATGGGCCAGAATCCGGGTGCCCAAGACAGGCCGACCTGCTGGATTTTGATGCCCCAAGCAGATTCGTCGCATATTCCTACCAGAGACTGATAATATGGCCCAAGACAGGCAAGAGATCAAGTCTCAAAGGCGGGCCACAGTTGGTTTGAGGGACAGAGGCAAGTGGTGTAGTCCAATACAGGCAGGCAGGCAGAACCCAAAGCCAGGCTACTTTTCTGTACTCTACACTGCAGCTCCTCCAGATGATGATTTGCTCATATTGAAGATCCAAGGGACATGGACTGTTGCCTTAAAGAAGGGCCAGGCTGGGCTAGTTGTCCATCTGGCTCACTATTGTCTGTTCTGACCGGCCTTGTCTCTGGAAAAGGAGGGTCTTTCCCCAGATTTCCCAGTTTGAGCTTGCCAGTGCCTTACAGCAACATCTAAACCCCAACCCCCATCTTCTGAACCTTATTGCCCATGTGGCAGTGAGGAGAAGCAGATGCCCCCCCCCCTGCAAGGGAGGCTGTGGACTCCTATATCAATGGGGCTCCTTTTCCATTGCATTTTTGTTGTTGTTGTTGTTGTTGTTGTTGGAGCTTCATAGGAGCCATCCATGGTGCTCCATGGTGGTGAACCTATTTCAGGGGGATGGAGTTCAGCACCATGGATAGCTCCTATGAAGCTCCCACAAACAGATGCAATGGATAAGGAGCCCCCACACTGGCACAGGAGTCGCCCGCCGCCTCTGCCTCTTTGTATGCAGGTGGCCACACGATCACAGACCCGGCCCCGCCTGTTAGATGTGCAAGTGAGACAAATTGCCCTGACCCTTTGGCCCAGCCTTGCTGCGGGGGTGGTTTTTTGCTCTGTTGCTCTGGTCTTACTGTGGATCTCTGAGCAATGGAACGGTAGAAGAACTTTGGGCAGAGCGGGGAGGGATGTATAAAGAGAAAGCTAAATGGTGAAGCTGTTCTAATTGGGAGCTCAATAAACCCCCTGCCCCAACCCCCCTTCTGACCTGCTCACCCCGCCTCTCAGCAGTTGCTCCGGGTTAATTGATTGATGAGGAGAGATGTGGCCAACTGTGCCCATAGAGTGGACGTTCGGCATCCACTGCGCCTGAGCGGTTGCTTAATCCCTAGGTAAGCTATTAATTTCTTCCTTACTACAAACATATGGATTTCCCATGCCGAACAGCAGCATTCTGCTGCGCTGTAAAAAAACAACACCACCCCTTTCCGGCTAATAGGAGCACAGGGAATCCTGACACCGAGGCTTCCAATTCTTACAAGTTAAAGAAAGAGAGTCTGAAGCCATTCTCTGGTTGGGCTGCAATGTAAGTCCTTTCGATGGACTCTTCTCCGTGGACCCAGAAGGGACCCACCACGATTTTTGGTGTGCAACTCTGCTTCCCCAGCTTGGACTTTCTGTGCCCTTCCTGTTTGTTCCCAGTCACTCCGTAGCCCATAGGAAATACAGAGGGGCAAACAGGCAAAGTTTGAGATGGCCAGGATTCTCCGAAGATTGTCTCGTCTCGCGCCTGATTCCCACTCGGGTTTTGGATCACCGCTCGCTCTGCGCGAAGGGGGGAAATTGCGCAAATCGAGCTGCGATCGAATGTGAAATTTGCACCAGCTTTCCGCCACAGACTAAAACGGGGCTGATTCAGCCCGCCCAGTGGACGTTTGTGCAAGTTAGGAACATTGTGCAGATTGAACTGGGAAAGTTGTGTGAATTGAATCGGCGGGAAGAGGTTCTGCACCCCTCCTCTAGACCAATAGCCTTCAACAAGCGTGAGCTGCAACAAGATGTTGCAGTGTGGGGTGCTTCTCTTAAGAATGCCAGCCAGCCGTGACCCTTCCTAGGATACTCCATTCTACACCCCCCCAGCTTTTCTGTCCCCCACCCCACCGCATAGCCTGTCTCCATTCTGTGGCCACTGATGACTCTCAGTCTCCATTGGGCCATTTTGGGGGTTTCCCCCTTTCTTCATTTCTTCCCCTAATCTGTTTTAGTACTTTCTGTAAGTTCTGGCATTCCCCTAAACCTGGGGGGACCCCCTGGCATTTTTGCCCCCTCGCCTTTGACTACTCACACCACCGGAATATGGCCCTTGAGAGCTTCCCCAGAATAGAATGTGGCCCTTGGGCTGAAAGAGGTTGGACACCCTTGGCTTATATTTGTGAAGCCTGTGGGTTTTGGAGTGCAGGGGGCTCCGAGTCCCCACCATTCCAACAAGTGCCCGCGAAAACAACTGCCACCATGAATTCCCAGGAATCATCATCATCATCATCATCATCATCATCATCATCAGGTGATCATTCGTGACCGAGTAAGATTGTCTTCCAGGATAAAAGGAGGAGATTCTAAAGAAGATTGTGTAGACTCTAGCGATGGGTCCGTAAGTGACTGTGGAGGCCAATTCTAGATCCACACAGCTTCCCACAGTGAGGACACAGGTTGCCAGATGGAAGATGCTCCTGTAAAGGATTCGTTTGACATGCTTTTCGCCTAGCACGTTTCTCCCTTTCACCTTGCACTCGGGCTTCTTCAAAGTCCATGGAACCTTTGTGAAAGGCCAACCTCCATTTAGATCGTTCATGGGCCAGAGCTTCCCAGTTTTCGATGTTTATATTGCATTTTTTTAGATTAGCCTTATGAACATCTTTAAACCTCTTATATTGACCACCGATATTCCGCTTTCCATCCTTGAGTTGGGAATAAAGTAACTGCTTTGGGAGACGGCAGTCAGGCATTCGAACAACATGAGCGGTCCACTGAAGTTGGCGTTGAAGGATCATTTTTTCAACGCTAGTAGTCTTTGCTTCTTCCAGTACACTGACATTTGTTCGCCTATCTTCCCAAGTAATTCGCAGGATTTTCCGGAGGCAATGTTGATGAAATCTTTCAAGGAGGTGGAAATGACGTTTATAGATAGTCCATGTTTCGCAGGCATACAATAAAGTTGGTAATACAATGGCTTCATAAACCAGTGTTTTGGTCTTCTTACAAATATCCCGATCCTCGAACACTCCATGTTTCATTCGAGAAAACGCGGCACTTGCGGAGCTCAAACGATGAATAGCCTTAATTAACATGCCATTGAGAGGCAGCCATTAGCCGTGGGCCAAATCCCTGGCTCAGGCAGAGCTCTGTGTTATGCTTGCTAGCAGGCCTGGCTGTGTCCTTGCCTGTATTTGACTACTGCCTGCTGGGATGAGAGCCGTACAACTCACTGGAGCAATTTCCTTTTCAACGACTCAAATGTGCCAGCAGACTTAGGCGTGCTACTTGGAATTTTGAGATGATTGGAGGTGGGGGGGGGAGAGAAGGAGACTGCTGCTGTTAATAATCTTTGCTTTGGGAAGCTCTATCAGGAATGAATTACCTGCTGACCTATATCTGAGCCTGCAAAATGGCTTTCACTTGGGAAGGCTCAACTGCCGAGATTTTGTGTAATTTTGAGACGGCTGGCTCTCGCTGCTTGTGTGGGCAGCCGGAGTAGTCTCCTCTAGCTGCTTCTGTATTTTTAACCTCTTTTTCTCTGGCGGCGTGATCCGACGCATATTTACTGTCTCGTTGCATTCCGTAAGAAATACTCCCAAGTAAAGCGTTGCTGATAGGATTGTGGGCATAAGTGCAGCGAATGCAGGGCTGGCTAACTGTGATGGTGAGTGCAGATGGCTGCCTAGGGCATCAGGATTTAATCTCATTCATTTATTTCTTCGACATATGAGTCGCCCAATAGCCAAAGCTCTCTGGGTGATATACATGTATGCAAACAAGCAAACAAAAACAATAAAAGCCATACAACCCAATTCTCCCACTGCTACCAGCAGGCTGAACTGAGGGAGATGACAGGGGAAAAGCAGGGCCATTTCCATCAGCCCTGCTAAAAGACTGCTTATCTTTTTCCTCTTCCCTCCCCATCCCTTTTTCCTTGTGTATCATGTCTTTTTAGACTCTAATCCTGTGGACAGGGACCATCTTGTTTAATTAATTATATGTAAGCTGCTCTGGGAACCTTTTTGGTTGAGGAGTGGCATAAACATACTTCAAATAAATAAATAATAAATGCTAAGAACTCTCCCAGGATGGTCTTCTGAAGATCTGGTATTGCTTTGCCTAAGGGTTGATTCACCCTATATTACTGAAAGGGCTGCAAATTAGTAAAAAATAAATAAATATTGACCTCCTTTTAAAACCCTTTTAAAAAAGGAAAAGAATAAAATCTATTTGTTCTCAGTTGGTTGTATTTGCTCTCCACAAAATAATCTTATTGATCTGTGAGCATAATAAACAATTTATTCATTCATTCGTTCATTCATTCAGTGTGCAATCCTACTCTTGTTTAGACAGAAAAAAGTCCCAGAGCTCCCAACATGCCCCAGCCAGGGAATGGACTTTGGAGAACTTCTGCAAGCTCATGTTTTGGTGATTTGCACATGCCTATCTCATATACCTAGGATGATTATTCAAGCCCTTGCATTTCACACAGCTTGGGAGATCTGGTCTCCCTTTTGTATTTTCATTTACTCTAGAATCGCATTGCCTGCAGTATTTTAAAGGGCAAGAGTTAGGGTTGTTTAGGTTAAAGACATGCTTAAAAAAAACCCCAAACTGTCCTATCAGTTGCCAACTGTTGAAAATGGAACTTTGGAAGCACATGAAATGGCAAACCATGTACCACATGGCGCCTTTAATGCTCATGAGTGTGCATTTCCAAGTTAGAACTCAGCTGAAATTTTTCAGGAGACATTTTTTTCTGATAACATTTCTGAGATTGTTCTCTCTCTGTATTGCGCGCGCGCGCGCGCGCGCACGCACACACACACACACACACACAAAGAGAGAGAGAGAGAGAAGACCACTTTGTAGAATTTTCTCTGAATATTCTCTGCCATTTGTGAGTATGTGGGGGTGGAGATTACCTTTTTGCCGCCGCCCCCCAATGCTGGAGAACAATGCTAGGCCCAGGTATAGTGGAGGAAGCAAAATGGCTGCCAACACAGTTGCTGCAAGAAAAGAACACACACACACACACACACACACACACACACACACACACACAACAACAACTGAGGAAACAGAAGCAGTGCTACTGCCATTGCTAAAGGTAAGCCCTCACCACCACCACCACCACCCAAGACAGTACTGGAGAATTTCTCCTCCCGCTGGAGAAATTTGGTGGAAGTCCATCCCCCCCCCCCCACACACACACACTTTCTCTGCCCACAAATAGGGCAGGGCATTTTGAGAGGCCTTTCATGCACAGCTCTGGTTGACAGGTATACACGTCAGAGACAAGATGCATCTATCTCAGGGCCGACCCTACCATTAGGCAGAGTGAGGAAGTTGCCTCAGGCAGCAACTGGGTGGTGGCAGCAAAGTGTCAGAGGAGAGAGCTGTGGGCACAGGGGCTGTCCTATGCCCCCCCTAAGCCAGCCTGCTGCCTTTGGGTTGGCAGAGGATGCTGCCCCACCTCCAGTGTGGAGGAAAGATTCGACTGGCGGTCCAGTCAGCCTTTGTGTGCATGGAATGGGAGGAGGCACCATCTTGTCCTTGGCCTCAGGCGGCAACGTGTCTTGGGCCAGCTCTGATCTATCTCCCCAGAGATTTAACTTTCATGAACCATGGAGGGAGATTGAACCTCGAAGAATGAGAAGTCTTATCAACTCACAGCGGCCACATTTTTAAGGAGGGCACTCTGAAAAAGGCAGATACTAGAAAATAGGGTTCTGTCCCCGATAAATTGGGGGCAGATGGAAGGTGTGCATGTCTGTGTGAATGTCTTCCCTAGTTTTAGAGAGAGGGAGGCAGAGTGTGCATAATTTTAGCCTCTCTCATTATTATATTAATTGTGCTCTCTTATGCCTCAGTGAATAGATTGAGTGATTGGGGATGCCCAGAGGTGGAACAGCTTCCTAGTGTTATTGAGGGGATGTGTTTTTGCCGATTGCCAGCATGGATGAGAAGCAGAGTGCATCGAGCATTTCATGCTATCCACACATGTAGGGTGCAGTCGGGACGGGAGATAAATTCTGATTGGAAATCGTTTGCGAAGCGCAGCTAGAGCAAATAGGGCCGATAGTGTCTGAGAACACTGTCGACTTTAAAAAAAAAAGCAACAACCAACAACCAACCAACCAATCAACCAAGTAAGCAACCGTCGGTGACCTGGTTATACTATAGATCAGGGATGGTCAACTGGAAGCCCTCCAGATGTTTTGGCTGACAACTCCCATCATTCCCCATCATTGGCTCTGCTAGCTAGGGCTGATGGGAGAGGTTGGCCAAGGCATCTGCCAGCCCACCCCTGGTACAGGTAGGTATTTCTGCACTGTCTCACCCCAGGAATTGTACTTTTTTTTTTTTTTAAGAAGAAGAAGACCAGTGTGGCGTAGTGGTGAGAGTGTTGGACTGGGACTCGGGAGATCCGGGTTCTATTCCCCGCTTGGCCATGAAACTCACTGGGTGACTTTGGGCCAGTCACTGACTCTCAGCCTAACCTACCTCACAGGGTTGTTGTGAGGATAACATGGAGAGGAGGAGGAGGAGGATTGTGTAAGCCGCCTTGGGTTCCTTGCAGGGAAAAAGGCAGGGTATAAATATAATGAATGAATAAATAAATTCATCGCATGCTTCATCATTGGCCTGCCAGTGACAAAGCATTCCCCAGGAAAAGGGGGCTTGTGATTTTAGAACATGTGATTTGTCTCTTCTGCCCCATTCCCTCCATCCATGTTTTAGTACTCCCTGAGTGGGGCACAGCTGTCTGGGTGCTGTCCTTGTTTAGACTGCAGGTTGGGGCTCACATGATCCATAAGATGGCCATGTAAACATCACCTGAACCGAGGACAAGCAAGCACACAGATTTGCCTCAGGTAGGTATTGCAGATTTAGAAATAATGGCTTCCTTCAAAGAGAAATGCAATCCTTCTCACTGTGGCGGGGAAGCCTGTGACCAGGTGACCTGTTTCCCTGCTCAGTCTGCTGTCCCCGAGCTCAGAAATTATTGGCAGCTTCAAAGTCCCGCCTCTCTCTCCGGATGAGTCTTTATTGTTAAACTGCACTTGGAGCAGACAGGTTTTCAAAGAGAGGACTGTCCCCCGTTTGAGACTGTTTGAGACCTTCAAACAGAGGACCATCCTCTGTAAAGTTGGGCACTTTGTGCATGCCGTAGCTGAGAGGTAGAGCCCCTGCTTTGTATGCAGAAGGTCCCAGGTTCAGTCCCCGGGGTCTCCAGGTCGGGGCAGGAAAGGATCCTGCCTGAAGCCCTGGAGAGCAGCTGCCAGCCAGTGTTGACAGCACTGGGTGAGAGGAAGCAGTGGTCTGACTCAGTATAAGGCAGCTTCTTATGGTACCTACCTAGCTATCCTGTTAATTGTATGCTCCACCATCTTTGTATATATGTAAATGTGCGTGCATGCATGTATATTTAAAAATGTTTCGTTCCACATACACAGCTAGCATGAGGAGGAGCACTGAGATGGGCACTCTGCCACTCATTATCCTGCCCCTCCCCTGCAAAGGAAAAACAGACCGGCTGCCGCCGTAGGGATGTGTGTGAACCACAGAAGTCGAGTTCTCTGAATTCCATCTCGAAGCTCATTCTGACTCGAGCCTGCATCAGATTGCAAGCTTTGTGTTTTTCTTCTCACGTGAAAATCAGTGCGTATTTTTGCACATAGTATTCCAAATGCATGCATCAGTCGCGCGCATCTTTGAAATGTATGCATTCTTTCTCCCGTCGATTCAAGCATATTGGTGTGTATTTTTTCCCCAGAAGTACGTGGTTTTTTTCATGCAAATTTTTCAAATGTGCGCTTGCCGCCGAATGCGTGTTTTTTGTGTGTGCCCGCGAATCACATTTCCAAGTTCAATCGTGTAGAAACTTTGGCCGCAGATTGCAATCTGAGTCCGTGTTTGGTCTGGAAGGTGCGAACTGGGCAAATCTTGATCAAAAATGAACTGAAAAACAAATTTCCCATCCATCCCTATCCAGGGGGGAAGTGAATGAGGTAGCGGGATGGTGGGGGAGCGCATCTCTCATCCTGTCCTCCTTCAGAGAAGTGAAACGGGCTGTTTTTATTGCTGCCAAGTATCATGGGGTTGAACTACAAACAGTCCTCAGTGGGAAATAACACTGGGAGCCACAGAGAGGCTCAATAGATCTGAAATCATCTGAAAGAAAGAAAGAAAGAAAGGTAACATACGAGAGACTGGGAAATAGGAAGAGTTGAAGGCAGGAGACCTCGGTAGTTAGCCCCAGCCAAACTCTGATGCCTTGAACACTTGTAGTCCCAAGTAACTCATTAGGCTAGTCCACAGCCCAATCAGAAAGACTGAGGCTCAAGAGGCAGGACCTGGTGATGTCACAGGGTTGCCAGCTCTTGAACATCCAAAACCGGAGAGGTTAAATGATGGAATTTGCTGCCACAAGATGTAGTGATGGCCACCCATTTGCATGGCTTTAAAAGGGAATTAGACACATTCATGGAGGATACGGCTAACAATGGCTACTAGTCATGGTGGCTCTATTGCCACCTACATGATTAGAGGCAGCAGCAAGTCTCTGCTGGGAAACATGACTGGGAGGGCGCTATTCCACTCATGTCATAGAATCATAGTATCATAGAATCATAGAAAAGTAGAGTTGGAAGTCTCCCAACAGATGTCCCACAGGCAGCTGGTTGGCCACTGTGTGAACAGAATGCTGGATTAGATGGACCCTTGGTCTGATCCAGCGGGGCTCTTCTTATGTGAACTGCTTATTAGTATGATGCTTGGTGCTGCGAGTGAAATAGTTGCCACATGCAGCCGTACACCAGCTACTCTAGTACATCTGCAAACTTGGGGGGAACGGGGGATAAAGTGTGTAGGCATGCCAGGCTAGCAATGACCTTGCAATTTAATGCTTCATCAAGGCCCTGAGAACTGACATCCAAGCTTGAGTGCCAGGGTGATGAAAGCAAAAGACCCGGTAACCCCGTTGTGGCATGTGTTAGCTTGTTCAAGCCTCTGAGGCCCGGCTGTAGAAAGACACACAACAGTGTCTGCCCAACTCATGGAACAAACATCTCCAAGAAATCTGCTTTATTTAACTCCAGCATGCAAAGTTCATCTTCTGAAGTTTGGATTGGGCTTGCTGCCCTTTTACTAATTAAATTTAATTAGAAAGCCTTGTGGGACTTCTTCTTCTTCTTTTTTTTTAATATCCCTCTTTGAGTGAAGATGCTCAAGTGCCTGGCTGATTTCTCTCCCCCCCCCTCATTTCCTCCTGAAATGTTAATTAGACAGAGAACATGTTAGGTTTGGGGAGAGAATGCTGCCTTGCAAACCCATAGATAAACAGATTGATTTAATTTTAATCTGCCTTCATGGTAATGCATAATGATAACTGGCTTCTGTCTCACAGGGATGGGGGGGGGGAGCTACAGACCTTAATAATAATTTGTGAGTATATTATACAGCTTTAAATGGCGTATGTTTTGCTAGATCGCTCTCCATAAATTATGCCGGGTCCCTGAGGAACTTGGGGACATTCCGCTGTTTTCTGTTTCGATTTTCAATCAGGAAAGCTTGGTAGTGTAAGGGAAGAAACTTTTCAGAGACAGAATCCAAGGATGCCAAATACCCATGTGTGCTGCCTATGCACATGTGGAAATCATTTCTTCTTGCACATGGCCACCAATTCTCCTCCAGCTGCATCCTTCCACACCATGGCACAGTTCAGTGTGGGATGGGAGGAGAGGTTCCTTGAGCAGTTCTCCAAGGACTTGGGCAGAGGTGGGTCACCTTTCACATCACCTGGCACTGGTCCTTTTTAAGTGGAGATGTATAATTTTGTTCCTGTTCACAAATCATGCGCCCATGTCCCATTCACAACCGCGAAGGCAAATGCGAGCAGGAATGCAATTCTTGGGGAAATTTTTGCAATTTCCCAGACTCGTATTCACATTTAGAAGTGCACATCCCCTTACCCAAATTCACTTTTTCATGCTTTAGCCTATGGGGTGTGTGGGCACATATATTTGATGAGGAAAACCGTGCATCTTTCCTGATTAAAAAAGAAAAAAGAAAGATGCCCACATTTGGGAACATCAACGAGGCGAAATGAGCTTCAAGGGAGAATTCAGAGAACCTTAACAAGCTTGAGCATCACATGTTTGCCCATCCTTAGTGGAGATGCCAGGGAATGAAACTGGAACTCAGGACTTTCCACATGCAAAACATATGATATGTTACAGAGCTATGCTACCTCCCCACAGGTTTTCCCAAGCTGGTGCCCTCCAGATGTTTTGGATATCAACTCCCATCAGGCCCAGCCAGCAGCGCCAATGGTCAAGAATGCTGGGAGTTGTAGTCCAAAACATCTGGAGGGCACTAGGTTGGAGAAGGCTGCACAAAGCCAAGCGCAGTCCAGCAGCAGCCATACATGGTGATCCACCAGGAGGTCAAGAGATCTCCTGGGTTTTCTGCCTGGCCAGGACTACAAGGTAGGCGTCAAGATACCATAACAAACAGATTGGCTTTATTCCACGTTATGGGCAGCTAGTCATGCCGCTTGCTTGCATGTTTGACTCTGAAGATGGAGGGAAGAGAAGCGAGAATAACCAGAGACAGATGTGAACAAATGCATTTATCCTTTCCCAAACCTTTGTGCTCAGAATATCCTCCTTCCATTTAAGCACAGCTTTGATCTTCCTCCTCTGCCTCCCATAGAGCTCTTTAAAAAAAAATAATGAAATAAAATAAAAAAAAATGCATCCCTTTGGTGGTTGGAACCAGACGTGCCAGCTCCATTGACATCACACGGTGGCCCTTAGCGGTGCACGGCATCGTGGCGCTGTGTTATGTCTCCGTCAGCCAGCTGTTCCACTTTATACAACACTTAAGTAACAATTTCACAGCCATTACCAGCCTGCAGTAATGACAGGGGCTGGGAGCTAAAGCGCTAACTGGCTGAAAACTACAAAGAAGTGGAAAGGAGAGGAGAAGAAGAAGGAGAAGACGGGGGGGGGGACATGGGGAGACGCTCAAACAGACACATGGGTAAATGAAGAGGGAGCAACACCTGCATTTTAATTGCAAGATTTGAAGCCCCTTCGTATCACGCAAGTAAACATAGTGTTTAGTAGGTCAAGAAAAGAAAATTGGAAAATTACTATCTGTGTGTGTGTGGGGGGAATGCTGAAGTATAGTTTCTTAGTGCTCCTGTCATTGGCACATCCTGTGTGCTCCAACTGTCCTTATTTACCGGGGACCACACTTTGTTTTCTGGTATGTACACCACTCCTTTATTTAACATGGTTCCCCATTTGTTTTCCTTTGTGGGAGTAGCAAATTGACTGATTTCCAATGGGGGCTTACTCCAAAGCAAGACCTCATAAGACGACAGCCATAATTGTATATCCTGCAATGTTTCTTACGTAAGGATGTATGAGGATTTCATTTTCGCTCGCAAAACATGTGAGCATGCCCCATTTGAAGCTCTGAAGGAGCTGGAAATATTTGTAAATTGTCGGACACTTGCTTGTTCCCGAATGCCCAGTTCGATTGGCGCAAATTTCCCCTATAGGCTGAATCAGCCCTGCTTTAGCCTATAGAGGAAAGTTGCAGAAGTGAGGAAACTTCCACAGATTTAGGGAAACTTTCGCAAATCTCCCATTCGATCGCTGCTCGGTTTGCACAGGTTTCTCGTTCATGCAGAGCAAGCAGCAATCGCAAACACGAATGGGAATTAGGTATGAGATGAGGGGGCGAGATGATGTTCGGAGAATCCTGGAAATCTTGACCGCCACTCATTTGCCCATCCTTTTCTGCAAACTCATGAGGCTTCAAACCTTCCTGGGTTTGGTACCCTGGCTACAGAAAGCTCTCCCTGTGGCAATGGGCCTGGCGTGACAATTGCAGTTGTTTTGGTGCCAGTTCAAAACTTTTCTGTTTACCCAGGCATTTTTCATAGATTTCATAGATTTCCTAGATAGAGTTGGAAGGAGCCCACAAGGCTATCGAGTCCAACTCCCTGCTCAATGCAGGAAACTAGAGGAGGGGTCTCCCATCCAAGTAATAACCATGCTTGACCCTGCTTAGCTACATTTCTATAGTGCCCAATAGCTGAAGCTCGCTGGGGCAGTTCACATCTGTTGAATCTGCTGACTTTCTCTCTCTCTCTCTCTCTCTCTCTCTGTGTTTTTATAATGGTGATGTGGTTTTAGTGTAGGGACGTTGTGGAAATCTGGAAGAGATCCATATGAGTTTGAATTTTTATGAACTACGGATTCCACAATGTACTGGCTTCTTCCGAGTTACGCGGATGCCGCAGACTTGGGGACTGCTTTTTCACTTTGGTGCAGGGGGTTGTAGGATGAAATTCAAGTAAACAAATTCCAATTCCATCAAAGAGTGGATGGCGGAATGAAAGACTCCCGATAATCAGCAAAACACAGATGGAACAGATTTAAGAAAAATGCGTACATTGCTATTTTAGTGTGGCGTAGTGATTAGAGAGTTGGACTGGGGCTCAGGAGTTCTGGGTTCTAGTCCTCACTCAGCCATCAAGCTCCCTGGGTGATTTTGGGCCAGTCACTGACTCTCAGCCTAAGCTACCTCACAGGGTTGTTGTGAGGATAAAGTGTAGAGGAGGAGGAGGATTATGTAAGCTGCCTTGGGTTCCTTGCAGGGGAAAAAAGGTGGGATATAAATATAACAAATAAGATAAATGAATAAATAAATGGGTAAGCGACCGGGTGACCTCTAGATGTTTTGGACCACAACTCCCATGGCCAGTGGCTGGGGATTCTAGGAGTTGTAGTCCAACAACATCTAGAAGGCACCAGGTTCCCTGCTCTGTGCCTTCCACAGCAGAGCACAAGACTGGCCTGTTACCTACTTGATTTAAGTATTTGCTATGACTTGTGGCTGATGCAAATAAAATTTCTGTCCTATCCGATTTGATTCTATTCATTTGTAAGTCTGATTTACTGCTGTAGCACGGAGGTGCTTCTCCCCTGACATATGTGCAAGGTTATCTAGCTTTCCCTGCCATGCCCACAGCAAATCTCCCCTCCTGATGAATAGGAAGGGACTTGTGAGATTGTGTAGAAAAGCCCTGGGGAAAATGTGAACTAGGTAGACCTGAAAATCTGTACCTGACAGGAATCTCATGCTACAGATTGTTGGCATTCCTCTGATTTCCTCTCCCCAGGGCCACACTTCTCTCTCTCTCTCTCTCTCTCTCTCTCTCTCTCTCTCTCCTCTTAGGTTTTTATCTGTTATTTGTATTGCTGTATGGCTTGTTTTTATGTTTGAGTAATGTTAAGATTCCTGACGTTTGCTTATTTTCTGCACTTTTAAAAACAGCAAAATTTCAGGTGAGGATTTATTTATTTTTAAGGATAAGTTAATTAGAAAGAAAGTATGTCTGAAGAGGAGGGAAGAGGCTTCCCTTGAATGCCGAGATGTCATGTGCGGGGAGATGGCATGTGCAGATTTGTTTTGGTTTAGAAACATCCAACGCGGACCCTGGGTATTGTGAATGTGGTGGGCAAACAAGTTGAGATGCTGGGTGTGGGTGTGGGTGTGCGCGCACCCATGTCGGTCCTTTCCATTTGTATGTCAGCATACATGCTGGATCTGGACTGGCCTCACCTGTCCAGGCTGGCCAATGAGCCCTCCTGCACAGGAGGAACCTGCGAGCCAGCTTGATGTAGCGGGCACAGTGCTGGACTGGAGTGCTTGGGAGATCCGGGTTCTATTCCCCACTTGGCCTTGAAGCTCACTCTGGGACCATGAGCCAGTCACCGACTCTCGGCCTCACCTACCTCACAGGGTTGTTGTGAGGATAAAATGGAGAGGAGGAGAAGCATGTAAGCCACCTTCGGTTCTTTGAAAGAGGAAAAACGATGGGATATAAATGCAAAAACCAATCAATCAAATTTTGAAAAAGCCTTCCTGTCTGGGCTGTCTTTCTAGTTCTGGCGTGTTCCTTGGCTCTGAGTCCCCTGACTCAATGGGAATCCTCTGGCATTCCTTTTCACACAGCACTATGCGCAGTTTGCCATAGCTCCTATTCCTTCATTCCGTATGTGACTTTCCGCCTCCTCCCCTTCACTACGTTACAGCTTATTGTGTGTATTGATGAAACACTTCAAAGAAGCAAACTCGGTGTGACTGTATATATGATTCTAGCATCTTCCTCCTTGTGTCTTACTTTATTTTTTATTTTATTAATTATATTTATACCCCGCCTTTTTTCCACATAGAGAGAGAGAGAGAGAGAGAGAGTGCATGTGCATGTGCGTGCGCGTGCATGTATATACACACACACACAATCTTGATGCAACCATACATATAATCACATCAAGTTTGCTTTTTGCAATGCATTATCAAGTACAGCAGGTACTCATTGGTAATGTGGAGTGGACGGGGAGATTCAGAGGAGCTGCAGTCTGAGGCAAATTGCACATGCTCCAGTTCCGGAATTAATTTTAGAGGTTCTCCGACTCCAACAAGAAATCATGGGATGCCCGGAAGAGCCAAACCCATGGAATGATAAAGTAGCAGAATGGGGAAAATACACTCAACCCCAAATCTGGCAATCTTTTGACCCATCTCCCTTCTGAAGGCATGCTTACATGAATTGGCATTTTGTATGCCTGGGGATGCTTGAGGAATCTGTGATGATGATGATGATGATGATGATGATGATGATGATTTTATCATTTTACAGTATTTGTATACTGCTCCACATCAAGCAGATTCCAGAGTAGTGAACAATAAAAAGACAAAAACAGATAAAATTAACAAAAACAAGACATCGAAAACAAACTGAAATTACATTGGTGGTTGGAGAGCAGAACAGGCTGCCCAGAACAAGGAGGTCTTCAGCAGGTGCCGAAAACGGCACAGTGTCAGAGCCTGCCTGACCTCCAGAGGCAGGGAGTTCCACAGAAATGGAGCCACCACACTGGAGGCCCTTCTTGTCCTGCTTAAGGCTGGCTGGCAGCCAGCAGCTGGCCTTGCTTCTGGGAGCGCTGCCAAAAGTCCAGCTGATAAGAGATTAGCAGGGAGGAGGAGAAGCGTAGTCAGACAGTCCAGGGATTTTAGCCAGTAAAGTTATTACAGAAGTCCAAGGATCAAGCAAAACCGTCATCAGGGTCCGTCCGAGTAGAGTCCAAGAGTCCAGGGTTCGAGGCAAGGTTCAGGAGCAGGGTCAGGGATCAGGAACAAGAGTCAAGGAAGACGTTGTTTCCCGATACCCAGGCTTCAGTGAGTGAGCGTTGTTATACTGCCTGCTGCCTGGGCACGCCCGTCTCGCAGCTGGAGCTCCTTAGCAGCAGGCTGATTACAAAAGCCGCACAAGGCCAACGTCCTGGTTTGCAGCCGGACACTGCGTCGAGGGGCCTGCATCTGTTCCTGCCATCTCATCCTCCTCCTCCGTCTGGGACTCGGGACCTGCACCATCTCCACCTCTGATTCTGACTCCGCCCGGGCTGGGGAACTCCCACGGGTCATGCCAGAGGGGCCTGCCAGCTCTTCAGCTGCCTGTCGGCCCCGTCTGGAGCAGCAGTGTCTGAACTCTGCTCCTGAGGAGTGTCCCGGGCCCTGGGTGAGTCACACTTGTCCTCAGAGGAGGATTCCTGGAGGGGGGTCATGACATTTCTGCTGGTGGACTCCAATTGGGCCAAAGGTCTATGAGGAACCACCAGGAGCATGCCATCTGATGACCTCAGTGACCGGGCAGGTTGGTATGGGAGGAGGTGCTCTCTCAGGTAACCTGGGCCCAGGTTGTTTTGGGCTTTGTACACAAGTACCAGAACCTTAAACCTAACCCGGTAGCGAATAGGTAGCCAGTGTGGTTCCTTCAGCAAAGGAGTTGCATGCTGAAAGGGGGCAGCTCCTGACAACAGCCGAGCTGCTTCATTCTGCACTAGCTCCAGCTTCTGGAGCAGCTCCAAGGGCAGCCCCACATAGAGCGCACTGCAGTAATCTGTTTGCAGATTCTGATAGCAGCTAACCGGATATGCATCTCGCAGAAGAATGTATGGATTGGAATGCACTTATTCTTTGGATTCTGCCCTTCTCCTAATGTTGTGATACAATTTGTGGCTCAAAAAATGTACCCAAGTATGTATAAAGATGCATGTTTTGAGATAAAATAGAGAGCTTTGGCGATTGGGTGGTATAAAAATGAGATGACGATGACGATGACGATGACGATGACGATGACGATGATGATGATGATGATATGTCTTGAGCCCGCCCTTATTCTATGACACCATTGATGCTCATCTTGATATGAGATAGTTTGTTTGTTTGTTTAATGCATTTATATACCTTCCTTGAACCAATTGGTTCCTGAGCCAGTTTGCAAAATGATAAACAACTATGAAAACAGTACAATGTCAGAATATGAATACGGATTTCTGCACCCGATAGGATCATTATCAAGGGCTCCTATCCATATTCACACAGTTTGGATGGAGATGGTCTCCATAGTGAGGATAAGGGCCTACTCAGTGGTGGCCCCAGAATTGCTGAAGGGCCTTCAAGAGGTGTACGTACCTCCCTTCTGTTCTTGAGGCAATAGTGTAAGCCCACCTCTTCAAGAACTGTTTCGAATATAAAGAATGGCTCGTTATTTGGTCCACTTTGCCTGTTAAGGCAAATATTTGGGCATGGCTTTATGACCATGTGGTTTCCCCCCCTGATTTTAAAGTTCACTTTGAGCTTTTGGAAAGGTGGAGTAAAAATGTTCCGAATACATAACAAAGTTGTGTTGAAAATCCCATCGAGCCGCTCCTTGGCACTGAGGAGTCCAGTGGCATATAGTTTTTTTATCCTTCCATGTATAATTGTTCAAGACAAGTGGTGACAACAGCTGAAGGGTGGAAGCCGCAGGCCGGCTGAGCCGATGAATCAAATATATGCAAGTCTTTTAATCCAAATTGGTTGGGAAAGGAATCCTGCATCTTTTGTTACACTGCCTTGGCACTGTTCCCACTATTTAAGTCTGCTACTGTCTCAGGGGACGCTGCCAAATGGGTCTCCCCTTGTAATAATGACATCTCTTCTTGATTCGGCACTTGCAAAACTCCTCATACATGTTCTGGGCTCTGTGTACCCTGCAGAGATGTGGGTTTTCTGGAATATTTTGAATTGACAAATTTTCTTGAAAAATTTCTGATGCAAATCAAGCTGATTTGGATGGGGTCAAAGTGAACTAATTTAGCATGATTGTTTTATCTGTGTTTACTAAACAAAGCTATTTTTAAAAAGGTACCCCTTGGTATTTTTTTTTGTCCCAATACACCTCAAGTATTTGACTTGAAATATTTCGACAGGAAAAATTAAAGCATACTTTGGGTGCAATCCTATGCAAGTTTAGACAGAAAAAAATCCTACAACTCTCAGCATGTTCCAGCCAGCCTACTACTCCCAGCACGCCATGCTGGCTGGGGCATGCTGGGAGTTGTAGGCCTTTTTTCTGTCTAAACTTGCATAGGATTGTGCCTTTGATGAGATTTAAATGTTATATTACATAGAAATTTTAATGGGAATACTTGTAAAAATTTCAAGCCATTAGCGCTTCCCTTACATCGTTTGCATTTAAAATAAACCCAAAGTTACTGCAAACTGCTTACACATAATTACTTTTAGCAACCCAAAGAACTGTGCATGATATGCTGACAAGTACCAGTCATCTCTTTCAGCAGAGTTCTACTCTCCTCCGCTGAGGTTGCTGGGCGACTTTCGGTATCGCTGTCACTACCTATTAGTTCTATTTCACACTGAGACATATATTCATTTCAATGGCATGTATGTATTATCTCACATGCTTGCGAGGGATAATCACCTGAAAAAACATTAATTACAACTTTGAAACTGCCAAGCTTTGCGAATACTGTATTTTTTTGCAATTGGCATCCATTCGTTGTTACTAGTGAATTTCCAGACACGGTAGCGTGCTCCCCAAAAGTCCTGTTTCCATGCAAAATTGCTGCCTTTTTTTGTCGCTGCCATGGCACTAAATTCAGCAATGGTGGCGGGGGGGACGGGACAGGGGGGCTGAGAATGTCCTGTGGGGTCATATGGGGCCCATGGGCTGCGGGCTGCTCACCACCAGTATCGACCAACCGCTGGACATTTTGTTCAACCACTTCTGTAGCTTCAGAGCTCCCAGAAACCATTGAGCATATCACATCCGAGCATGTTCTGTGCTGTGAAGAATCACAGCATACTCAAAACCCTTCCTCCAGGGACCCCCCCCCATCTCGCATGTCTGGAGGCCTTGGTGCCCTGAGGCTGGAAGAATGCAAGGTGAGGTTCTAGCAATCAGCCTTTGGGCTAGCTCGACATGGGATTTTGATTTCATTTTTAGTGGAAGGTGTACAGGCATCTCTCATAACTTAAGTTCTTTTCATTACAACCTTCTTTCGGCATGACATAGGCTATCTATCTTGAGCCGCAGCCTCGTTGAAGGACTAGTAATGAGTAACGCAATGAAGATGGATGGAGTCGCCCTGAGATGACAGTCTCTGCCTAATTGTTAACATAGCCTCTTGTTTCTCCCAGGGCAAAGGTCAAGAAAGGTGTGAACGTTTTCAGCATAAGAGCCAGCAATCCATACACGTGGGACGTTCAAAAGAGTGTGGATTATATTGGGAAATACGCACCGGCTGTAATATTTTGTCGAAGGAAATTGACCCCCTTGGGAAAGAGGTAGGTCCATTACCAGTTGCCTTCTATTAGCTGTTTTCAAACTCTGTCCATGTGAATCAATGAGTTACTCCTGGGAAGGTGAGTTATGATGACAAGCTTCTCTGGAATTAAGTTTGCCCACCAGTATTGATTTTCCCTTGCAATGCCACTTTGAGTGGGAATATGTGTGATGTATTTTGGGATGTCCGCATGGCTCATGCGGTTAATGGCCTAATGCAGTGTTCTCCAACCTGTCACCCTCCCATTGTTTTGGATGACAAATTCTAGCATTCCTGGCCATTGGCCATTGGCCCAATCTGGAGGACACCAGATTGGGGAGAACCCTGGCCTCATGAATTTGGTCTTCAACTAGCAATGTTGGGGAATTTGGAACTGGGGGATTTGGAAACAGAACTGGCCCAGTTTGAAAATCCTTTCTCCAATGTGAGCTACGGTGAAACCCGCTCTGAAATTGGCCCCACCTTGAATTGAGTTCACTACCAGCCATTGGGCTTGCTCAGAAGCTTATCAGAGGCTCCTCAAGGAGAAGATTAATAACGGCAGATAAGCTTTCCTGAAAGAGAGCTTCCTACCACTACCAATCTATCTGTACAACATGCAGCCACAAGCGAGTCTTTATGGGGTGTCCACATTGGCATTTAATGTGGGGTTATGGTGAAGCCCAGCAGGTCCCACAATGTGAACAGATTATGCCCCATACAACCTGGAGTGGGCAGAAGGGCAATTGGGATCTACTGGTAGACCTCAGGGTGAGATAAAGGGTCCTCAACTCCCCATTGTTTGACAGCAGCAATATTGAGGTCTACATTAGAATCCCTGATCTGTCATAACTCATGCATTGATTTGTACTTGTGTAAGCTGGATCTTGGGGTTGCTGGACCTTGGTTTCTAGTAAAAACAACAACCACGTAGCAGATCCCACAAGGCTGATGTCCACCCTGCTCCAGTGTACAGGTCTGGCTCCACATTTGAAGGATACCCTGGGAAAAGTAGGGTGCCCACTTATGCACTGCCAAAAAAGAGGAAATGCATGAGAAAAAAGACAGTCTAGCTATGATGATGACGACCAACCTCTGGTCAGAGAGGAGCAAGAAGGAGGAGGAGGACAAAAAAAGAACACAGATTTATATAACTATTTGCATAATATTTGCATATGCTAATTCATATATGTACATGAACATTTAGAAATGATTACTCTAACTTTAATTGGAATACAATATATTTTCCCCTTTCTTTGTTACATTTACATCCTGCCTTTCATCCAAGGAGCCCATGATAGTGTACATGGTCCTCCTCCTCTCCATTTCATCCTCACAACGTCAACAACCCTGTGAGGTAGGTTAGACTGAGAGTCAGTGACAGGCCCAAAGTCATCTAGCAAGCTTTGAGGCCATGTGGGGACTAGAATCCAGGCCTCTTGATTCCCAGTCCAGTGCCCTAACCACTACACCACACTGGTTCTCACCACTGGGTAAGGCCTTGGCCAAGTGACTTGTGTGCTTATCTGCTGTCCAGGTGCTAACTGTTCATTGGGCCTCCATTGCTCTCCCTTCTTATGGTTTTTCATCTTTTAACTGGACTTGGACTGGACAGTCTTTCAAATAGAGGACTGTCCTCTGTCAAGTAAGACACATGTCCACCCTAGGGCAACGTGTCCTCTGGTGGGGCCATTCCTCTGGCGGCCTAGCTGGTTGTGGCTGCAGCACTACAAGCAGCACTAGATGGCTGGGTCTCACCAACCATTTTGATTTCCCACAATGCCCCAGAGCAACACTAGGCCTGGGCCATTGTGGGAAATTAAAAGGCCAGGTAGACCCAGCCACCTGGCATTGATCAGAGTGCCAGGCAAGGGAAAAAAATATGTTTAACTGGGGAGCAGGTCAGGGCAAGGATCAGCAGAGCCCCCCCCCCCCCGGGTGCTGGGACCCTGTCATGTGCCCAAGGATGCCAGAGGCTGGCGCTGGTGCTACAGGAGTAGAATGTGTCCCGAATCCTCTGCAGTGCCACATGGCTTCATCCAGCAGAGAAGTTCATGTAGAAATGGTTGCCTCGACGAGTTCACAGGTTTGAGATCCGCTGCTTTGAGTTTCATGTCAAAGGAACAATTTTGTTTCCTTCCTCTATCCTCTTTATTCATAGCAGATCTTCCCTTTGCTTTAATAACATTTTATATTATGCTTTCTAAATATGCACAGCGGAATGTGCCCGTGAAAAGTGGCAGGGGTGTGGGAGAGATTCTGATGGTATCATTTTTGAGTTGGGTTTTAATATTCTGCTTATTGCGTTATGCGTTACATGTGCTATAAATCAAAGCATATATACACACACACATACATACACACACACACACACACACACACACTATTACTATCCTTTGCTGTTTCAATTGCCTAAAGGAAATGGGGAAAGGAAGAGGAATGTGTGTATAAAAGGAAGAAAAAAAAGAAAGAAAAACGCTTTGAATTTTGTCCAAGCCTCTTGTTCAGTCTCTTCAAATTACTGGAGAGGCTTAAAGATGAGCGTCTTGCTAATTACTATCCCTGGTTTGTATCCTGAACTTTCTGTGGGGAATTAAAAAATGCTTTCCAGGCTTCAGTCTGCCATTCTCGTTAGTGAATTTTTAATCCACATTCAGAGACTTAGAACTTTTTTCTTTTCTTTTTCTAAAAATCCCTGCAGTGTAATTGCTAATGTAGGACGCTGACCCCTAAAACAATCAGCATTTAAGAAGATGGTTATTATTTTGGTTTCTCATTACAATGAAGCGTTTGTGAGAATACTCCTGTTTTGTCCATGTTCTTCTGCTGAGATGGAACAGTCCTTGTCAGGGACTGTACCAGCTCAGCTTCATGTATGAAGGCTGAGGAATTGTCCGCGCTGGGAGAGTGCAGTAGATCTGGAACTTCCTTGCAGATATCACCATAGGATTGATTCTCCCAAGATCATATGATGCCCAGGACCCAAAAGGATTCTGGGATGCAATGCTAGTGTTTTGGCTCAAACTGACTGCATCCTTCAATCAGTAGCCCTGGTAGCACACGGAGAAGGCAGTCAGTGACTGGGTTCAAACAACACGATAACCCCCACTCAAGGGTTGAATGTGGGTTGTCGTTGAAACATGGACTACTGTGTTGTCTGAACCCAGTGGAGATAACAAACCATGGTGAACAACCCACAGTTCACAACCCAACAACAAACCGTGGGCACTCTTCATGGGCTGTTCATGGTTAACAAGCCATGGCTTGTTAGCTGCAGCTGGGTTTGGACAACATGATAACCCATATTTCAACAACAACAACCACTGTCTAACAGCAACCCACACTTAATCAATACTCAACCCTTGATGTTGTCTGAACCCAGTCAGTGACTGTCCTGTAGAGCTCTTGCTTCAAGACCCTGGGGCACTTAGACATACACAACTGGGCTTGCTTGTCTTCCTTGCACACTTCCAATCTGTTCCCATGCAAGAAAGAGAAGGTGTGGTAGCCAAGCTCCTCCAGACCTCCCCTAAACCCTCTACATCCGTGATGAACCTGATTCACTTGCACCCTTGTACTTGCCATGCACTTCAGGCCAAAGCCTCCCCTCACTGGTGCTTGTAATTAATGGTGCTACAGCAGCATCCTAGGGGTCCTGGGACATATAATTTCCCCAGAGCACTTTGAATGCATGCTAACATTTGGTGCCTTGGGAAAATTACACATCCCAGGACCCCTGATGCTTGGGACATGACCATAGCAACATTCCAATGTACCAGGAAGGGCGGGAGAGAGAATTGAGAGGTGCATGTTTCCCTAAGGTGCTTGACAATCCCATGTAGTTGCAATCACAGGCAGGCAGTACAACCAGAAGGTTTGTCAAGCCCTTGGTGGGTCGCCATACAAAGCAGGTGAGCTTCATGTGGTGGGTCACCAAGTGATGTGGGCCTGGCCTATCACTTTATGTTGTTGTTGTTGTTGTTGTTGTTGTTGTAGTTGTTGATGATAAAAGCCCACTCCCAGTCAGTTCGGTCACTTGCAATTCCCCCAGAATGATTTTTGACAGCTTGTCAATATTCCTCGGCAGGACTCCAGCCTAATTATGTGCAGACTTCTGTCGTGAATCTAGGGCAGTGGTGCTTTCTTGAAGTGTGGGAGATGCTCCCTAGGATGGAAGGCCAAGTGGTTGCCAAGAAAGGATGCAAGGTCCCCTCTGACCTCACCAACTTGATCAGACGAGGAGAGAAACAGCATCTTGGGATGATACTGGAAAGGAACTATAGACCGAACCATCGCTGTCAGGCTTCCGCCCCTCGTAACAAGGGGGAAATGCGAGCAGGTTGTCAGTGTGAATAGAATATGCAGATGTTTCCCCTTCTGTATTACAAGCCATGCTGGATGTGGAAGTCTTTCTGTTCTGCAGGTGCAATCATAGGAATCTACCCTCTACCGAGGCAGACCATTGGGCCAGCTATTCCAGTATGGCCTCCTCTAACTGGTAGTGTCTCTCCAAAGCCTTAGGCTACACTGGCTGGGGGCATGCTGGGAGTTGTAGGCCAAAAACATCTGGGGACCCAAGGTTGGAGAACACTGGCCTAAGGCAGAGGGACCTTTCTCAGCCTTGCTCCTGGATATCTATCTGGTTGGTGATGCCCAGAATTGAACCTGCACTTCTGCACGCAATGTATGTTCTCCTGCTAAGCTCCTACCCATGTTCTCGAGTAGTGCTTCTTTGGTGAGGTCCAAAGCCACCTACATTTTTCATACATCCAAGACAGCCAGCTTCCAATTCTGGTTGGGAAGCTTCCTACCATCTGGGGCCACAGCTTAGTGCTAGAACACATACTTTGCATCCAGCAGTTACAGGATTGGTCCCTCTCATCTCCAGGGATGGCAAAGGCATCTGTCTGCCTGAGATGCTAGACTGCTGCCACCAGTCAGAGTGGACAATTATGGGCTAGATCAGCCTTCACCCAACCTGATGCCCTCTAGTTGTTTTGGGCTACAATGCCCAGCATTCTGGACCATTGGCTATGCTGGCTGGGACTGATAGGTGATGCTGTCCAAAACACCTGGTGATGATGTAGGACATTGCGCTCATGACCTATTTGTGGATTTCCCACAGGTAGCTGCTTGGCTACTGTGTGAAAAGAATACTGCACTAGATGGACCTTGGTCTGATCCAGCAGGGCTCCTCTTATGTTCTTACAGCTGGAGGGGACCAGGTTGGAGGAGGTTGAGCTGGTTGGCCACTGCATGAACAGAATGCTGGAATAAATGGACTTGGTCTGATCCAGCATGGCTCTTCTTACATTCTTACATCAGGAGGGGACCAAGTTGGGGGAGGTTGGGCTAGATGGACCAGTGGCTGACTCAGTGAGTTGGTTTGGGTGATCATACCTTAGCACAGTAAGCTGAGGATATGAACAAGAATTTTGCCCATGGATTCAGCCCCTTTCTCCCTTCCTTCTTTCTTGGTATGCTTCAATTAGACCAGGAAGTCCCTAACCATAGTTTTCTGAACTGAGAAACTATAGTAACCAGCTTCAGAACAAGATATTAAGCCAACTTCAAACCATGGTTTAATATCTGCTTCAGTCAAAATGGGAAACTATGGTTAATTGAAGACTTCCTGGTAGTTTGCTCTTGCCCTGAAAGGGTTGTGCTCATGGGCAAGAGGCTCATTCACATCTCAACATCAAGGCAAAGTATGAAGGTCCGAACTAGTGTGGAGCTGAACATTTCTTCCACATTATTTTTGACCATTCTCATTCAACTGGATAGAAAAGAAATTCAAAGGAGAATAGATTTTTAAGAAATTATCATGAGCTGGGTTCAAGGTTCTTGTGCTGACTCATGAGGTGACTGAGGAGTGTGCACGACTATATTTTATTGTACATATACATCCTATATTTCATTGTACAATCATCTCTTTGCTCCTGCATCAGAGACAGGATGTATCCACAATCAGCCCTCAGCCATTTTATTCATTTGGAGGATCCCGGGGAAGGTGTTGAACCCTAAAGAATGACAACTAGAGCTAAGCCAAAAAGTCTCAGAAGACTAGATGGACCTTTGATCTGATCCAGCATGGATCTTCCTACATCCTTAATAGTGTGCATCTTTGAAAAAAATACACATTCTTCTCTCATTGATTAAAGTGCATTTGCGTGCATTTTTTAAAGTACACATTTATCATACTCCCCCCCCCCCAAAAAAAAGTACATATGCTGTCAAACACATGCTTTTGGTCCACAAATCACACTGCAGGCTTGGAAATGTATGGACTTCAACAGCAGATCATGTCTGAGTCCATGTTAGGTCTGCAAGGTGTGTTCTGGATAAATCCTGATCAATACTGAACTGAAGCAAATTTCTCGGACATCCCTAAGATGTGACGGTTGAAATCTGGATAGTAGTTCAGTTGTTTAGTTTCTCCCTGGAGTTTGTTTATCAATTATTTTTCAAACTGCCCCTCCCCCAAATTTGCATACTGTTTAATTACTTGCTCTGTTTAAGAAAAAAAAATCCAGAAATTTGATTGCATGAATGCAAAGGTGGCTATGTTAATTAACTGGAGATTCCATGCTTTTGTGTGTTCTGATCAGTTTTCTGTGGATCGGGAAACAGTGTTAATAAAGCTAACTCGCTGTGACAGGTGTAATTTCACGGATTAAAGAGACGCTTGTGCCAGCGACAGGCAGGCAGGATGGGTAAGCGTCACTTTTATCGGAATTTTGAAATGTATCACTCTTTCTGTTTGGAGAGGTTTTGGGACCGAAAACCGTTATCGTAACAGGATTAACATACAAATATTATCACAGGCAGCAGGGTGTTTTAGAATGAATATTAACCGCAAATATTATGACTTTGTATCGGAATAGCTAATTCAGCCCGTCTGTCAAGTAGCATTTGAAGTTTTCAAAGGCCTGCTTGTTATCGGTTTGGGACAACAGCCCGAATTTCAAGCAACGTTTTTGTTTTTTTTTTTCTCACCATGTCACTGGTGGGGCTGCAAGGCTTGGAAGCAAACCTATGCTCATAGAAAAGGACCTGGGGAGAAGTTATTTGGGGGAGCCGGGGAAAGTATAGATGGGGAAACAGTTCAGGAGAAACACACACACACACACACACACACACACACACACACGTCCCCATTAATCATGCTGCATTTTAAGTGTGTGCGTGTGTTTTAGTGTGGTTTTTTAAAAAATATTTTATTTAAAATAGTTCTCATGTGTCTTTCAGTAAAACAACCACGCCAGTAGCTAATAACCAGATCAATTTAAATGTAAGCCCTATTTCAGGAATTGTCCCCTATGGAATTAATAATTGCATGAGTGGGAAGCCGGAGCTGTGCTAATGGCGCCCCCTTCCTGCTGTTGCACAAGTGTGCATTTGTGCAAATCCCACCCCAATGTTAAAAAAACACAACCCCAAACCACAAAAAAAACATTCCACAAGCCAGTCCACTGAAGAATCCACAGGTCAGATTCATAGCAAATCAATCTCATTTGAATCCCTTGCAGTTTTCTCCAACATCCCTAATTTTAAACAGGTCTTTTAGTTAAGATTAAGTTGTCCCAACTTAAGCAAATAAAGTAAAGTAATGCAAAAGCAAAAGCAATACAGAGAGGACTACCCAGGAAGAGAGAGAGAGAGAAAAACAACAACAACATCCCAGCTCCCTGTTCCCACACTGCATTAACCATTTTGTGGTTTTTCAACAAGTTATTTCTCTCTCTCCATGCACTGAATTTTAATGAATGGCTGTTGCTTATTCCATCAGGGCTGACCACACTACAGGACTTGTCAGCCTACATAAGGCTTCAGCTAGCCAGTCAGCTTTCTGCTGAGACAACATTTTCCTACTGCTATAGTAGGAGAGAGCTCCAGTGCTCAATCAAGGCTCAGCTGGAACAGGAAGCCCTCTTATTCTCCTTCCTGTCCAGGAGGATCCAGTCCCCAGCCTGGGTGGGCAGGAGTCAGTCCAGGACCTGAGGATACTACACTAAGAAGCTGCCTGCTGCAGTTTCACTACATGGGGCATTTGCGCACAGATCTGTCGGCTTTTGGCACAGATGTGCAAATCAGCAAAACTTGAGCTTGCCAAAGTTCTCTGAATTCCATCTCAAAGCTTGTTCGGACTCGAGTCTGTATCAGATTGCAAGCTTTGCTTTTTCTTTTTTTTCCCCATACAAAAATCCATGCATATTTTTGTGCATTTTTTTCCAAATGCATGTATCAATTGTTCACATCCTGGAAATATACGCCTTCTTCTCCCAATCAATTGCACCGTATTTCTGTGGATTTTTTTTCAGAAGTACTTTTTTTTTCCCATGTGCATTTTTCAAATGTGCGTAAGCCGTTGAATACATTTTGGGGGGGGGGGTGTCCACGAATCGCACTGCACGCTCAGAAATGTATGGGCCTCAACCTGCAGATGTTTGGGGACTAGAAAGTATGAACAGGGTAAATCCTGAACAAAAAATAACTGAAACTAATTTCTCATACATCTCTACTATGGGGGCAGATATTAATAAATGTGGCAGTGATGGAGAATATTGCACGGGAATGCCAGTTGGGGCAAATCCAGATCTCCAGTCATCTGTGGAAGCTTGTAGAGGCTTGCTGTACACATATGAGAGAACCGGGGTTTAACTGAAGTCTGGGCCAGAGGCACTCTACAGCTTGGCATTACCTTGATTTAACCTTGCAATAATTTATTTTTATTGTTTGCATAGTTAGTAGCGTGCATCTCTCATTTCCGGCCCTTGCCTTTAAATTATTTAACATCCAGCATTGAGCCAAAGAGGTGCCATGACTTAACAGGCCCGTTCTTTAACCTGTTGCAGCTGCGGTTATGTCCCAACAGGGAACTCTGCAGCGCCTTCGTCCCCAAACAGAGTGTCAATGTCTGTGCACGGCGATGCTTTTGGCATAGAATAAACCCCAATGACACCAATAATCGTATTATGCATCTTCCTGGTGTTCATTAAAGATGTTTCATAAACAGAGACCCATATCATATATCACAGCTAATGTTGCTGGGTGGTGGTGGTCCTGCAGTTTGGGCTCCCACATAGTTTTGCCTGCAATGTATTACCCCCAAAGGAGAGAGAAATTATCAGTTTAGGGGAAGTAGCTAGAAAATTGCTTACTGCAGCAAAAAAAATGCATCCCATTAAAGCTGCCCCATCTTGTGGCGAGGAAGAGGTTTCAATTTATTGTGACGCAATACTTGTGAGTTTTGAGGCTGCGGATGGCATGAAAAGTAGATGTCTCCTTCTCAGCAGAAACGGTCTGGCAAATCCTGGACAATCATGAATGACTCAGCAACCTTTTCACTCTTCCTTGATTGTTGATTCTTTCCTCTACCATGAGCGGTGAAACGAACCAGGAATGGTCTGCTTGGCATGTCATCCAAAGCCGTGCTTGTGAAGGCCACAACAAGCCAGGATTGTAAACCTGGGTTTGTTCTTAGCTTATGGATCCTGGCTTGTTCAGGCACAATGAGCCAGGATCCTTGGCTTGCAGTGACACGCTGAGCAAACCGTACTACCTGGGGACGATGGGAGTTGTACTCCAACACATCTGGAGGGTGCCCAGTTGGGGAAGTCTGGAGTAGACAGTACTAGTCTAGATGGACCAATAAACTATGGTCTATGCTCAGCAGCCAATGCAATGTAATGGCTAAGAGACTGAACTAGAAGTTTCAGGGTTCCTTTCCCATATTTTTCATCTAATGCTCATGCAGGTACTGATGGGACATTTGCAGGGGATAAATGGTAAGCAGCATTTTTTAAACTCTTCCCATGACTGCCTATTCTACCCTGCAAATCTCTCTATTTTAAATGCCCCCCCTCACCCCCAGACAAGCTCTGGAACTAGTGCCGTGCTGAAGCTACCTGCCCTTTTGCAACCTCTTCATTTCCCTGCGGAAGAAGTAATTTTTCTGCCTCTTTCACTGGGATGCTGAGAATTTCAGAGAATTTCACCACCACCGCCATTCTGTCCTTGAAGCTTGAGCGCAAATGGCGGAACCTGAAAAAAATGTGCAAAATATTTCCAGAATTGATAGTAAAAAAATGTTCTACAGTCCCCCACCGCTTCCCAGTATGAAAATGCTGCGAAATCCTGTCGGACTTTAACTGGAATGGAATCCCATGCAGCACAAGGAAAAATACGTGAAATATTGCATGCTACCAAAAGCTGTATAAGTTGTGGCAAATATTTGGCTTACTTTTCCACAGGGGGAAAACCCCTGATTCCATAATGAGATGGAATGAAAGATACCTGCCAATCCACGAAACACACATGGAACAGTTTAAACAAAATCCATACGTCCCTAGTTCAGCCTCCACCTCTGCCTTGTACGTAGGTTGTTAGGCAAGTTGCTTTCATTTGAGTCCCACCATTCCTCTTCTGCAAAATGGGTGTTTTGTGACCAGCCATGCCCACCGTGGTAGCCATTTTATGAGGGGCAAGCCCCGCCATGGCAGCCATTTTGTGAGTGCACCCTTGACACTCTCTCAAATTCCAAATGTGCCCACTGACCCAAAAAGGTTGAGGGCCCCCGTTGTAAGCGCTACTCACAAAATGCATGTTTAGTGCTTTAGGGCACAATCCTATGCAAGTTTAGACAGAAAAAAAGGCCTACAACTCCCAGCATGACTGGGGCATGCTGGGAGTTGTCGGACTTTTTCCTGTCTAAGCTTGCATAGGATTGCTCCTTTACATATTCTAGGTGCTGTTTCTGTTTTAAGTATTGTTACTGCCATACTTCAACACTACTCTTGAACAGCTCCTGTTTACTTCAAAAGGGCATGCACAAGAGAATTTCCTCGTGGGTCTGTGGCCTTGGTTTCCCAGTTGAAATCCCTATTAGCTTCACTAGGATGGTAAATCTTTTGAGTCTATCAATCAAAATGGGCACTTAATACGTCAGTGAAATGGATAGGATCTCTCTTCATCAGACTGCAGTAAATCAGAAATGAAATTTTCACAATCCATCATGAGATAAAGTCTTTTGTCTTGGTAAGTTTTAATTTAACCTGCTTTCTTGAGACATGGTTTCCAGCCTAAGGTTTTTGGGCATGTAAATGGCCAGAATGGCAGAATTTGAACCCAGATCAGTCAGCCATTGAGTGAAAATACTGCTGTCATGTTGAAACTCTTGACTTGCCTAAGGAAATGCAGGTAATAATTGGTTGGCCTATGTTTTAGTATCGGGGGGCTCTCAGCAGGTCTGACACCACCACTGCCATCTGCTTTGTTCTGCTGCCTATTCTCATAGCTGCGGTCTCATCCACTTTTCCTTTTAAATTTCCAGTAAAGCCCTTCTTATAGGGGGACCTTGCCAGAGGTCTGTTAGCAGAGGTAGCTGACTAAAATTGACTGAATCCAGAAACTAAAGGGCATGGCAAATGTCACTGAGTCATTGAGATATATTCCCCTGGCTAAGTAGCCAGAAGTAAATAAACAACAAACCAACCAAACAAAAATACAACAAAGCAAATGAGGCTGGGCTTCTAAAAGAATGAAACCACTACTACTCCAGAACACAGTGAACATACCAGTCATTTTATACACATGAAACCCAGGCTTAAAGGAAACTGATTTGGCTCCACCTGGCTGCTGGGCAACCTCCCCCACACACAATGTGATCCAACACACTCTGACGCATCAAGAGCTATTAATTTGCTCTGCACCCTGAGTGACCCCTGTCGCTACACTTAACTACTTTAAAAAAAACCAATAACAGATTTAGCCTTTAGCTTCTACCTTTATTTGGTACAATTGCCTGCCATTGCTAGTCCATGTGCGTGTAAGGGTTAGTGTTAAGCTTCTGATGATGGTTATGGTTAGGAAAACCTGGGTCCGTGTGCAGGGGTCTGGAACTAGCCTAGATTGGGCAGACAAAGGGAGTGGTCAAGAAGAACACCCTCAGTAATGCTTTACGTGTATGTTGTCTGAATGTCTAGGGATCATACCTGTGGGTTATGTTTATGGTTAAGATTCAAGATAGGGTTCAGGTTAGGAAAAACTGGGGCCCTGTGCATATCCAGGGGCCTGGAATTAGCCTAGATTCGGAAGATAACGCAAGCTGGTCAACAAGAATACCCTGAGTGTTGCCTTTGGGCATGAGGTCTGCCTGGAGAGGGACTATACTGTACCTGTGTGTTAGGGTTAGGAAAACATGGGTCCATGTGCATGTCTAGGGGCCTGGAATTAGCCTCAACTGGGAAGAAAGAGTGAGCGGTCAACAAGAACACCCTCAGTGATGCAGTTGGACATGCTGTCTGCATGTATAGGGATTATACCTGCGTGTTAGGCTTAGTGTTAAGCTTCAGGTTAGGGTTAGGGTTAGTAAATCCTGGGTCTGTGTGTCCGTCCAGGGTCCTGGAAGTAGCCTAGAGTGGGCAGACAAAGTGAGTGGTCAACAAGAACACCCTCAGTGCTGCCTTTTTGCATCCTATCTTAATCTCTGGGTCCACTGCCTGGAACTGTGCACACTCTCCTGTGCGGTGAACCGTTGAGCAGAAGGGGACAGTTTCTCAATGAAGTACTTTCAATCCCTGGACTGAGTCTTCCCATCTGGGCTGGCCAATGAATTCTTCCCGGAGAAGAAAGAATTTAAGAGGGCTTCTTTTTCTGTTGGAGCTTGGCTTGAGCAACAAGGTCTTCTTGAGTTCTGACATGTTCCTGTGTTACTGTGTTATTTTTCAGGCATGGCTTGCATCTGGACCCTGCTACCTGGCTTTTCCCATGGTTCTGATTTACTCTTCAGTCTAGCTCCTGGTTTCTCTGGCTCATGGCCCAGCCTTGACATCTTCTCAGACTCTATCTGTCGCTCACTCCAAAGGCTGCCCATACAGTCCATACACCCATTTGGCTTCAAGTGCCATGAAGCACCCTCGTCTTTGTGTGTGGACCTTCCTATAGGGATACCGTCAAAATCCTCTTGACTCATGGAGCTGAGTTAAGCACTTCACCAAATGTATCTATTCCTTTAGTTTTCAAGGCCTTCTCTGAGTGCCCTGGACTGACCTAAATCCGTCGGGGCATAGCGATCATGACTGTGACTAAGATGTAGCTCTGAATAAACGTTTGTCCCTGTATGCAATTATAATTAACCGTACTGAGATTCCATTGTGGCCAATTGCATTTAAGTTGTCCGTATAGCTGGTGGAAAATCAGAGCTCCATTCTGTACTACAATGGCTGAATCATCTGCTACATTGCTGGTCAGGGCATTCCGTCTCATCCTGAGTCCAAAAAATAAAATGGATACAGAGTGAAAATAACAGTGTGTCTCCCTATAAAAAAGTAAGAGCCCTTCTGGATCACGCCTGGAGTCCTTCTCTGCCAGCACCCTGCTGAATGGTGTGCATTTGTTTTTTGGTGTTGTTTTTTTGTAATTAATTCAAAATGAAATGAATGCTTCTCTCCCAATTTGTTTTACTTTTGTTTTAATACAGAATGCATGCAAGATTACAAATGAATATGGGGACATAGATTTCATAGATTTCATAAATCATAGAGTTAGAAGAGCCTACAAGGTTATCGAGTCCAACCCCCTGCTCAATGCAGGAAACTAGAGGAGGGGTCTCCCATCCAAGTAATAACCAGGCTTGGCCCTTCTTAGCTTTCCACACTCAGACAAGCTGAGCCAGCATAAGCCACAGGCCTGTATAATTCTTTTTATTTGTTTTGCTTTTTATGTTCGTTCTGTCTGATCTGCCTGCAATTCGTCAAGCAGGATGTGCTGAGGGATGAGTGCAGCTTTCCCGAACCTGGCGCCCTCCAGATGTTTTGAACCACAAGTCCCGTCATCCCCTACCATTGGCCACGCTGGCTGGGGCTGATGGAAATTGTACTCCCAAACCATCTGGAGTGCGCTAGGTTAGGGAAGGAGGCATGAGTACAATGCCATTTTGATGGAGATGTTATATAGGCTGCCGAACGAACACAGGACAGCCCTCCACCTGAAATCAATAGGGGGAAAGGAAAGTGAATGTAAAAGGAAAGCGGATGCAGCAATGATGAAGGTAAAACAGATACAGTTCAAATGAAGATACAACAGAATGAAGGTGGCCTCAAAAATGGAAACATAGGTGGAATGAAAAAATACCGCTCTCCTGCCTCTCTCAGTGGCCAACTAGATGCTTCTGGAAAGCCCACCAAGAGGGCATGAAAGGAACATAGGAACACCAGAAGCTGCCTTATATGCCAAGACAGACCCTTGGTCCATCTGGGCCAAAATTGTTGACACTGACTGGGCAGCGGCTCTCCGAGGTTTCAGGCAGGATTCTTTTCCTGCCCTTCCTGGAGATTAAATCTGGGTTTTCCCCAGCAAGTGGTATTCAGAGGAATATTGCATCTAAACCTGGAGGGTCCATTTGGCTATCAATGGCTGATACTGATTCATGGCCATTGCTAGCTCAGTGGCGATGAATTTGGCCATTCAGCTATCCGTAGATTTGTCTGATCCCATTTTAAAGCCATTTACAAAAGCCCCATCTCATCCGCCTTGGATCTTGGCAACTAATGTTTCCCTTCCTGATTGATGTTGGCTGTGCCCAGCCTGTGACATCAAGTGCAGAATCTACATGTGAATCTGCCTCACACTGAGTCAGACATCTTGGCCCATTGAATCCAGTATTTATTTATTTATTTATTTATTTATTCAGTCATTCATTCCGCAGCTTTTTGAGCCACCTTTCAGGGTGAACTGAACTGCCCTCGCAAGGTGGCTTACAATATTACATAAATGACCCTGCAGTTACAATTAAACACACACACACACACACCAGTAATAGCAGCAGCTAATGACTTTTTAAGCACCAAATGCAGGCTGGAATGAATGTGTCTTTTGTTTGTTTGTTTATATTTATTATATTTATATCCTGCCTTTTTTCCTGCAAGGAACCCAAGGTGGCTTACATCCTCCTCCTCCTCCTCTCCATTTTATCCTCACAACAACCCTGTGAGGTAGGTTAGGTTGAGAGTCAGTTGTTTGTTTTTAAGCCAGCAGAGATGACCCCATATGTATCTCCCCAGGGAGGGAGTTCCAAAGATGTGCAGCCACCTCTGAGAAGGTTCTTATCAAAAAGCAAACAAAACAAAACTTCTACCCATCCCTAGTGTTGTCCAAAACACTTGAAGGGGAACAGGTTGCTTACCCCTGGTCTACACTGTCTGACAGTGGTTTCAGACATGCGTCGTTCCTAGTCCTACCTAGAGATGCTGAGAACTGAACTTGTAACCATCTGCATGTAGATCATGTGCTCTACAACTGAGCTACAGTCCTATGGGATCTTCATAAGTGCTGGGCTAAGATTTACCTGGTTTGGTTTGTCCATTGTCCCGGATCCTCTTGGTTCTTGCTTCATCCAGTTTCCTTCACTGTGCTGGAACATCTGAGTCATGTCAGACCTGGTTGCTCACCTTGTCTGTCCCCTCCCTCCATGTCACCCTGTTTGAAGATCATTCAGGGCCTGAGAGCCAATAAAAGGTAGCCGTGTTTTCTCTTGACATGACATTTAAGTAAAAAAGATCCTGCAGGGCTCTTCAGTTGTCATTACAAAGATGAACGTTGTTCTAGCTAGATCTTTTCTTCTTCTTTTTTGGAGTGGGGGGCATACTCTGTAACATGCAAAGGAAAGGAAATAATTATCTTTGGGAGCAGAGTGTGTGGTTAGAGTGTGTGAAAGTCATTTGAGGAATTTCACTCATTTTAGAGGAAAGTTTGTTGGGTTCTGTCAAAATTCTCCTGCTGTTATGCCTAAGCAGGAAACGTAGGCTAGGGTAGCGTAGTGGTGAGAGTGCTTGGACTCGGACTCGGGAGATCCGGGTTCTAGTCCCCGCTCGGCCATGAAACTCACTGGGTGACTTTGGGCCAGTCACTGGACTCTCAGCCTCACCTCCCTCACAGGGTTGTTGTGAGGATAAAATGGAGAGGAGGAGGAGGAGGATTATGTAAGCCGCCTTGGGTTCCTTTCAGGAAAAAAGGCTGGGGTATAATAATAATAATAATAATAATAATAATAATAATAATAATAATAATAATAATAATAATAATAATACAAACAAAACTCTAAAATGCATCAGAGGGAGAGGTGTGACAGCAAGGCCAGCAATATGCATGACAAAGGCATATGAGAGCTGGTGGAGCTTAGTGGCTAAGAGACCAAGCTACAAATCCCTGCTTCTTTCCGTTTCACACTCGAGCTCTTAGGGGCACTTGAGCTTGAGATCCCCAAGTCTGAGCCACCAGAGCCTGCCCCCCGCCCAAAGCACCACTCCCCCCTTCATGCCAAGGACCTGGCTGTGTCCTATGTCAAGCCAGCAGCACTTCCCAGAGGGACCCTTGAAGACTTCCATTCTCCAACTCGGGAAGCCTAGGAGGAGACTGACTGCAGGCAATGATTTACAAGGAACCAGGGTTTGGGAAATAAGCCCCGTCCCAGTTCAATAAGGACAATTGGCGCGTATGAGATTTACCACGTCTGGGCAGGGCTTTGAGGCAGAGGTCTAGGGCCCCATTCCGCAGAATGAGCAGGGGAGCCTCCGTACACAGCAGATGAGGGTGGGGGAGGGGGATCCAAAAGTCTAACGTTACCCAGCTGCACCACTGTGACTGTGAGATGCCGCAGCAGTGAAAATGGCCCAGTCTCAGTAGGATTGTGCGAATCAGCAAAAGCCGAGCTCACCAAAGTTCTCCAGATTCCATCTCAAAGCTTGCCTATTTTCAGGCATATATCCCCCCCCCAAAAAAAATGTATGCATGCATCACATGTGCACTTCTTTGAAACGTGTGCATCCTTCTCCCATGCATCCAAGTGTACTTGTGCTCATTTTTCAAAAATACTTCTGCTCATTTTTCCTTGCACATTTTTTCATACGTACGCATGCTGTTTGGATGCACCTTTTTGGGGAGGGGGGTCTGCGAATCACATGGAACGTTCGGAAATGCATGGGCTTTGGCTCTCAGATCGCGGCCGAGTCCACTGTTTGGTCCGGAAGGTGCGCGCTGGGTACGATCCTGATCAAAAAGTACTGAGATGGATTTCTCGTACCTCCCTATGCAGTCTGCATGGTGAAGTGGCTGGATGCGAGCTGCTCCCACCCCTCCGTGGTACAGCCACCGGAGGGAGTAGTGTAAACTGTTCGCCTTCCCTTCGGTCTGGCCAAATGTTCCCCTTTAAAATGTTGCATTCGCTGTTACCCCTGACAAACGTGTCACTCTGTCAGGCCTTGTCATAAGCAATGAATGCATGAGATGAGCAATTTTTTGAAAGGGACTTGAAATCTCGACTCGGTCTGATGAAACCCCGAGTGCTTTGTTTGACAGGTTACAGTTTGCCGATTCCCAGCTGTACCCATCTTAATGCAGAAATCAACCACCATCACTCTGTGTCCACTCCTGCCAGCATTCTTGTTTGTGTAATACTATGGAAAATGACATCTTGGGCCGAATGAAATGTCAGGGTGGAAGAAGGCTTTGGGCAGTCTTTCAGCTAGTCTTAGATCAATGTTTCCCAAATGGTGTTATCTGTGTGTGTGTGTGTGTGTGTGTGTTTTAAAGAACTTGAAATTGGAGGAAAGCTTCACTGTTGAGGGCGCTGAAGTTCAGACATGGAGGGGGATCATAACGCTGGATTTATGAGTCTGAACTGAGATCAGCCCACATTCCAGTGAAGTTCTTGCCCAGTTCATAATTAGTTTCAGCTCTCCACCGCTGCAGTCACTCTCCCTCTTCTCACTTACCTTGAGATGGGGTAGTGAGAGGGGTGTGTTTCTGGAGGCCTCCCAGTGATGCCTCCCTGCCTCTTGGTGTTGTGGACCCTGGGAAATGGAGTTCTACAGGGCTCCTGAAATCCTTATTTTGAATGTTATGAGCCTTGTGGAAATGTGTTTCCCGAGACTCATTGTGCCTAGGATTCCATGTCCTGGTGCAAGGAGACATGTCGTTTCCAAGGAGCCTGATATTGGGGCACCCAACCTGGGTAACAACTCCATTTCCCAGGGTCTCTAGTGCCTGGAGAAAAGTGCACTGTTCAAGACACCAGGGTTGGAGGAATAGAGTCTTCACAGAAGGGCCTCCAGAGACATCTCACCTTTGCTTCTGACACTACATATTTGAGGAGTTGAAGGGGGTGGTGGGTCAGGGGTCAAAGGCACTCAAGGGAGCTGGGAGCTCATGCTTTGGGTGGAGGAACACATCTGGATCCTATTGCAGTCCGGTTGATATCATTGGGAGCATATCGATTTTAGGATTTGTTCTCCAGAAAACCCTAGCTTTCATATATATAAAAATTGGGGGCGCAATCCAGTGAGGCTGCCTGTAGCCATCCCAACTTGGAGGATTACAGGCATCCTATGCAGGGTGGGAGGAGCGTGGAGGCAAAGGTCGCCTCCATGCTCCTCCCACCCTGGAAAGCAGCTGGATGGCCAATTCTGTCCGTCTAACTTCTGCACTTTGGAGGTGGAAGGAAGGAGGCTGAGACACCACCAGGATATGTCATATCTTGGTGGTGCCAGTCTCCTTCCCTCCCCCCCAAAAGCCAACAAAACCCCATCTCCGAGGTTGCTTTAGTGACCTCGGAGAAGCAGCCGGCATGGTTCTTATTGTGCTGGCTGTGACGGGTGTGTGTGTGTGTTTCCGAGTGCGGATCTCCAGCTCTGAGGTCGGACCTGGGAATCTGAGCAATCCTATGGCCCTCTAGACCAGGGCTCTCCAACCTTGGGTCCCCCGATGTTGCTGGACTACAGTTCCCAGAATCCCTTGCCATTAGCCATGCTGGCTGGGTATGCCGGGAGCTGTAGGCCAGCAACATCTGGGGACCCAAGGTTGGAGAGCCCTGCTCTACATGCTGTCCTCTAGGGTCCATAGGATCACACTGCTTGTTGGTTTTTGTTTAAGCTGAGCAGATTTAGCCTATCCCGACACTACATTCTTACAGCTGGGGAAAAAAAATAATACTATAGAAGTGTAAAAGGCAGTGGATGCCTTCAGGCAGAGATAAAAGTTAATCATTGCCACCCTGATAATAATAATAGGCATAATTTTGAGACTAAATTTAAGGTATGGAATTTTAAAAGTACCAATGTGGGTGGCAAACTGTGTTTCTCAAATGTGCTCAATTTAATTCCCCCCGTCTTTCGATTCTGCTCCCCATGTTTCATCTTCCTCTTTTTTTAAAGGATGACTCATGGGAAATGAGGATATATATTTCTTTTAAAGAAATCTGAGGAAATAATCTTTTCCTCTGGCTCTTTGGATTACACTTTATTGATCTTTTTGTTGCTGTTATGCGGAAGCACCAACATCGAGGGAGGAAACCCAGGCAACATCACAGAGATGTCTCCTACAAAGATCAGCAGAGAGCAGGGCTGTGGGCGCAATGGGTCTGCATTGTACCCCCTCTGCTCATTCAGATTTAATCCTAAACAGATGAAAAATGGGAAGAATCAACAGTAATTAAAGCTGCCCATAGCCGAAGTGGAAGAGGGCCAGGCTGGGTCTCCGCAGGGTCTTGGGTTCAAACTATGTTTGGGTTAACCAGTGCCAGATCCAGGTTTTTGAGGGCCCTTGGGCAAGACCCCTGCATGGGGCACCTCCCTCCCTCAGTGAGTCTACCTTCTCACCACCGTTGTCACCAGCTGCTGTTGCTCCTCCTCCTCTTCCTCATCGTTGCTGCCTCTTGTTTGCTTGACAGGCAGAGAGCCAGGGAGCAAGCAAGCTGTGGCATCTCCTGCTCCTCCTTCTCACCACCACCATTGTCTGGACCAGAGCAAGAGGCAGGTGGACATGTAGTGAGGAGGAGGAGCGAGTCCAGAGGGCTCTGGTCAGTGGGCCCCAGCCGTGCCTACCTTTGACTCCGGCCCTGGCAGTAGTAGATCAGACTGTACTTAGTGCTGTGAATTTCTGACAAGTAACCAGAATCAATCTCACAGGTCCATTCACTAGGGATGGGCGCCCAGCCTGGCACCCGACTCATGGGGTGCTCGGCGAGCGCTCCCGCCACATGAGCCTCGCCTCTGGCGAGCACCAACTAAGGTGCTCGCTGGACTTCTGGGTTTCCCAGCTCTACGTAGTTTATGTAGAATATAGCATAGTATAGGTTAAAAATGGCCACAGTTTGCGTAAATGCAGCCGTTTTTAATGTATACTACGCTATACTCTACGTAAACAGTGTATCTTATGCTGTTTTCTACGTGAAAAAAGTAGCCTCGGAACCCAGAAGTCGCTTTCCCCGGCTCGGCTCGGCTCGCGAGAATGCTCAAGCAATATACACATTTCTTAGAGTGTGAGCAGGTAACAAAAGGGCATTTCAAAGAGGCCTTGGGTGCATATGAATATGTAAAATCAACATTTTTATTTTTACCTGGGTAGTAATCCAGTTTAATAAGCATCATGGGGAGTACTGCAGGGGAATAAATTTTTTTCAGGGTTTTTTTTTTTTTTTTTGGTCATGTGCATCTCTCCCTCCCACTCTTTTCGTGTGGCCAAAAACAAAACAACTGGGCATCAGTGCCCTTGCATCTTGAAGAAAGCTCTTAGCATGCAGGGATAATGTTCTTCTTATTGGTGATGCTACTGAGCTAATTTATTTTTGAAAGTAGTTTGGTTTGCTATGCCCAGTTTCAAACCAAACTGGGTTGGCTCCACCTTGGAGACTAACAAGCACATCTTAAAGTCCTTTGACTATAATAAGGGAGAATTGGACAGTATCCTAGCTTCCAGAAGAGAATTAAACCATCTTTGTGTTGAATCTAGACTGAATTAGCTTACCTCATTTATCAATTTATTAATTTATATATATATATATATATATATATATATTCTGCCTTTCTTCCTGCAAGGAACCCAAGATAGCTTACGTAATTCTCCTCCTCCTCTCCATTGTATCCTCACAACAACCCTGTGAGGTAGGTTAGGCTGAGAGTCAGTGACTGTCCCAAAGTCACCCAGTGAGCTTCGTGGCTGAGTGGGGACTAAAACTTGGATATCCCGAGTCTCAGTCCAATACTCTAACCACTATGCCAGTAATGACTTAACTTAGGTCCCATTGATTTCAATGGAAAGTAAGTTCAAATAAATTAGTCTGGATTCAACCCATGGTATCTGTGAACATACTTGGAAAGCATCCCAAAGATGGTCCAGACTAAGGAAAACTATATTCTTCCCTTGATTAAGGTCAAGGAGATCTTGGCCTTTCTGCACACAGGCCTAGAACAAAGACTTTGTTCAACTCCTTTCAAAGGCCCAAGGATGCATCCCTGGCTACTGTGGTAGGTAAGAAAGGGTCTTAATTAAAGATGGACAAATCCATTAGTTTCAGTTTCTCTCCATTTCTTATTTTTCCAGTCTTGAGTTTGTTCAGTCTTTCTTCCGCATGCATCATGTTCCTTCTAATATTCACAGTTTTGTATACAACATTGCCTATAGTATGCATTTTTGTAAGCAATTCCCCCTAACAGAATGCATTTTGTACTAATGCATGCCTTTCTGTGCATGCTGCTTCAAAGTTACACATGCCTTCCTTCCACACTTTTCTATGCATGTTTGGAGGGCGAAATTGCACTGAAACATTCAGGGATGCACAAGCACTGAAGGATAATTGCGTTTCAGTTTGCGCATTGGTTCCAGAAGTGTGGCTATGGCGAGTTCTTTTCAAAATACAAGCCAAACAAAATTATCCTACCATCCTTAATCTAGGTCAAGTCTTTGGCCATTGTCACTTAGACAGCTGATTTCGGCCGTCTAGCTCTGGTGCTTCAGAGGGGGAGGGAAGGAGATTTCATAGATCATAGAGTTGGAAGGGGCCTACAAGGCCATTGAGTCCAACCCCCTGTTCAATGCAGGAAACTAGAGGAGGGGTCTCCCATCCAAGTAATAACCAGGCCTGACCCTGCTTAGTTTTCCATGCTCAGACAAGCTGAGCCAGCGTGAGCCACAGGCCTGCATAACAGGTCTTCTCTGCGAAACCCTGGGTCAAGTTTTACCTCTGAACTTCACATCCCTTAAAACAGGGGTATTGAACCTCTTTTAGCCTGAGGGCTGAATTAGATTACAGAGAAGCTCTTGAGGGCGGCATCCGAGTGGTGGGTGGCGTGATGTCTAAGCAAAAGGGGTAGGTGGGTCAAAGGGAAAAGGTGCAGGGGCAAAAATAGCAGCATATGTTACCGGTAGTTAAGGCTCTTACTGCCAATAACTAAGCCTTAGGAGAGGCATTTCAACCTTATAGAATGGGGGGGGGGATGCACAAAAGCTGGGGACCCCCCACATGATTGGTGGTTGTGGAAAGTGGGTGGGGCCAAGAAAAGGGGGCGTGCCCATCTGGGGAACCATGAGGGCCAGGTCTGGGAGCACAGGTGGAAAGGATTGGTCCTACTCCTACAGGCCTGAGGTTCTTCAGCCCTGCCTTAAATCCAACTTCATACATGACTGGGGTGGAGGGGTTGGGGGGGTGGAGGGATAAGGAGACCCTAAATAAGCATTTGTTCAATCAGATTCAAACTAGGACAATTTGAATGAGCGTCCCTCTCTCCCCTCATCCCCCAACTCATTTCAGTTCTACTGTATTCTCAGTTTCAGTTGCTCCCTCCCCACCCACGTTCTAACAAATATTTCTCATGCGCTTCATCTCAATTCTAATTCTGGAGAATGAGTTCCAGCTTTAAGGTGTAATTTCAGATATGAGTTTTCCGGCATGCCGTGCCTCTCGCTTCAATTTTCACCTTTATTTTTTTCCCCCCTTGCAAAGGTCTGAGCTTCTCATATTTGAATTCCATCTACTCGGTGCGGTTTATGAATGCGTTCTTTATGTCTGAATGTATGCCTTCACACATACAAACAAGAGTTTGAGAATGTTAGGGTACATAATGATACAGGTATACCGAATTACATTTTTCACAAGGGGGGGGGGCGGAGAAAACAAGATGAAACTGGGTATGCTGTGATGTAAATGCGGTTGTCACTTCATTGTGTACGAAGAGTCATTGGAAGCATGCTTCATTTCTTTCTCCCAGAATTGGCTCAGATCCACCCTCCTATCCAAGAGCTATTTGAAATCTAGTCCTATACTAATAGCAAACTCATTCTCCAAGTGCGGTCCCTAATTTATTTGGATTGGCACTATCCATGCAGAAGAGTAAGGGATTGGCAGGCTTGGGCAAACCCCAAAGTTTACAGAAATATGTGTAATCCCGCCCCCCCAGGAGCCCAATGAGAAGTGAGCATGCTCAGTGGCCAAAGAAGACTGTCTGTCTGTCTGGTACAGAAAACTAGGGCAGCAGGGGAATGCAATGGAGTATCCTGGAAAAGGGCATGGCTGGCTGAACAGGAGCACTCCCCACTGTAACTTGTTTGGTTGGTGCCAGAGGAGAGAAACACCAACGTTGTCCTCTTGTTGGCTCCAGGCACAAAGACTTGCCTCTGCTCCCAGGCATTTGGTGGGGCTTTTAACGTCAGTTGTTTTTATCAGGTCTAAGTATTTTATTGTAACTGGGGTGGGAGTTAACCCCTTTTTTTTTTTAACAGAGCGACCCTATGCCCCCTAGACAGCATCCAGAGGACCATCGGTTCATTGGACTCGATGGCCTTGTAGGCCCCTTCCAACTCTACTTTTCTATGATTCTATGATTTTTGGATTCCCACCTCCGAGGTCAGAAAACAGCTCCGCTCTCAGATCCCCCTCCTCGCAGCCGGTATGGAAAGAACTGTGCCAGTTGCTTTTCTGAGGTCGTAAGAGTGACCTCAGAGAAGGGGTTTAGGGGGGGGCATTCTGGGTGGGTGGGGAGAGGAGGAAACTGGCCCCACCAAGATCTGATATCTCTTGGAGGCACCGTCCTCAACCTCCTTCTCTCCCCCTCTGAAGCGCTGCAGTTAGAGAGCCAAAATGAGCCATCTAGCTGCTTTGCAGAGTGGGAGAAGCATGGAGGAGACCTTCGCCTCCGTGCTTCTCTTGCTCTGCATAGGATGCCCACGATCCTCTATGTTCATAGGGTTACGTGCAGCCCCGTTGGATTGTGCCCTTAGTTGTTTTAAAATTTTGTATGTTAAAGATTTTATATTATGTATTTAATATGTTCTGTTCTGGGGTTTGCAATTTTTGTGAACTTTCCAATGAGCTGTTGGATGGTATAGAAATGAAATGAAATGAATGATTGAATGAATGAAAGAAAGAGAGAAAGAAAGAAAGATGGCCATCCAACCATATTTCTTTCGGAGATGCCCAGGATCAAACCTGGAACCTTCTGCATTCAGGTTACATGCTCTGATTCTGAGCTGTGGGAGCACTGGTTTCAATAACGAGTTCAGCATTTGAGCCTCTTGTCAGAAGCTCAGGGAGATCAGCTTTTTATTTAGTTTTCACAAAGGGATCAGCTTTTTATTTAGTTTTCACAAAGAGCTACAGCATAATTCTTCTCTCCCCCCCCCCTTTACATACCAAAATCTTTCTTGGTGCCGAGTGCAGAAATGTCATCATTTTTACGTTATCAGAGAGAGGGTTTTCTTTTCTTCTTCTATTTTCCCCTTTTTGAAAAGGCTGAAAGTAAGGAAACAAAACCGAACTTCTATGTGTGTAATTTTCATTCCAATTAGGCATAGTCGAGGTAGCAAATATTGTACCTGGAAACTGACTAATTGCAAAATGTCTCCTCTGAGACTCAACTTCTTGTTAATTGCTGAAGGCAATTAGTTTTCGTCTGAAAAGACGCACAATAGCTGGTTCTGTTGGGTGTGAAGCTAAGCATTCAAGTGAGGATGACACGAAGGATTTGAGTGAGCCAAAGGCATTTAAAAAATAAACTCGATGTATGTATATACGAACTCAGAATGTAAGAAGTATGTATAGATCACTTCTGGAGATGGGGATCAGAGCTGGGATATATTTTCAGCGCCAGATAGCCTGGAACATGTAAGATCCTTCTCAAATATTTATTTATTTATTGTATTTCTAGATCGTCCATCTAGCCAGTACCTGGCCACTCTGGGCAATGTACAACATACAACGAAACAAAACAGAATAAAATACACTTAAAACAGTATAAAATGTTAAAATCCTAACCCACCCCATATTCCCGCCTGAAGGGTAACCCCATCTCCCTTTCAAAGTTGGGACCTGCAGGGCTATTCTGCCTGGGTGTAGCAAAGGTACAGGTTAGGCAGCAAAGGATCAGGACCACGGGCAGCTCACAGTAGGGCTGGATACAAGTCCAGACCACATACCAGGCTTCCTGATAGCCAGAGTCTTGGGAGTGTTGTTGAAGCACTAGTCTGGAACCAACATATGGTTTATGAATCCTACAGTGAGAGGTGAATGTGGAACCCGCCCGCTTAGCAGAAGCCTGCTCGAGAGCTGAGAAGGCCACACCAGATGATGCAGGAGTGAGCTCTAATGGGGCCGACCCATGAGCTTGGTGTGGTGGTGGAGTAAGGGCTTCTGGCGCTGCAAGTGGGGCTGGGGAAAGAATAATCAGAGGATGGAGGCAGAGCTAGCCATGGTGGTCCTCCAACATGGAAAGGCAGTGTGGTGTAGTGGTCATAGTGTTAGAATGGGGCATGGGAGATCCGGGTTCTAGTCCCCACTTGGCTGTGGAGCTCACTGGGTGACTTTGGGCCAGTCACTGAATCTCAGCCTAACCTACCTCACAGGGTTGTTGTGAGGATAAAATGGAGAGGAGGAGGAAGAGGAGGAGGAGGACCATGTAAGCCACCTTGAGTTCAGTGCAAGAGGCAAAATGGTGGGATATAAATGTAGGATTGCCACTTCGTGGACTGTCTCCTGTGGTGTTTTGGCTACCCGGTCCTCCCTGCCCCCCATGTCTTTGGATCCTACCTCTGACCCCCTCATCAGGGGGTCAGGTTTGTGCGTGCACCTGTGCACACCACTCAGGGTCCTGTATGTGTTGTCCCACCAGTCAGATCGTGAATGAATCCAGGATATCTGGAATCAGCTCCTAGACCCCCCCACTGGTGCTTGAGGTTGTTCTCAGGGATGTAAAAGGGCCAAGAGCTTCCAGGGTGTAGGAACATGAAGCGGCAGGTTTTCACCTGAGCACTGCCTGGATGGGAGACTGCCTAGGGATCTTAAGCTCAGTGGAAGAATAGTACAGTATATATGCAGAAACTAAATATAAATACTGCAAGCCTCTTGGCATCCTATGCCTTTCCCCCCCTTATCCCACGCGATTAGGCTCAGATAGTCTAATTTGCCCATGAAGGACGCCAGCATGACCTGCAACAAAATGTTGCGGCGTGGAGTACTTCTGTTCAGGATTCCAGCCACTCTATTCCACCACCCTTGTGGTTATCTGACCCCTCCCCCCCCGCAAATAGTCAGTCAGCATTTGTGGACACTGATCATGCTCTGTGCCCTTTGGGTTGTCTTGGGGATCCCCTCCCCCTTAGGGCTTCCCCCCCTAAAGATGTGTGTGTGTGTGTGTGTGTGTGTGTGTGTGTACTTCGGCAGAATGTGGGGTTCCTCCGAGCCTGTTGATGCCCCCCTCTTGCTCATGGGTGGAAGAGGCCTACTCACATTCAAGCGCACACAAGTAGAACTGCCATCCAGACCTTGTCCCTCAGCACAGTAAGTTCTGAACTGAGGGGGGCTGGTGTGTGGGACACTCAGCCTGAACATGGGAAGCTCAGTGGGGCCATGTCCTCAGGCTACACATGTGAGTTCCCCAAACTCTACTCTCCTGTGTCCATCCGTAGCAGCATATATTTGCTCCAAGAGCATAAACTAGGTATTTATTTTTTGGAATAGCCACAACAATATTAAAATCTAAGGCCTGGGAAATGGACATTTTCCACCATTGTCCCTGCACAGAAACGTCTTCAGTCAATCTTACTATTGGGAAAAGCCAGGAGCTACAGATTAAGAATGTAAGAATAGCCCTGCTGGATCAGACCAAGGGTCCACCTAAGTCCAGCATTCTGTTCACACAGTGGCCAACCAGCTGCCTATGGGATCCCGCAAGCGGGATTTGAGTGGAACAGCATCCTCCCGCCCATGTACATCAGTTGTTCCCTGGCAACTGGCGTACAACTATGTACACCAGTTGTTCCCTGGCAACTGGTGTACATAGGCATACTGCCAGTTCCTTGGTGATGCCCCACCTTTTCCAACCAAAATATCTGGTGTTACCTGGACCTGGCTGCCATGCCAGGTAGCACACTTGGGGTGTGTGTGAGGGTCCCCCCCCCGTTCACCGTAGAATCTTCCAGGAGCTGTTGCAAGCCATTTTTGAACTTGTAATACTTTTGAGGTAGAATCTTCCATCTTTAAAGGTGTTTTTGTATTATAATAACCATTTTTAAATCAATTTAGTGCACTTGTTGTGACACAGCGGGCTGATGCTGCATTTCAAATGTAAGTGGTCTCTATCGTGATTTATTTTTTTTTCCCTCCTCGAGATCTTTTTCAGGATGTGTGGGGGTGGATGATGTTGCTAGTTATTCCAGAGCAATTGTTTCCCTTGTTCCTGTAATCATCACACAAACACAACCAAAATGTGGCTTCCAGATGTCGAACAGGAGCTGGATTTCCAGTTGCTTCACCCATGCAAAATTAAAAGAGCACGCTTTTTAAAATTAAAAGCGTGTGTGTGTGTGTGTAACGCACAACAACCTGGAATATGAGCCCCTTTGAAATTGTCGCTCTTGGCAATTGTTAGTATCAGTGTTCATTCTTTGAAGTTGGTTTTATGTTCCTCGGTTGTGATTACATAAGTGCTTCGAGCTAAAAATAGACCCTGCACTAAATATTTTAAAGGATTAACCTCCTTTATAAAAAAAATAATAATAAATTGAGTCTTTTTTTGGCTCCTAATGTTATTTCACAGGGGGAGAAAAAATCTTGACTCAGCAGCTGCAGGAGGATCTATAGCCGAGGTGAGAGAAGATCTAATGGGTGGCTTACCTTTTACATTAGAAGCTCAGAAACTCGTAGCATCAGAGTTGGGAGGTATCCTGGAGGTCATTTAGTCCAACCCACTACCGTGCAAGATCATCCATCAGCCAGAGAACCAAGGGCCGCTGGGAGGCTGCACCCCCTGCCTCCCAGGGTTCACATCATGGCAAGGGGGAGACCAGCCTGACCCCACACATTGGGCAAAGAAGGAACAGCTGCAGGGAGCTTGTTTTGCCCTTCCCTGCCAGAAAAAAAAGGGGGGGGGAAGAAAAAATATAAGAACCTTGCAATTGAGATCTGGTGCCTGAGTTTTGCTTTCTTCCTCCTCCCTCCCAATCCCTTTTCCTTTTGTAAGCCTGAGGGCAGGGACGGTCTAATATTAATCTTTGTAAGCCACTCCAGGAGCCTTTTCTGGCTGAAGAACGGGGTAAAAATGCTGTAAATAAAATAAAAATAAGATGGCTGGCCAGCCTCTGCTTACATGCGTCCAGTGAAGTGGAGCCCACCATCTCTGAGGGAACCTGTTCCGCTTTTTGAACAGCTCTAACTTTCAGGAAGTGCCTTCTAATGTTCAGCCAAAATCTGATTGCCTGCCATTTCCAACCCTTGGTTCTAGTCCTGCCCCCTGGAGCAGCAGAGATGAGTCTATCCCCCGATCTGAAGGGCAGCCTTTCTGACATCTGAAGATGCTGTCACATCTCTCCCATCAATCTTCTCTTCTTCAAGGCTAAATATACCCAGCTTTTTCAACCATTCCTTGTAAGACGAGTGGATGTACAAGGATATAATTTTGATTCATTTTAGACCAGAACTCCCCCATTGAGTGTATTTTTCAGGCAGAGCTCGCACGTTCCCAAGCTTGCTATCCTGTTCACAAAATGTCTTGTCAGGAAAAAAAAAACGTACACTTTCAAAATGTGCATTTGCGGAGGGGGAATGTATTTTCATGCTTCAGTCAATGGGAGGAAAGTACACATTTGTGTGCATGTGTGTGTTTGTTTTAAATCGTGCACCCAAATGTGAGCTTTTTTGTTCAGACAGGAAAAACACGTCAGGAAGATGTGCAGAAAAGGGCAGCAAAAATGATCAAGGGGCAGGAGCAAGTCCCCTGTGAGGAAAGGTTACAACATCTGGGATTGCTTAACTTAGAAAAAAGGCGAGTGAGGGGAGACATGATAGAGGTGTACAAAACTATGCATGGAGTGAAGAAAGTGGATAGGGAGACTCCCCCCCCCCCATAATACTAGAACCCAGTGGGGTCATCCCACGAAACTGATTGGTGGGAGATTCAGGACAGATCAAAGGCAGGACTTCTTCACACAGAGCAGAGTTAAACTATGGGATTGCCTTCCAGAAGATCAGTAGTGATGGTGACCAATTTGAATGGCTTGAAAAAGGGGATTGGACAAATTCCTGGAGGAGAAGGCTATCAATAGCCACTAGTCCTGATGGCTATGTGCTTCCTCCAGTATCAGAGGCGGTGCACCTATGTAAACCAGTTACTATGTACACCAGTGGTAGGATGATTGAAACTTTCAGGGTGTGTGTGTGTGTGTGTGTGTATACTGCTTTACAGCACATGCTCCGAAACTCACAATCCGTTCTGAACTTAATAATGAATTCATAATACATCAATCCAGGCTTGCTGCAAACGTGAGTTTCGATCAGCAAGACGACTAATTATGGAATTTGGCAGCCTCACTATTTGCAATGCAGCTATCTCAAGCCAGGCAAATGGACAGTTCCAGTGAGGTCATTGTGAACTTGGGCAGCATCACTCACCCAAAGTCTTGGCGATATCACCTTCCAACCGCAGGGGGTGACATTCCATGCACATCAGGTGGCCCTCCCAGAGACCCAAGCACAGGTCTTCCTGGGGAGCTTTCTAAGCATGTCTGAGGTGAGCTGCCAGAGACTGCTACATTCAAGTTCCACATTCCTTTCATGTTGGTTCCGCAAGAACGGGGAATGAATGGGGAAGTGAATCTTGCAGTGGAAACGGATAAGCTTTTAAATACTGTGTACAGACTCCTGCTGACATCTGGGGCTATTACCAGCTGCTAATTGTTGTGTTATACGGGAGGTTAGCCAGTGCCAAGTGAGTTTAGCTCGCCACAGGAATACACACACACACACACAGACAAACACACTGCCGTCTCCCAAAGCAGTTACTTTATTCCCAGCTCAAGGATGGAAAGCAGAATATCGGTGGTCAGTATAAGAGGTTTAAAGATGTTCCTAAGGCTAATCTAAAAAAAATGCAATATGAACATCGAAAACTGGGAAGCTCTGGCCCATGAACGCTTTAACTGGAAGTTGGCCTTTCACAAAGGTTCCATGGACTTTGAAGAAGCCCGAGTGCAAGGTGAAAGGGAGAGACGTGCTAAGCGAAAGGCACGTCAAATGAATCCTTTACAGGACCATCTTCCATCTGGCAACCTGTGTCCTCAGTGTGGGAAGCTGTGCGGATCTAGAATTGGCCTCCACAGTCACTAACTGGACCCATCGCTAGAGTCTACACAATCTTTTTTTAGAATTTCCTCTTTTGTAATTTATCCTGGAAGACAATCTTACTCGGTCACGAGTGATCGCCTACTACTACTACTACTACTACTACACACACTAAAAACCAGGTTTTTTATTATGTCCCCCTCCTTTCTAGCTTGAAAAGGTGACTTTGAAGTGGGGACTCCTTTTTTGGGAGGATAACATAATTTGAAAACAAAGGGAAAGAGGTGTGTGTTTGTGAGAGAGAGAGGGGGGGGAGTTTACCATAAAATAACTTTGGCATGCAAGCCTACGAAGCGGTGTGTGTGAGAGAGACTGGAAGAGAAAGAGTGAGAGAAAGAGAGGGAGAGGGAGAGAGAGAGAGAGAGAGTATAAGTCCCTTCTAAAATTAGAAAGCCAATTTGTGTTTTAAGCCTGGGGAATGAGAGGCACTACATGCCCTTGGAAATTAGAAGCAAAACAGGCTATGTTGAACTCATCTGCTGCTCTACACCTTGGGGGCAGTGCATAGAACCGAGATAGACAATATTTCTCTGGTCTGCCATAGCCCGCTCACAGAGGGAAGGGGAGGGAGGGATTTGGGGCTAGGCAAATGAAGGGGAAGATTTTATTTTTTTTTCAGTTGAATGAATTTAAATAATGCCCGAAAGGTTAAAGACGGGGCTATTGTAAGAAGCAAAAACAGTGCCATTTAAAAACAAAGCATAATTCCGTATCCCTTCCCTATGTTTTGTTCCAGCCTCTAAGGGTTAGTTTACTATAGATAACCAGCCCACTTTCCCACCTTCCCCCCCCCCCCCGCAGGCTATGAAAGGTGTGTGCATATGTTTTGGCTATTTTTATTTTATTTTGGAAAGGGATTCAGAATTGGCCTCCTGGACACCCAGAAGTTTCTCACCCATAATGTAGTTGTTTCCTTTTGCGGTGTCATGAGCCTTTCTCTCCATGGATAGAAAAGCAGCTGAGGGAGTGTGTGTGTGTTGTGTGTGTGTGAAAAGAATTTTGTTCAGGAAAAGTCCTGCAGGAAAAGGATTGTGCGCCCCCTCCTCTCATGCCACTGCTGTGGTCACATGTGCAAGCCCCTTCTCTCCCATTGGCTGCAAACAAGAGAAAAGAAAAGGCCAGAGCCAGATCACAGGTCTCCCATTTCATATGTGGCTTCGCTTGTAGCTAGCGATGCAGGTGAAGTTAGCCTGAGCCAGGCTTAGAAATGAACTTTGGGGGTTCATAAATGCCTTCCTCAAAGAAGATGTGAGCTTTCAAGCCCCCCAAATTCTTCTCCAGCTCATAAGATGGGCCATACTGCATCAGACCAAAGGCCTATCCAGTCTAGCATTCTGTTCCCACAGGGTCCAACCAGATGTGCCAATGGGAAGCCCACAAGCAGGACATGAGTGCAACCGTGCCCTCCTGCTCAAGTTACAGGAACCCAGATTCCACCTAAACATCATGGAAAAATTTCCTGACTGGCAGAGCAATAAGTCAATGGAACCTAACTACCTAGGGAGGTGGTGGGCTCTCCCACTCTGGAGGCAATCAAGGTGCGGCTGGACAGCCATCTGTCAGGGATGCTTTGACCTGGATTCCTGCATTGAGCAGGGGGTTGGACTCGATGGCCTTGTAGGCCCCTTCCAACTCTACTTTTCTATGATTCTATGATTCCCCAGCAACTGGTGCCTCTGCTTCCACCACAATTGCAATTCTCAGGAAAATTGTGAAATTTTCCTGAGATGGAAAAATATTTGGGGCAGGCGTATATTAAGAAATATGTCAGTAAGGATAAAATAATTTTAAAAAAAAAAAAAACTGTTTGGAGATGGTATCTGACTCTGGTAAGATTAAATAAAATAGACAGTAATTGTTCTCCATTGTGTTGGAGAGGATGTCAGGAACGTGGTACTTATGCTCATATGTGGTGGAGTTGTAAAAGCGTACTGGATTTTTGGAACAAAATTTTTGTAGAAATTTCAAATTAGCATTGTTATCAATAACGGAGAAACTTCTTTGCTCTCAAGAGATAAAGGAACTAATTGTAAGTTTGTTAACTGTGGGGAGATTATTGATAGCAAGGAAATGGAAAGTTCAACATCAGTACTTAATTATAGATTGGTGTAAAGAGGTGTGGGATATTGCTTTAAATGATAAATTAACATGTAGTATTAAAAGTAAAAAGGGACAATTAAAGAAAAATGATTTTAAGGATATATGGGGACCATTTCTAGATTATGTTTTAGTAAAGGGAAAGGGGAGTAAGCCATGTCAAGATATGATGTATTTTTGGAATATTGAATAATAATGGATTATGTGGATAGAATTACTTTTTGGCCCCGTGGTGATGGCTGTACTTTGGAGTTATATGGATGTGTCTGGGGGGGAGGTTGTGTGTGTGTTTATTTGTTTTATATAATGTATGTAATAAAAATAATTTAATTTTTAATTTTATTTTTTAAAGAAATTTTCCTGAGAATTGCCCTCCTGCTTGCAATTGCTTGGGGTCCTGAATGGGATGTGTTCACACTTCTCATGGAGACCAATCCATCCTGCAAAAAAAAAGAGGAAACTGAATGAGGGGCACCTTAAACTATAGAGAGGTTCACATGGGAGCAAGTGCTCCCTAAGATATCCTGCTGATGATTTTATTTATTTACTAGCTGAAGGACCCATTCTTCGAATGGATTTAATTTTTTTTCTTTTCTTTTTTTAAATTTATTTTTAAATGAACACACATACAAAAAGAAAATAGACCCACAAATCCATATAACTACAAAGTGCACCCGTCACCACGGGGCCCAAAAAAATAAATAAATTCTATCTACATAATCCATTAATCTGTATTCCAAAAATACATCATATCTTGACATGGCTTACTCCCTTTTCCCTTTACTAAAACATAATCTAAAAATGGTCCCCATATATCCTTAAAATTATTTTTCTTTAATTGTCCCTTTTTACATTTAATACTACAAGTTAATTTATCATTTAAAACGATATCCCACATCGAACAGATTTAAAAACTTACTTTCTATCCTGTTCTCAAACCTTCTTTTTGCCCCCTTAAGGTTTTGTGTTATTTTTAAAGAATTTTTTTACAATGTAGTTTTTATTAGTGAGCCATAAGCAACATCCATGCCAAATTTCAGCTTTCTCGCTTAACGGAAAATAAGAGATAAATTGATGCATCAGTGAATCAGGGCTTTCAGTCTTATATATATAAAATAAAATATAAAAGATGGAAAATTTATTTGATTGGTACCCTGCCTTTTTACCAAAACTGGCACTCAAAGTGGTTTACAATCACTGATAAAAACAACAATAAACAAATACATTAAAACACAGTTAACAGCAATTAAAAACACAACACCAGCAGAGAAAAATTAGCATCCAGTTCAACAGACCCACTTACACACCAAAAACCCGCTTGAAGAAAGTGGCCTTTGCATGCTCGCAGAAGGGCAGCAGAGAGGGAACGAACCTAGCCTCCCTCGGCAGGAAGTTCCACAGCCAGGGAGCAGCCACCGAGAAGGACCTCTTTCCTGTTGCCACCAAGCATGCCTCTGAAGGTGGCAGTCTCGAAAGAAGGGCCTCTCTCAGAGATCTTAAGAACTGGGCAGGCTCATATGGGGAGAAGGCAGTCTTCCAGGTAGCCTCATCCTAAGCCTTATGGACTTTCTAGGCAGGGCAGGCTGTTGACTCCTATGTCAGCGGGGCTCCTTTCCCATTGCATCTTTTTGTTGGAGCTTTATAGGAGCAGTCCATGGTGGCGAAACCTATTTTGGGGATGGAGTTCAGCACCATGGATAGCTCCCATGAAGCTCCAAGGAAAAGATGCAATGGATAAGGAACCCCACTGACACAGGAGTCACTCAGCCACCTCTGCTTATAGGTCATCACCATAAGGATGGAGACTGTTACTGCAGGGGTGTTGGTTCTTCTGGTCAGTGAAATGTCTAGATTGGTGCTTACCTTCTTCACCTCCTGGTTGTTAGAAGAAGCTGCCCAATTGCTCATAGATGCTGATGAGCTTGAATACGTTCATGGGATCTTAAGGTGACGGAAACCATAATGCAGAGCAACCATGAGGGAAAACATGCTTGCACAAAACATACCCCCCCCGGGGGTCTTAACTGTAGCAGCCAATTGAGAATAGTGATAGTAATGTCAGAATGGCAGTGTATAGAAAACTGGATGAACTACAAAACAGGCCAAGCAGACAGAATAATATATATATATTATTCTGTCTGCTTGGCCTGTTTTGTAGTTCATCCAGTTTTCTATACACTGCCATTCTGACATTGCTATCACTATTCACATTATATATATATATAAAATGGAATTCTGTCAGCAAGTTCCACACCCATGTGCCGAATCTGAGTATTCAAACAGACACTGAGGAGAGGGCACTTCTTCTTGAATCTTCAAGAAGTCTGGAGTTTTATCTTCCCTGAGAATAATTTGTTTTCAGAGTTAATAACCAAAATGCATTTGTCTTCTGTAGCTGTTCCCATTCAATAGCAAATTGCTTTTATTGTCAGACCTACAAATTTGGGTCCCGTAATCAATATCGCCATTTTATGAGCTGTCTATAAAGAGACCCAAAGATGTAGCATTGCTTTGATTGTCAAGGAATAAAGATTGATTGGCCCCCATTGCTTTCTTTGCTATAGATTCCCAGTTGACACGTATCCGTTAACACATAGCCCCATGGCATCATGCCCCGCCCCACCCAATCTCTCTTCCAAATCATGTAGTCAATACCTCTTCCTCTACATTTCTGTTCAGCATTTTTTTTTCCTGATGTACAACCTCAATTAATATGTTAAAGAGGGTCAGCAGATAGGCAAGGAAATCTTTTGAAGTCTCCCTTTCCATAGCCACTCTGCCATATGCATGAAATCACAATTATTACACTTTCCTCCCACGTTTCCTACATTTTGCTCTATTTGAGCAGAATCAGAGAATGGTATGGTATATATGATTCCCTGTGTTGAAAATTTGAAGTTCCCAAATGATGTCGGATCTACTTAGGAACATAAGGGTCCATCTGGTCCAGCATTCTGTTCACACAGTGACTAACCAGCTCACGGGATCCCACAAGCAGGACATGAGTGCAACAGCACCCTCCCGCCCATGTTCCACAGCAACTGGTGTACATAGGCATACTGTCTCTGATACTGCAGGTAGCATATAGCCAGTCAGGACTAGTAGCCACTGATAGCCTTCTCCTCCATGAATTTGTCCAATCCCATTTTAAAGCCCTCCAAATTGGTGGCCATCATTACATCTTCGGGGAAGCGAATTCCATAGTTTAACTAGGCACTGCATGAAGAAGTCCTTCCTTTAATCGGTCCTGTATCTCCCATCCGTCAGCTTCATGGGATGACCCCTTTGGGTTCTAGTGGTATGAGAGAGGGAGAAAAATGTCGCCCTGTCCACTTTCTCCACACCAGGCATAATTCTGTACACTTCCGTCATGTCTCCCCTTACTCGCCTTTATTCTAAGCGAAACAATCCCAGCTGCTGTAACCTTTCCTCAAGGTCCAGCCCCTTGATCGTTTGAGTTGCCCTTTTCTGCACTTTTCCCAACTCTACAATATCCCAGAATGAACCCTGAAAGTCTTCCTGGTTCCTGAGTTTACCCTTGCACAGAGCTGGCTGATCCAACTGGAATTTCTCTCGGCTCTACCCAGAGCTGCCTGTGGTTCTGCTTCCACCGCCCAACTTGAACTATGGCCCTGTTCAGGAATTCTTCTTCCCATTTACCCTGATTTTCTCATTATTGCTGCCACTCGCTTGCTTGCCAGGCAGAGAGACAGAGAGTAAGTCGGCAGTGGTACCTACTGCCCCTCCTTCTTACCACCACCGTTGTGTGGGCCAGAGCAAGAGGCAGGTGAACAAGCAGGTTGCAATGGTGAAGAAGAAAAGCAACTCCAGGGAGCTTTTGTCAGTTGGCCCCTGCAAGGTTGTGGGCCCTCAGCAGGTGCCCGACTATGTCTAACCTTGATGTTGGATCCATCCGGTGTGCCCCTGTATCCCTCATTATTCTTTGCTTCTGACATCTGGCTTGCTTGTTGACTCTGCCTCCTGGTTTTCCCTTTAGTCCTGACTTATCCTTCAGTCCTGGCTCATCCTACAGTCCTGATTCCTGGCTCATTCCATAGCTCCTGGTTCACTCCAGCCTGATGCTCATGGCCCAGTAGGGGAGGGTGTGTTAGGTTTTGGTTTGGTGTGCAGAAAGAGACGGAATGTCTCCTGGCAGTCTCAAGGCATCTGTGACTCAGAGTCTTGGGACAGTTTGAAGACAACATGTTATGTACTCATGTTATATAAGTGTTGCGCAGTTGTTGAGAGTAATATCCTATTAGGTGTAGGGTTTTCCTATAAAGGTGAAGCCAGCATTATTGTTAGATTCAGACCTGACTTGACTCAGACCTGACCTGAGCACATCACTTCACTTGTCATCTTCTTCTTCACTGGACAACTCTGCCTCTGCAATGATGTAGTGAGACAGAGTCATCTCTTCTGCGTAAGAGATGCCTGCATTGCTTGCTTTTCCCATGTACTATTGGGCCTACAATGAATAAATGCTTAGCTCTACATTCCTGCTGTCTCCTCTTTCCATCTGTGGTACTGAGGGTCATTGCTGGGCTAGCTTTGATCTTCAGTCGATCTCACAGGGTGACCCGCCGAGCACTCGACTTGCGGCGCATGAGCCGAGTGCTCCTGCTGCACAAGCACCAGCTGAGGCACTCTCTGGACTTCCAGGTCCCCGGCTCTGTGTTGTTTATGTAGAAAATAGCATAAAATACATTAAAAACAGCCACAATTTGCGCAAATTGTGCAAATTACGGCTGTTTTGAATGTATCTTACGCCATTTTCTACAGAGACAACGTAGCACCTGAAACCAGATGTTGCTTCCCCAGCTTAGCTCACAAGAATGCGAGTTGAACCGGGGAAAAGGTAGGTAAAGCAGAGCTTGGGCGGGGTCGACCCCAGTGAGTTCGCCAGGACTTCCACCACCACCACCCCCAATCGAGCTCCGCGCACATCACATCCCCGTGGCACAAATATGCGTATATCTCTGGACACAGACATTCCCCTTGGATGTCATGGCTTACTGCCGTTGATAGAACTGTCCTCCATAAATCTCTCTAATCCCTTTAAAGCCATCTAAGGGCTGGTTCACAACGTGTACATTTACTCAGTGCTCGATGGTTGGCAGCTAGACATGTCTATTGTCACCATCAAAGCACACTGTGTTCCAAGTGTATGAAAGTTCTGTCAGAGCTGCCTGATGGGAGACAGGCTCCTTCACCGTCATCAGGAGATCGATGTTTATTGGAATTTATTTCTATGTGGGCTCCATTTATATCTGGCTTTTCTGCCGAAGCACCCAAGGCTGTTTACATTTTATAACAATACTATTTAAAAGACGATATGAATTAAGGAACAAGGGGATGGGGAGAGCTGAATGCAAGCATATCGTAGGGATGGGGAATAAATGCGCTTGGCTCACATTTCAATATAAACCAGCCTGATTTGCAGTTCCACAACTGTTACATGAACCAGAAGCCAATGATCTTTCAGGGTTGTTGATTGTTGTTGTTTTTCTTTTTGTAATATTTGTTTTGTTTTTGTTTTGCATTTCTCTGAATTTCACAAATGCAATTCTCTGGTTTTTTAAAAAATGTACACAAAAATGTATTTGTTGGGGGAAATTGTGCACACACAAAATGCATACAGTGGGAGGAATGTGTGCATAAATGCATAGTTAGGAGAAATGCATGCAAAAAAAATGTAACCAATTGGAGACATACACATGTAAATGCATGCAGTGGGTTGAAATGCATACAAAATGCATAGTAAATGTTGTAGAAACTGAAACAGACTGGCCAGTCTCTGAGTCGGTCCCAGCTCTTTCATACTGTTACGTAATGCACTGATGTAGTCACTAGGGGCTTCTCCTACATGAGGCTTTTAACTTGCCACTTTGCCTGAGGCTTCTGCTTCCAGATTCTTTGCAGAATTAAGATCAGCTCCTATACGTGTGTCCCCCCCCCCCCGGAGTTTCTTTCTCTGTCTTTCTATATGTTCCATTACAAAACCACTAGGTGGGACTGTGGCAGAGCAGAATTGCATAAATACACGAGCGTTTCATTGTGCCATTTCCAAATAATACTAGATTTTCCTCAGTCTAAAAAAAAAAGGCACAGTAATGGTTACAAAGCACAGGAGAGGCCTTGAAGGATGACGACGTCATGTAAAGCACCCACAAACTTCAGTGCCTGAATAATCATGAGAGCACAATAAATGCCTCGTGTAGAAAGGCTCAAGATGTCATGGTCGCAGCAGGAGGCATGGTCATCCTTTGGAGGGGAGGAGCCAAATGGCCCAGCCCATGGAGCCAATAAACCAGTCCTGAACTACTAGCGATCACTGCATCATGTGTCAGCTATGCACCAATTACTCACTACCTGGGGGGGGGCAGGCAAAGTTGCCCCCGTATTACAGTCCTATTCAGCTTGAAATAGTGGGGCAGGGGGGATTTTCAGGAGGCAGATGATGAAACTTGCTGAAGCTCTTCAATGCTCCATCGGGCTGGCACTGCCATTTTGGTGCTTGCCACCAAAAATGGCAGCCCCCACAGTCCCACTTGCATCCTGAAGGTACAAATAAGGGAGGAGGTTTTGCCTCCTCATTCATCATCTAATGCCCCTCCCAATTTGGGACAAACTTTTAGCCTTGTTCAGCTGAGCTCTACATGGATCAAGCTCCATGTCGTTCAGGTTTCAAGCAGGGCTTGTGCTTGTAGGTGCGTATCCAGGGTCTATTGTTCTTGCCCGGTGTTCTCCAACCTGATGCTTGGGATGTGTGAGGAACCTGGCAGGGGGCTGAACATTCCATTCTGTCAAACCTGTGCTGGTACCGATTCGACCTGATGCGAAATTTCAAGCTGGCCAAGGTGGAGTGTGTGCATATGCAGTGGGAGGAGGGTGCTTCCATGCTTCTCATGTTCAATGCTACAACAGCAACAACAACATGAACAACAGTGACAACTCGAATCTAGCGAGTCCACTTTTGACCGTCGGGTCAGAAACATGTTGAAAGTCCCTTGAGCTCTCTCTAACAGGACAAGTTTTCCAGTGTCTCACATCTCTACCTGGTACCCTCCAGTTGTTTTGGATGACAACTCCCAGCATTCCTGACCATTGGCAATGCTGGCTAGGGCTGAGTTGCAGCACATCTGGAGAGCACCAGGTCGGGGAAGGCTGTCCTAGTTCTATTGTCTTTTTGCTCTTCTCTTTAAATCTCAGGACTCATTTACATCCTTCAATCCCAAGGGACCCCTGAGGAACTTTAAAAAAAAAAAAAAAACAAGGAAGGAAGGAAGGAAGGAAGGACTGGGATTGTGAAGACTTTGCTGCTCTTCCCTTTGAAGCGGAATGCAGCTCTGGTATTAATTAAGGGGAAAAGAGTAACAATCCTTTAGTCTCCATGGTGACAAAAATTGTTTTGAGCAGTGACACAAGTTTAAATCCCATTTGATCTTAAGTGCTGTTGGAGGCAGAGCAGGGTTATTCGGGTGCAATATGATCTACAGATGTCAAGAAGCCAACTTGAGTGACAAGGAAGAGTGGGTTGTGAAACATTTATTGAGAGGAGTTTCAGCCGGCGGATGCGGCAGGGAGGGGAACGTGACTTCTAAACTTTGCCCCTTTTCTCTGTGCCGCGGAAAACAAAATCGGTACCCAAGGACAGTGGAGTTCTGCAACCTGGATGCATTATGCAAACTAACCCAGTCGTTTGCTTTTCCAGAATGCATTTTGCTTCTGAGAACCATGGCAACGGGCAAGGGACGATGCCCTCACCATTGGAAATCCAACTCCCTCTCTGACTTTACAGACATTGCCAATTCTATCTATATGCGCAGTAGGGTAAAGGTGCTAGTCCTCACATTGACACAGTGTGTAGGGATGTGAGAGGAATCCGGTTGGGGGGGTCAAAAGCTGGCAGATTGGCCCGGCTTGTCCCCCTCCCGATTTCAAGCTCTTCAACTCGGTGCTGGTGCTGACTCGCTCTGGCACGAGTCGAGCCAGCCAGCTTTTAAGGTGGGCAGTGATTTGCATTAAAAAAAAAAAAAAGCCAGGGAAATTTGTGTGAATTCCAACCACAATTTCCAGAATTTATGCACATTTCCAGAATTTGCATAAATTTTTGGCTGCAGTTTGTGCAAATTGCAGCAACATTCCCCATCCCAAAATTTGTCTGATTTTATTGAAAAGTATTTCAGATTCCCTTAAAATTCCTTGAGAATTTAACTTGAGGAGAAACTCCTGAATTTTGCTTCTGGTAGCATCTGGAAACAATCTCACCGAGAGATAGTCAAATGTCTGATAAATGTCATTAGGTTATCAGAATTCTTTGAAAGAACATCAAACATTTGCTTCAAACTTAGCTTTCACCAAAAACATTGGTGGAACTTATAGGGATTGGCCACAATGGAGGCTGGCGACTCCTATTTTGGTGGGGCTCCTAACCCATTGCAGATTTTTTAGGAGCTTTATAGGAGCTATCCATGGTGGTGAGCCTATTTTGGGGGTGGAGTTCAGCACCATGGATAGGTCTTATAAAGCTCCAAATAAAACCTGCAATGGAATAGGAGCCCCACCGAAATAAGAGTCACCAGCCCCCCCCCCCTCGGGGATGGGGGAGAAATTAGTTCAGTTCACATTTTAAGGTGAACTTACCTAGTTTTGCACTTTGGAGACAATATCTGAACCAAAGCTCCATTATCCCGGAAGTTCACACTTCTTCAAATTTTACGACAGAGTTTCCCCATCCAAAAAAATGTGTACAGAAATGCATATATTAGGTGACATAATGCTAAAAACTGCATTATATTAGGAAAACTGCTTACCAAAACTGTGTATATTAGGCCACAATGCCTACAAAACTACATGCATTAGGAGAAATATGCACAACACGTGTATGACTTTTCATGTGAACTTAAGCAAGCAAACAAAATAGATTCTCAAACTGCAGGATGAACCAAACTTAAGACTGGAGAAATTCTCAGAGTTTGAGACTAGCTGTACTTAGAACTGGAAAAATGAGAAAATGAGTGAAACCAAAATTGACAGATTTCTCCATTCCTGTAACTCAACACCAGACACCGTGCCCTTTACATCATCCTGAAGTCATTGCTGTGCATCTAGTAGTGCCGGCAGTGAAATGACGGAGCGAATTGCTTTATGAGCATCTGTGCATTGCCACTTCTGCTTTACAATGGCGCCTGTGTAAACACAGTAAAAATAAATAGACTCCATTCTTATGGGCAGCAAAGAGAATGTACACGGAATGAATTATGCATAAACAATGAAGCTCCTCTGGTTCTTTTCTCAGATGGAGGAGAAAGATCTCCTTGGATTTCTCAGTGGTTGGCTTAGCTTAGACAAAATTTCACTGGAAATGTTAACTTCAGTGATGGACTCTAGGGAGCTGCATGTCCAGTCTGGGCTGTGGGCAGCCGTAAGGGGTGAGCTAGGAGACCAGTGGGAACCGGAAGCCATGGAACAAATGAGCAGTCAGGGCCAAAGACTGAGTCGGACTGAAGGACAAACGAGAAGTCAGGACTGAAGCATGATAATGGGACACACCCAGAGATCAGGAAGACCATGTTGCTCAAACAATGGTCAGCTGGTACAGGGAGTCCGTCCATGCTCGTTATACTACTTCCTGCCCAGAAGGATCCAATGGACAGCCTGGGTGGGCGGAGTCAATGTCAGGGCCTAATGGTACATCACTGAGAAAGCTGCCACCACCAGCAGTTCAATGGTTCACTGCAAGGGGGGGGGGGCTCTCACACACAGGTTCAGCAGCTCCCGACAGTATAGTGCAGGGCTCTCCAACCTTGGGTCCCCAGATGTTGCTGGGCTACAGCTCCCAGAATCCCTTGCCATTAGCCATGCTGGCTGGGTATGCTGGGAGCTGTAGGCCAGCAACATCTGGGGACCCAAGGTTGGAGAGCCCTGGATAGTGCAAGGTCCAGGAGTCTGAAGCAAGGAAGAAGAGTCAGATGCCAAGGAATGAGCCACGGCAGATACAGGTTTTGCAAAATCTCAGCCTGATTTGGAAGCAGGGATTCTGAATAATTATGTTCGGTCCACATTTTTAAATAAACTGTCCTAATTTGGACTTCTAGGCTGGAACAGAGGTATCCTTCAGAATGCTCACTTCTCTGAATTTGGTGATCCAGCTCTCAGCTAAAAAAAACAAACAAACTTGTAGCAGAAAATGCATACAAAAATTATGTATTGTCTAGGGGGAAAATATGTTACAATTGAAATGCGAATTTCCATGCAAGTTGTTCTTCTTTTTAATTGCAGATAATGGGAGAGAATGGACTTATGATTGGCCAGAAATAGACTGACCCATCCATCCCTACCTGGGAGTCTTTATATACTCAAGGACAGGTGGAGCCAATGGGTAGGTAGCCTAGTGGGTGGAGCCTAGGAGCCCTTTATCCAGTATCAGAGGCAGTATGCTTGTGTACACCACTCGCTGGGGAACATGGGCAGGGGGGTGCTGTTGCACTCATGTCCTGCTTATGGGATCCTGCAGGCAGCTGGTTGGCCGCTGTGTGAACAGAATGCTGCACTAGATGCACCCTTGGTCTGATCCAGTAGGGCTCTTCTGATGTTCTCATGTTTGTCAGCCAAAGAACTCTCCAACCTGTAGCTCCGGTGGCGCACCACATGGGACAGCAGCGCACAGATCTGTGGGTACTGAGTTCCAGCTCCTGACTGCTAGGAACGCCAGAGTTCCCAAAGATTGTTGTGGTTTTTGGCCATTAATCTAATGATTGGCTCACGTTTCCCCAGGGAAATGTCATATCCTTTTGAAGGAGGCAGGGCCCTTTTGTATCTAATTACTCCCTGAAGAATGCCAGAGTGATAGATCAGTGCCGCATGTCTCAACATCTTTTGTGTGTTATTAGCAATAATGCATGCTAATAGGGGTCTCAGGACAGGAAATCACTGATGTGACTTGCATGGCTGAGATCATTATATCCCGTGGACTCTAGCCTCTCTGGGCTCTGAGGTCGGAAGCATGGTGACCTTTTTGTTCTCTCAGAAAAACGGTTTGATGGAAGACAAGAGTGGAAGCTGTCACCTTTGCTGTCTACTGTCTCTACGAGTTAGTGAAGTGTTTCCCAAAAGTTCTCATAGCAGAGAGAGAGAGAGAGAGGGAGAGACTTTTGTTCTGAATTAAAATGAAAGTCACACTGTAGTCTTCACACCCTCCAAGAGGCTTCCTTTTAGACCACCCTGGTGCCCTCCAGTTGCTTTTGGACTTATTTATTTAGCAATATTTATGAATCACTTATATTAAATACATTTCTAAGTGATGTACAAAGGGTGAACTTACCTTCCTGGGAATGCCTTTTGGAAAAGGTACATTTTAGGTAGGTGCTGAAAACCCAGCAGGGTTGGTGCCTGCTTAACTTGTAGTGGTAGGGAGATTCAGAAAGTGAGCACCATGACACTAAAGGCCCTATTCTGAGCCATGATGGTCTGGAGTGGACCTCCAAAAACCTGGGTACCACCAGGAGGGGTGTTGTCCAAACTAAGCTGTAGGCAGCTGCACAGTGGGAGCTAGGCATCAGAGATTGGAAGTGGGCAAGCCAGGAGTCAAGGTGAGCTGATTCTCTTATTGCATCCTCCTCTGAGATCTCATCCTTAGTTTTGGCATGGACTTGGTCCTGACACCAGAAGAGAGGGCCCCCACATTCAGTTCAAAATTAATCTTAGCCGAAACATCAGTGGCAACCCTACATTGTCCTAAAGTCATTGCTGTGCATCTGGTGATGCCAGTGGAGAAATGACAGTGCGTGTTACTTTACGAACATCTGTGCGCTGCAGCCCCCCTCTCTCTTTTTTTTTTAACAACAGCATCAGGGTAAACATGGTTAAAAGACTCCATTTATTATGAGCAGCACAGAGGTAAGATACATAGCAAGAAGATGCTTACATGGTGATGCTCCTCAACTATGTTTCTCAGATGGGCAGGGTGGGGTGGATTTCCTGGATTTCTTTTAACAGTATATCTTTCTTTAAAAGCATAAGTATATAGTAACAAATGACGCAGTGGCCACTGAATTGTCTTTTCTGTGGGGACTGGGAGGAGCAAAATGGAATGGAGTCTCCTGAAAGAAGGCTTGACTAGCTGGGTGGAACACTGAACAACAGCACATCTTCTTTTGCAGATCCCATTTGTTCATCTAAAGCAGTGGTAAGCATCCTGGGGGGCCTTGACCACAAGCACTTACACTCATAAGACACCTGCTTTAGTCTATGGTGGAAATTTGAGGAGATTGGAACCAATCTCCCGTCCAGTCACTGCTCAGTTTGTGCAAGCTTCCCATTCGTGCGGAGCGAGTAGCGATCGCAAGCACAGATGGGAGTCAGGCATGAAACAAGCGGTGGGACGATGTTCAGGGAATCCTGGCAATCTTGAACATTGCTCCTTCGTTTGCCCGTCCCTAGCCTTGGACTGGAGAGTTCCGGGTTCAAATCTTTGCTCAGCCGCAGAGACCACTGGGTGGCCATGGGGCCACTTAACCATCTCTTGACCTAATCTACCTTCTGAAGAAGATAAAACGAGATGATCCCATCAAAGCTGCTCCAAAACACCTTGGATTAAGAGCAGCAGGATAAAAGTTAGAAAATTCAATAAACCCGTCTACATCCAGTTTCCTGCTGGGTGAACACAGTCAACCATGTATCAAGCACACAATGGCCCCCTGTCTTTGGGGATGTGGCGGGTAGTAACCAAGGGCGGGGTTGTTTTTTTCTTATTAATAGTAGCCCCATGTCTTTGAAGCATGCTCACCAAAGATGTACACCTCCTGCCTGTTTTCTTGCTCTCTGGCGCTTTGGGTTTGAATCCTGCATGAAAGTTTGTTTTACTCTTGTTCAGTTGCTCTTCTGCTAGCATTTGCTTTATATATTTCTTTTAGTATTTAATATGTATCTCTTGCTGCTGTTGCTACCTGCTACTACATCAGTAGATGGTGTTCTGATGTTTTATCAGTAAGGCACTTTGAAAGTTTATTGGAAAATGTTAAATATTTTATAGATAAAATATACATAAAATAACAACTTACTGCGGTGTGCATGGAACCACTCAATAAGCCAGACATCTGACTTATCCTGCCAAGCATTGAGGAGAATTTTAGAACAATTCTGTGCCTAATCAGAAATCTGGGGAAAGCTGGGAGTGGAAAAATTATTCTCACCGCTTGGCCTCCTTATTTTTCAAGCTGAGCCAAAAGTTCTTTTCAGAACTTTTTGGGTGAAAATGTGGGTAGGGGTTTTGGGGGAGGGATGTGTGAGGAATGCCGTGGGGGGAAACTGATGGATTTACACTGAAGGCACTTCTCTGGGTGGACTCAGGCCATAGGTCCATGAGGAACCACCGGGAGCATGCCATCCGATGGCCTCAGTGACCGGGCAGGTTGGTTGGGGAGAAGGTGCTCTCTCAAGTATCCTGGTCCCAAGTTGTTTAGGGCTTTATACACTAGTACCAGAACCTTAAACTTGGCCCAGTAGCGAATAGGCAGCCAGTGCAGTTCCCTCAGCAAAGGAGTTGCATGCTGAAAAGGGGCCGCTCCTGACAACAGCTGAGCTGCTACATTCTGCATCAGCTCCAGTTTCTGGACCAGTATTAAGGGCAGCCCCACATAAAGCACACGGCAGCAATCCAGTTTTGGATTATTGCAATTACATTGTAGTAATCCAGTAATCCAATGTAAGAACAGCCACAGTGTTTCTGGGGCACAGTGATAGAATATAATATAGTCCCATCTGCATGACTACATGATGACTAGGGATTGGTGAGCATTTAGTTCAGTTCATATTTTTTTTGGTTAAGATCTTATAAACATTTGGTAGTTTCATCAATAATAGGATGCAAAGTACCTGAAGTTTTTGTGTGTGGGTGGGGTTTTGTCTGCTTGTTTTTAAATCAGATGTGGGAGAATGCAGAACTGACAGATTCCTCCATTCGGGCAGAGGGCTTTGTGTCTTTAGCTCTTCAGAATCTGGCTTTGAATCCATGTGTTTGCAGCCACGCTTCTGGTACTGAATTAGGGTTCCCACCTCTTTTTGATGATGACCTCATCATCTGTAACAGCAACGTGGCAGGTCAGCACGGCCCGGTCCTTCTCAATGCTGGGAATAGCTGTACCCATCGAACTTTTAAGGTACAGACAGGTGAGGATTTCGTTCCATTCATTTTTGCAAATTTCTTCATCAAATCAGAACTTACCAAACTTGGCAAGTTTCTTCATGAATAGAAATAAATAAATTGAGATTTAAAAATAAATAAATAGAAAAGGAATGTTGAAGGAAGAGAAGCTGACAGACGTGTCCATCCCTGGTGACGATAATGCACCAAAGGAAGCTTCTTCTCTTCATAAAGAGAGAAAGACTCAAAGGTAAACATCTGATACCACAAGTGATCGGCACATCACAGTAGATCAAGATGTGCTGCTCAGAATGATGTTACAAACTTGACATTTGTTTGTGTCATTTTATTGTGAGGGGTTTTTTTGGGGGTGGTGGCGGTGGGAGTCTTTTAAAGATAGAAAGGTAGCAATAAGACAAGCATAGGGGAATTCACCCGACAAGATCCATTAGAGAGTTTTATGCACTCTGACATGACAGGAGAAGGGACATTCTCGCAGTGCGCCTCCCAGTAAACACTCCCAGGGGCTTCTGTTGGTCCAGCAAACCAAGCACTCACAGCTTCTATGGCTCAGCTTTATTTTGCAGTTGTTCATTAAATCCGGGAAAGGCAACTGGCCACCTGAGGGTTTCAATCCGGCCTCCAAAGGATTCCTGTTGGGCCCACGGCATCATTCCTAATCTTGACATGCGACATCATGACGCATGACGCATTTCCAAACTACTGCTCCCAAGATGTACTTGGCTCTTGTTCATGTGTAAAAAGGTCATTCATGTAGACCAAACATTTATTTTAAGGGAAAACTCTCATCCGAGCTTACATTGCTGTGTTTGTTATTTGTATATTACTCAGGGGCCCGGTCCAGCCAAGGCACCTCACTTTAGATTCGAGGATACTCAGGAAGAAACAAGACCACTTGTGTGAAAAATCACATACAGTTCATTGAATATAAATTGATGAAATATGGATGCAGATTATCGATAAGCAAGCAAAGCAAAGCTTACACACACATTCCTTCAGTCGCAGGGCTTCCTAATATGACAGATGTCACTCCTGGGTCATGAGGGTGCTCAGACACTTGCGTGCTCCTCGTTCTAAGCCAAAAGCAAAAGGGCAAACTAGCAAGCTAAGGATTTTATAAAGTTCCTCTCTCCCCATGTTTCCGAGGCCATCAGTAAGCCACAAGCTAACCCCCCTTCCTGGGAGACAAGAGGGGGGCAAAGCTGCTTCAGTAAAACAAACAGTTTCATTTCTCACAGCAAAAGCGCCCCTTATCTAAGGAATATAATTGGGGGAAACAGCTTCAAGGCAGATATCTCTGGTGCTCTTTCTAACAAGCTGAATGCTCAACCTAAGGCCCTGGCATGGCTCCAAGAAACTCTCCTAGCTTTTGGATGCTGTGAAAGTTCACTACACTATCTGGTGAACCTTAATAATCTCGTCGTTTTTCCAGTAGAGCCCATCCAATACATTATTATCCAAGGAAATAACAAATTCACCCAGGGTAAATTTACCCGTCACTACTAGTATGGGGGGGTGGGATCTGGGACATGGCAATCAATGAAAAGTGAACACAGAAGTCAAAAGTGCATAGAGGAATAAAGAAAAGAGATACTTTTAGGAAGGACTGGTGAAAATATTCAGATTATATGTGAAACGAACTGAACAGAATAAACTTGGAAGAAGCTTATAGAAATCTGTGGGACTCGCAAAAAGAAGAAGATTATAAAGGAATGAAATAGGATAAATCAGCATATTACTCGGGACTAGAAATAGAAAAGATAGAAGATGCAAATTTTGAAACTGACCAAGCTGGGGGAGGGATTGGGGTGGGGAAACAAAAGCTACTAGTATGTAGGGATGAGCACATTTTGTGAAATTCATTCCGTCTGTGTTTCGTAGCTTGATGAAACCGCCTTTCGGTCCATCATCCACTGATTGACGGATTCAGATATCCCCCCCCCTTCAGAAAAGTCTGCAAAAAAAGTCCGCCACAGTTTATGGAACTGTCAGCAGCACATAACACTTTGTGAGGGTTTTTTTACTGATAGGGGTGGGCGACCTGCCCACCACCCGACTCGCTGCCGCTGCGCCTGCCGAGCCGGGCCAAAAGCAAGCGCCAGCCGATGGAGTGCTTTTTATGTAGAAAAATGGTGTGAGATCTGTTAAAAAATGGCTGCGATTTGCACAAGTTACGCAAATTTGCACAAGTTACGCAAATCGTGGCTGTTTTTAACGTATCTTATGCCATTTTCTACGTAAAAAGCTCTCCGCCAGGAACCCGGAAGTCGCTTCCCCATCTCAGCTCTGGAAAACACGAGTCAAGCCAGGGAAACAGGTAGGTGAGATGAAATTCGTGGGGTCAAGCCTGGCGAGTTCGCTGGAATTCTACCCCTGAACCCTCACACATCTCTAAGAACAGAGCACACACACACACACACACACACACAATTGCCACACAGCAGAGGCTGAAGGGGGATTTCATAGATCATAGGGTTGGAAGGGGCCTACAAGGCCATGGAGTCCAACCCCCTGCTTAATGCAGGAAACTAGAGGAGGGGTCTCCCACCCAAGTAATCACCAGGCCTGACCCTGCTTAGCTTTCTACACTCAGACAAGCCGAGCCAGCGTGAGCCACAGGCCTGTTCAGAGTTGTATAAAACATTGTGTGTGTCCACGTGCATGTTTGTTTTAAAAGGGGTGTATATATTAGCAAATTTTCCAGCAACTTTTGTATTTGCGTATGACTAGATTTGCATACAATTTTGGGAAGTAGAAAAAGCAGTCCGAAAGTCCACGGAATCTGCGTGACCCGGAAAAAGCTGACCCACTGCAGGGTCAGATTCATAGAAATTGAAACTCATTTGAATCAGTCGCAGATTTCTCTGACACTTGGCTAATTTGTACCTGATTACGTTTAAATGCCTTTGCCCTGTGCACTTACCATTCCCATTGCTAATTTAGTACACAGGTGATTGACAGCCTGATCTGTCACAGGCCAGAGCTGGACTGAATTTTCAAAAGGCTGAAAATTCATCCTGAGTTTGAAGATGCTGACAGCAAAAGATGGGGGTGGGGGAACACATTCCTCATTTTCAGGAGTCAGGGAGCACCATCTTCAAAGAACCAGTGTGGCGTAGTGGATAAGAGTGTTGGACTGGGACTCGGGAGATCTGGGTTCTAGTCCCCGCTCGGCCATGAAACTCACTGGGTGACTTTGGGCCAGTCACTGACTCTCAGCCTAACCTACCTCACAGGGTTGTTGTGAGGATAAAAGGGAGAGGAGGATTATGTAAGCCGCCTTGGGTTCCTTGCCGGAAAAAAGGCGGGGTATAAATATAATAAATAAAATCAATAATGGGGTGTACGCAAAAAAAGACAGCCACCATTTATGGAATTTACCAGATCTACCAGAGCATTTCAAAGGGACAGCACTGCTGCTTCCTTCCAGCATCTGCCACATGAGGCAAGCACCTCACTCTGCCCTATGGTAGGGCCGGCACTGGGCAGTTTGAGAGCTCCTGCACTAGAGACTTCCCCAAGCTAAAATCTCTGTGTTGAAAAGTGTAAGGGCTGAGGTAAAATGGAAGGCTTGCTTGCATCGACCGAAAAGAAAGCTAGGGTGAGTGACAGATAAGTCTTCCTCTTTGGAAATGGGGAAGTGGCGAGCGCATTGATCACCTGAGGAGAGCAGGTCTAAAACGCTTTGTCGCCAATCTGTCACCCCCATGTCAGTTTTACACCTTTCCTTCCAGTTAACAGGTAGATACTTTTCCTTCCCCTGGGTTATTTATCCTTCCCAGGCAAGGGTTATTACACGCTGTCTCCTTTTCAGCTGCACGCTAATAAATTTTCTCCACCGCCACTGGAAAACTGGGCCAAATGGATGGTGCGAGGGGCTCATTTATCATGATCTCTGCCTTTGTGTTGTGGGGGAAATGAGGAGCCGAGAAGAGCAGATGAAGGCAGGGAAGGGGAGATGGAATCTCATCCTCTCTAAATTGACCTCAGAGAACCCGGGCTCGAGTCAGGTTGTTCTGTTCTGCTCAGCTGCCATTTTGAACATGTCCGTAGCTCCCCCTTCCCCTCCCAAGATATCTTTTAGATAATAAAAACCTGAAGTTGATGGATTTAAGAAGTCAGAAGAACAGAATTATTTTGGGACTGTAATGAAATGATCTCAAACCCAGCTTTTGTCTGATGGCCCCCATTATCTTAAACACACACATATACACAGGCCTGGTTCAGACGTAACACGAAACCAGGGGAAGGCAACTGGGTTCCCTCCAGGCATTTTTTTGAACAACTCCCATAATCCCTGATCATCGGCCGTGCTGGTCAATGGGAGTTGTAGTCCAAAACATCAAGGGGGCACCAAGATGCCTGCCCTTGTGCTAAACCACCATAGTTTAGCACAGGGCTCTCCAGCCTTGGTTCCCCAGATGTTGCTGGACTACAGTCCCCAGAATCCCCTGCCATTAGCCATGCTGGCTGGGTATGCTGGGAGCTGTAGGCCAACAACATCTGGGGAACCAAGGTTGGAGAGCCCTGGTTTAGCATGTACAAGATTTAGCCTCCCCTCTGCTCGGGCTTGCATGCTCCGCCCCACTCCGCCCCTTCCTCCTCCAGTACAGCTGTGAAGAGGACTTTTGAAGTGTTTGCTTCTGTTTGGATCGGCTACAGCTTTCCATGTTATCCAAATCCAGATAAACTATGGTTAACCATAACGATGGTTAGTGCCAACAAGCCAACTTTGAACCTCCATTTATGGAGCTGTCTCGTTTTCACTAACCATGGTTAAAATTAATCAGAGTTTAAGGTTCAGATGACCCAGTAAACTGTAGTTAACCTAAACCATAAGAAGAAGCTTCTGATCTCTTCATCATGGTCACACCAGAAGAGGAGATGGGAGTGCATGAAGCTAGAGGCTACCCTTGTTCTCATAACGCTAAAGCATTACATCGAATTGTAGGCAGTGACAGTGGGCACCTGATGAAGTGAGCTGTAGGTCATGAAAGCTAATGCCATAATGATATAGTTAAGCTTTAAGGTATCACAAGAGTCTGTGTTTTGCTACAACAGGCTAATGCACCAACTCCGCTGGAATTTTAAGCAGATGTAGATCTATAAAATCTGTTATATATCTGTTCTTCAGTGTGAAGCCATAGAGTACAGTGCGGGACAGGCGGTCCATTCAAATTGATTCATGCTTTTTGAAAAGTAATCGATCTATTGGAGAAACTTGGTGGTAAAGCTTTTATTAAAGGGTTTGAATTGCAAGTGGAGGAGATGGTAAAAGCTTGCTAAATAGATGGGAGAATGAGGGATGTTCGAGCTCACTAATATTCTCTGAACTTTACTTTGAAGCTTGGTTTGGCTCTCTCTCCCATTGTTGTTTGAAACCTGCTGTTTCAGTTCGTTCGAATGGGGAAAGCGGTGCATTTTTCAGAAGCTGTGCAATTTTAAAGTGCACATCTTGCAAATGCGAATGCACGTTTGGGGAATTTGCAGCCGTGTTCGGAGAATATGTGCTCCCATTCATGTTTGGGGTTGCAAACGGGGCATTTTTGAGCAATTTGTGAACTGAAACGAAATTCTCATACACCTCTAGACCGTTCGTATAACAGGAGTCTGCTTAAATTTTGTGTGTATTCAGTCGGAATTTGAGTGCCCTCCGTTTCTTTTCCATTGCAGCTAAAATTCTCAAATGATCGTCGTCTTTAAAATACTCCCTCTCTCTCTCATCCTCTCTTTTAAACTTTGCTATCTTGCATGTATCAAAAGCAACCCAAAACAGCTAGCTTGTCAGCCCAGGGGATCTTAAAGAGGACTATGTGGAGGAAAGCCAGCATCTTAGCTAACTTGGTGCCAGAACCTTCCATTTGCATCTCGTTGTTACATTCATAATGAGCCTCCCCTTGGTTGCCCTTGCTGGAACTTGTGGGGAGGAGCGAGGCAGTCATTTGCGACTAATAATCATTTTGTAGGCAGGAGACGAGGGTGCAATTGGATGGAAAAGAGGAAGACATTTGGCCCATCGAGCTTCAGAAGGTACAGACTTGGCACACTGAAACGAGAAGAAAAGTCAGTGAATGCTGACTACGTTTATCAGCGATTCACATGCCACCTGAATTAAGTCTCTGCAACTTCTCTGATGCACACGGAGAGGTGTTTTCTCCCCCTCTGGCAAAAAAAACGTTCGGTGAACAGTTTGGTTCTATTCGCCCTCCCTCCCTCCCCACTTCTCCTCACACAAACTGTTCAGCAGTGACAAACCCATCAGCTATAATCATGAGGTCTAGTGCCCATGCCAGGGAGCGGGCTGCTCAGAGTATTCACCCGTTAGATTTCCCATTGGACACTATCACTGCAGCATTAAAGACAGGGTGGACAACTTGCGGCAATTTTTTAAAAAATGAATGAACCCTACTGAGGGTTACAGGGAAATAGGGTTGTATTTGGTGGGACAATACTGCTCACATCACATCATGATGCAGCTGGGCATTATGAGGTGGGGCAGTTTGTATTCCAAGTAGGGATTGGTGACACTGAAGAACTCGACCTGCTTGCGCTCGGTGGACTTTGGCACACCTCGCCGACTCGAGAGCCAAAAGCGAGCCAAGTTGTTTTGGGGTTGGGGTTTTGTGTGTGTGTGGCTTCCATTTTTAAAGTGCGCTGCAATTTGCATTTTTTGTTTTCTGTTTTAAAGGCAGGGAAATTTGCACAAAAGACGGCCACAATCTGCAGCTGTATTTTATGCAACTTGTGTCCGTATTTTGCACAATTGTGGCCATATTTTGCGCAAATTTCTCTGCCTTAAAAAAAGAAAAAAGAAAAAAGATGAGCAACTTGCGGCCTCCTTTAAAAACGGAAGACTGCATGCTGCCTCGACTCACATCGGAGTGAGCTGGCACCAGTGCTGGGAAGATGGGCCGGAATCCGGGGGCTGAGCTGAGCCAATCTGCCGGATTTTGACACACACACCCAAGCAGATTCCCTGAACATCCCTAATAAATTCAAGTTTCTGTGAGATCAATGAGGTTGATCATAGATGGAAACTTCCTATTGGGTGAAGCTCCTCACATCTGTGCAACTGTGTAATGGAGAAAGCTGTCCCTTCAAAACATACTGCCTTATATGCAACCCTAACCCTGTAACCCTCAGTAGGGTTCTTTTTTTTAAAAAAAAAATATTGCATGTGGATGTGGAGGCTCACGGGATTGTCAATTAAAAGCCAGTCCTACCCTTTCCTTCAAGATTTCTTTAAGAAGCAACAGCACACCCATTCACATTCGTGAAGGTCACTGCCGAAGCCTGAAAGATCTGACAGCCATGGATTTCCATCTCTGTGGATTAGCATATTTTAGATCCAGACTGATAGTTAAATAATGCTTGCATTCAACACACTGGGGGTCTTTGCTGGGTTTTTCATAGTAAGCTCAATAACTCCAGCACTCATTTCATAAAGGAAGTTTATGCCAGTTTGGCCTAACAGTCCGTGCGAGTTGATTAAAGCTTGCCAAGGCTCTATTGATGCTTCTAATAAAGAAATCACTACCTGCAGCATTTCCCCCCCCCCCTCCAGCTTAAAGTAACAGGAGGGAAAGTCTGAAAAGGAATGAAACAGAGGGAGTGAAAGGGAGACAGAGAGGGGGGGCAGAGACTGTAGGGGTGGGCAATCTGCCCACCGCCCGACTCACTGGGCGCTCGGCGAGCACTGCTGCCACGCCTGCCAAGCCAAGTCGAAAGCGAGCGCCAGCCGAGGCACTGGCCGGAGTTCCAGGTTCCCGGAGGTACGCTTTTTACGTAGAAAATGGCGTAAGATATGTTAAAAGCAGCTGCGATTTGCATTAAAAAAAACTTGCGCAAATCGCAGCCCTTTTTTACATACTGACGCCATTTTCTATGTAAAAAGCGATGGAGGCGGAAGGGGATCCTCATCCAGGTGAGAGAAGCTGCAGGAAACAAAGAGGGTGTGGGTGGGGCTGCCAGGCCTAATGTTAACTCCTGTGGCCCCACCCCCTTGCTGACGGGAAACCTGCATCGACAGGTAAGTCTCAACTCCCTTCCTCCACGCTCGCAAAATCTTCCCCGCCCACAGCTGCGCGTGTTCCGTGGGAAGGTCCTTTTCTATGTAAAAATCGTACCACCGGGAAGGCAATCATTGATAGGGAAGTGCCCATTCTTTAGTCTTGTGCAATTGCCTGTTTCTGGAGCGCTCCTGGACACTTCCAGTTTAAGGGATCAGTGTTGTTATTTTTCAAAACAGGAAGGTGGCTTCTTGTGGGTGGGACTATTTGTCCATCTGGCCCAGTATTGCCTACCATGACTGGCAGCAGCTTTTCAGGGTCTCAAGCAGAGAAAGTTGTTTCCCATCACACAGACAGAATGGATTAAACAAAATCTGTACTTCGCTAGATGTGCCCAGTGTTCTCCTCCGGTTGCACACTGCAGAGGAAAATCAGCAGTGGCAGGCAAGCGATGCTTGGGCGACTTCTCTTCCGTTACCAGTCTTCTTAAGGAATACCAGGGTTCCTAGAACACAGTTTGAAAAACAACCGGTGTATGCCATCCCAAAGCAGATGTGACATTAAAAGAGCTGAGCATTCAAAAACAATTTCCTTTACACCCAGGTTTGGTTCTCTCCTCCATATTTATGTTCCCGGAGTACTTTTAGTAATTTCTAGATAATTTCATAATCAGAGCTGAACTATCCTCATGCTTTAGCTGCGCTGTTTAAAGAGATTTATAAACCCTAAAAGACCGGGAGGCACTCAGAGATGAGAAACAACCTTGAAAGCCATGCCATTAACATCGATATATTTTGGCAAGCCTCAGCATTTGGCAAAGGTCAAGGAACTGGCTAGACTTCAAAAAAAAAAAAAAAAGAAGGCTCAGATTTATTTGATCATTAGCGTTGCAGTAGACCCTTCAAACCAGGTGTTCTAGAGATCTGGCGGTAAGCAGGCAGTCATGGAGGGATGGACGGTGGAGCTATTCAGTCCAGGCCCAGAACATAGGAAGCTGCCTTATACTGAGTTAGACCTTTGGTCCATCTAGCCCAGTATTGCCAACATGGACTGGCAGCAATGGCTTTCCAGGGTTTCAGGCAAGATTCTTTACTGGCCCTACCTGAGGATTGAACCTGGGACCTTCTGCATGCAAAGCAGGTGCTCTACCACTGAGCTACCCACCCCTTTTGCCTTCAGCCCCTCCAGTGTTGGTCCCTGGGGTTCTCCCCCTCACTGAAATCTTTAGCTGGGCAGTGTCTTCCAAGTTTCGATCGCGGGATGATTCCTGCACTCGGCCTTAGTTCTCCTCCTGAATGTTGGGAAGCCTTCTCCAACCTGGTGCACTCCACGACTACAACTCACAGCATTCCTGACCATTGACAAACAATGCTGGTTGTGGCTGATGGGAGCTGAGGTCCACAACATCTGGAAGACACCCAGTTAGGGGAGGCAGCTGTAGGAGGTCTGACCATCAGGTCATGCCACCATGAGCTCTTTGGAGAAAGGGTAGGATACCAAAGTGATCAATATTTGAGCTACCTTGATTTCTATTGTGGGTTGATACAACCCCGAGGCTATTGTAGCCTTCCTAATGGTCAGGGTCTTTGTGTCCATCTGGGCTGAAGGAGAGAATCATGGGTAATGGAAAAGCAGCTGCTCAGAGCTCATTAATGTAATGCAATGTGTCTTTGCTGTAACGAGGCACCAGGCCAATGGTAAAGGTCAAGACATTTTCAGTTCCACTAGTCGTTGGACAAGAATGTGCCAGTCGCTCAGTATATGCCAATAATTCCCATTAGAGTCCATCAGAGCTCAAGCATGAGCTGAAATATGGGTCACGGCTAACAGGATACATATGAGTTTCTGTGGAACAGGGTCTTCTTGAAGGACAGACTACTGGACTGTCTTGAAATATCCTTATACTCCAGGAATAAAGTGTGACTAAAAAGTGGCAGCAGCTTCTACTGCTAGCCATCACCATTGCCAACACCCCCAAACAAACTGTCAAGAATCTCTTTTAGGCTTCAGAAGTGGAAAGGGGGAGGTAACACCTTTACCCTACCTCCCAACCTGCTAGTCTGCCTGCTAAGCTTAGGGTCACATGCATATTTTAGAGCTCTTGCTCTTTCATCAAAAAAATATTGGGATGCATATGAAAGTCTGTCAAAGCTCAAAGCATGATTTCATAGATTTCATAGATCATAGAGTTGGAAGGAGCCTACTAGGCTATCGAGTCCAACCCCCTGCTCAATGCAGGAAACCAGAGGAGGGGTCTCCCATCCAAGTAATAACCAGGCCTGACCCTGCTTAGCTTTCCACGCTCAGACAAGCTGAGCCAGCGTAAGCCACAGGCCCCTTTAGACAATTAATGTTGCTTCCTGAAGCATAGTGGTCTTTCCGCCAAAGTGACCGAACCAAAGCTGGACCCTGCATGAGGCTTCATTCATGATTGGGCTTCAGAAAAGCAGAGAGTGTGTCTCCAAAAATATTGTCTTTTGCTTTTGTTTATTTAAATGCTGGTGGTGCTGGGTCGCTGATAGGCCCACCTTCTGATCATAACACATGTTTTACCAGGGGTCTCCAATCACTGTGGCGGGAAAAGATGGGACCATTCTTTTCATGCCAAACAACCAAAAGTGCTAAAAAGTACACATTATTACTCCAGTTACTCCAATGTGTATGTTTTTTTTAAATCCTGTATACGTTTTATGGCAAAACATAATCGTATATATGTCACATTGGATCCAAACATACAATGGTTACATTGCTAGAAAGCTAATGGACATTATCCTCCCACAAAAGATCCAGCAAAAACTAAATTGCACACATATGTTGTTCTATTCTTTAAAGCATATTTTGCACATTTCTCCCATGTACGCATGCTGTGAAGCACTTGTGTTTTTTTTGTCTGAATTTTTGGTCTGAATGAATTTCTCATGCATCCCTAATTCTCATGCATCCCTAATTTTACCATGGAGGGGACTTCCTCTTGACAGACAGCCCCTCAGGCCCAGCAAACCTGCCAGATCACATGGTTACGGCACCTTTTCCAGGTCCATTTTTTCCTCTTGCTTCTTCCTTTTTGCTTCTGCTGCCCATTGTTCTGAGTGGAGATTGGGGTGCAGGTGGGGAGGTTTTCAGAGGGAAAGCATCCCTGTTCTGTGTATTTTGTTGCTTTTCTTTCCCATAGTTCAAATTTTCATAGAGGTTGGAGAGGCTTTGATTTATTTCACTAAGTATTGGCGACGGTCACCATTTCGAATGATTTCTTCCTTGATGAATTATTTCTCCTTTCTTTGGTGATTCTGAACTGTTTTGCACTGGTTTCTGCTCCAAACGCCAAGTGAAAAGGTTTATATTCCATTCCCTTTTGTTGAATTTTACATACGAGACAGGTTTATAAATGTGTCAACATCAGTGGTTATTTTCCTGTGTGTGTGTGTGTGTGTGTGTGTGTGCATGTGGTTCTGGTTTGGGAATTGATAATTTCGGGTTTATGGCAAGCATCCTCACCTCATCTTGTTCTGCTCAGAAGAAGAATCTAGAGTGAGAAAGAGTTGTTGTGATTGATGGAGGTGATTTTTTGTGACTTTCTGAATGTGATTTATTTTTTAGAAATAAATGTGAAGTAGCATCATAGAAGCCAGTAAAGTAAGACCAATTGATCTGCCATGTTTATATTGTATTGCTCCTGCTCCCCTATTATTCTAGTATAAGGATAGGTGCTCAGACATACACACGAACTCCCCTCCCATTCACTTTAAGGGAGGAAGTACAGTATATCTATTTTCAACGGAGCGCCCTCAAGGTTCCGGACCGAGCTGATCCTTTTAAAGCAGCGCCATCAAGCACACAAAACACCCTTTCATGTGGGGCGACTCCAATTAAAGTCTGATTAAAATCTACATTGTTAATCTGCGGTTAATAAATTAATGGAGCCAATTAGTCAATTAATGCCTTCCGTCCTAATTGGGCAGCTCTTCTGACATTCCTTTTCTTCCGTGTGAATCCTGGTGTGAACTTTCCTCTCCCCTGCTGGCTCTTAGCCAAGAATGATTAAAACTCGGAATTTGTAATCATGTAGCTCTGAATGGATGTCAATTCTGAACATTCCAACTACAAATTAAAACATGTTACAGAGGCTATCTCTCCTCTCCACCCCCATTTGTTGAAATTACTTTGCTGTTCCTTTTCTCATATTCTTTCCTCCCTTCTTTCCAGGGTCTAGTCCCCATGATACATTTTTTTTAATTCTTATAAACATAATTCCTATAAAAGATAAGAAGCTCAAGAGTCTATCTTTATTTAATCCGAAAGAAGATTGAAACCAGACAGCACATTTAAAAGGGAGGGGGAGTGGAAGACTGTTCCTGGGATTGCATGGTGAGATCTTTGAGCAAGTCAAAGACGAGGGAATAGCTAACAAATAAGCAAACGACTTTAAAATGATTTATTTTTTTTTAAATCACCAGTGGGAAACTGGGCAATGGTGATGAGCTGGATTGTGGATATTACACAGGGTCTAAGACTGGACTTTCATATGCAATAGCACACTGATCAAAGAGACATTGCAATTCAAGATACTGTCTGGAATATGGCTGCCACCAGAGTGTCATTCGCAGGACGACGTATTGGATAATGTCTCTGTCTTCACTGATGTGCATGCACACGCACTCTCACAGACACACAGTGACTAGGGATGTGCGGGGAGCTCAATTGGGGGGTGGAAGTGTGGCGAACTCGCCGGGCTCGACCCCCGGAGCTCCGCTTGCCCTACTATTTCCCTGGCCTGAGTCGCATTCTTGCCAGGGAAAGTGACTTCCGGGTTTGGGCGCTACGTTGTTTACGTAGAAAACAACCACATTTGCACAAATTAGGCTATTTTCTATGTAAACAACATAGAGCCAGGGACTTGGAAGTCCAGCGAGTACCTCAGCTGGCGCTCATGCTTGGCTTGGCTCGTGCGGCGGGAGCGCTCAGCTCACACGCCGCGAGTCGAGTTTCGGGCGGGTCGTATGGGGGTTACATGAACCTTGTCTTGACTTGACGTTCTCTGCGGCTTGGTTCTCTGCCCGCTGTGGCCGCCCGAAGTCGATCTTCTGAGCGGCGCAGAGCATTCTCCGTGCCGCTCGAGCCGCCGCCAATCGAGCCGCCAGCGCCCATCAGTGTCACTTCCGGCGTGCTGGACCCCCACGCTATGTTTTTGGTGGGGGGAACCAGGACAACAGCCCTAGTTGCCCTGGTTTCCCTCGCCAAAAACATAGTGCGGGGGTCCAGCGCGCCAGAGCAGGGTCCCGTCCACGTCACTTCTGCCGCGCCAGAAGTGACGCGATGGGACCAGCATGGGCGGCGCGGGCAGCTCTCCGTGCAGAGCCGAGCCAAGGAGCCGCCGGGCCGCCGGGCTGCCTGCAGGTAGGTCCGCAAGCCTCGCGCGGGTACGAGCGGGGCCAAGTTCGGTCCCACTCACGCCCGCGCGAGCCAACGGTAACATCCCTAGGCCGGGTCGCCCATCCCTAAATTAGACATGCAGACACTGTGTCCCTCATACTTTGGGGCATGGGGAGGGAATGTTATTTATTTATTTTAAATATTTCTAGGCTGCCTCTAATGGCAAAGAGCCTTCCCGAAGTGATGTACACAATAAAATCCCATCTGATAAATAAAAACACCACACAAAGATTAAAATTATTTAAAGTGATGAACGCCAGCAATATAACATCTTGCCTAAATTGTACTGAAACCTAAACCACTGGTGAAGTTAAAAACCTAGAACTCTCCAATGAAATGGAACTAGTGTGGTGTAGTGGTGAGAGTGCTGGACTGGGACTCGGGAGATCCGGGTTCTAGTCCCCGCTCGGCCATGAAACTCACTGGGTGACTTTGGGCCAGTCACTGCCTCTCAGCCTAACCTACCTCACAGGGTTGTTGTGAGGATAAAATGGAGAGGAGGAGAAGGATTATGTAAGCCACCTTGCAGGAAAAAAGGCGAGGTATAAATATAATAAATAAATAAATACAACATAATAACAGAAAGGCCAGAGTAAACAAGTAAGTCTTCAGGGACCTCCTAGAAGCTTGCAGTGGTGAGGCCTGATGGACCCACAATGGCCAACCCCTTCCAGAGGGCTTGGGGCCACTGGGGAAAATGCCCACTCTTGTGTACTTTGCCGACTTAGCCACCCTCAAAGGTGAGCAAGTGAGGAGGGCCTCTGTTGCTGATCTTAAAGTGCAGACAGGCTGGTATGGATGAAGGCAGTCCTTAAAGGTAATTTGGTCCCAAACAGTTTAAGTTCAAACTTAGCACTTCAAATTGGGCTCTGCAATGCACTTGTCACCAGTACAGCTGGTGCAATATAGGTGCCATATAACTGGACTGCCTTTTCCCCGCCAAAGCCCAGGCGGCCACATTGTACACCAGCTGAGGTTTCCGAACCATCTGTGAAATTTGGCAGAGGACAGGCCTTGAAACTGACTAGTCTACAGCTCCCCCCCCCTCTTTCCCACAAGTGCATGGATCAACCAGTATTCAAGACAATATTGAGATACGGCCCATGTCATGCCATCTGTTGAAATGATGTACTCTGAAGGAGAGTTCCTTCTGACTAGCCTTGGATGAGGATTCCCTTGATGGGTTTGAGATTCTCTTTTTTTAAAGAATCACTTTGAGGATGGATATGAGAGAGTTGCCAGATGAAATGTTCCCCCTGTGGAATTTCAGCTGGAATCTAGCCTGGGGTCCTATACAAAGCAAGATGGTTTAACTCAGCTCAGTTCCTCTTAGGCACTGAGAACGATCGCATCCCCATTTGATATATAATTTATCTTTTTCTTTAACCATTTCTTTAAAACATAAATAAAAGGAAATCTGCTTTTCCTGGGCATCTGTGACTTGAAGGGAAACTTTAAAAAACTTACTTTGACACTACATGGGGACAGAAGATTAATGATCAGTCCAAAGACACTAAAACAGTGGAGGTGGTGGTGGTGGTGGTGGTGGTGGTGATGGGGTGTGTGCATGTATGTGGGGTTTGTGCTAAGGCAAGTGATGGCACACGTGCTAAGGCAAGTGATGGCACACTTGCCTCAGCACTAAAGTTCTCTAAAGTTCATGGTAGCTTGGTTTGGAATATGAAGGGGGCCTGAACTAGGGATTTTGGAGAAATCCACAACAGACTCAAATGAGTCTGTATTTCCAAGAGCCCGCCCCACGGAGTCTGCGGCAGACTGGCATTCCCAGGTTATGCGGCATCCACAGGGCTTGCGGACCAATGTTTTAATTTTGCATGTTTTTGTGCACATTTAGCCACAGGAAAAATATGCAAAATAAAAAACACCAATAAAAAATGCACAAATCTAGACTAAAATGTGAAATACATGTCATGGGGGGGGGGGATTAGTAATTAGTGACTGAAAATCCATGCATTGATGGACTTGTGATGCATTCCACAGAAGAAGACAAAGAAATGCATTCAACAACATGCTCACATCTGGAAAGTACACAAAAAAACCACTGTGTACTTTACTAAAATTCACACAAACACACTTTAGTCAGTGGGAACATACATCCGTTACTGCATCCATTTGAAAAATGTGCAGAAAAAAATGTAATGATTTCCCCCCCTTAAAAATAAAATTAACTGCATTTTTGTGTGCATTCCTCAAAATGCACGCCTTCTTTTTCTACACAGTTCTGCGTAATACATACGGGCATTTTTTTTCAGACAATTTTGTGCAATGCGTTTTTAAACATTATTTTCATTAATATATGTATTTTTATGTGCACTTTCCCCCTATTATGGGGAACTCCACTGCAAAACTTGGAGACGTGTAAGTTTGGAAGGATAATTGAGGCTCAGTTCACATCACGTATTGGCTCGGAAGCGCAACATTCGGTAAGTTCGCATTAAAATACAAACCAAACAAACTTCTCCCCCGTTCCTATCTAAGTCGTAAGCAAGGTGTGAACTCCAATGGTTGTTCCACAGTGCCTGGTATTCACTGGCATAGGACTGATGTCATCCAAGTCAGCCAGAAATTGAAAAACACATGCAGATGTAGAGCAGGCCGTCCTTCTTCTTTCCTTAGACAGAACTGACTGGTGATGCCTAGAGGCTTGGAGTAGCTGGTATGACATAGAGAGGCTGCCTTTTCCTTTGCTGCCCCCCACAACAGTATGTGGTATTCAGCGAATTGCCACCAGCGAGATGCTCTGCTAACACGCCTTGTATCGCTCACTCTGCTCGATTTGTTCCTTTAAACTGTTCCTTAAAAACATGTTTGAAAAAGCACCCCTGAGCCACTGGAAGTTGACATCTGATCTCAATTCGGACGCATGTGAGTATCGCAGGCACTGATAAAGATGAAGTCCCCCACCTGCCCACCTGTTTCCCCCGGTGCGTGTTCAGCAATCTCACTCGGTTGTTTGTAAACCATCTTGAGATCCCTTGGATGCCATTTCGGTAGGAATCTTCCGGCAAGGCATGCCATGTTGGGTCAAATCAAGTGCCCATTTTAGCTAGCAATGGTTTGCTTGTCTTTTCCTGACAGTGGCCAGCCAAACATTTCTCCCATGGAAGCTCGGAAGCAGAGTAAGTTGGCAATGGCTCTCTGCTATTGATTGCCCCCAACTGGGATGTGCCTTCAGGCAAAACACCAATTCAGTGAATTTCTCTACATTCCTCTTTGAAGCTCTTTCCCTCTCATGTTCATCTCAGATTGAGATCTTTATTATTTTCAGGGAGGCCATCATCCCAAAGTCAGGGCACCACCACAGGAAAGGCCCTATATCTCATGTTACCATCCAGAATGGAGAACCGGCAGCACCCAAAACACTGGGCCTTGGAAGTGGTGGAACAATCCCAGTGCTCCTCCACGAACTGAGACAGAACTCTTTAAAATTAAATATCGTGCATATGCTTTTTACAGTAGGGTGTGTTGTTCTCCTCTCAGTCATCGGCACATTGTACGTGGTTCTCAGGGGAAACAAATGGAAGACAATTACTCAAGTCGCAAAAAGGTTTTCCTGTCCGTTTATTCTCAATGTCTTTTTAATGCTGTGCACTGTAACTCAAGGCAAGTCCCGGGCGCAGCTCTTGAAAGCTTAAACAGCGTGGAAAGGAAATTGACCTCCTTCGATGCCTGTCCTGTGTGCGGCATGGCAAATTCGCTCTCTCTTTCTCTGTAAATAGGAATTTAATTCACTAAAGAATGCTGCACCCTCAGCAGTTCACTTTCAATCCTTGAAGGTTGCTGACCAGGCTGTTTTTAAAAACGAGCAAACTGAGAAAGACACACAGGATTCTTCATGCTTCATTGGGAATGTGTGGATGTGGATGAAGTGTGGATGAATTTTAAGTTTTATTTTTAATAGATACAGGTATACAAGGGGTCATTTCCTTCAAACAGAGGTTGTTGTGTCATGAGCCGATGATGTGTCCAGGATTTCTTATGAACAAAGGGTCAACCTGTCCAGGTTTGATTATTTGTCCACTCAACTCATAGGGTTGGGGTAGAAATTAGTTCAGTTTGCATGAGAATGCAAACTTGCCTAATTTTGCAGTTTTGCAAATGGAAACTCAGTTAACCTTCAACATTTGCACATCTCTGGATTTTGCAATGGAGTTCTCCAATTTAAAAAAAATGCATACATAAAATGTGTATATTAGGGAAAGCTACACATTAAAAAATGAATATACTGGTGAACGTAATGTTCAGAAATGTATTATATCACAAATTTGCTTTGTAAAGAAAAAAGAGTATTGAGCAACGTTGCGTGCAAAAATGCATGGATTAGGAGAAACGTGCACAAGAACGTGAATGAATTTTCCTGCTAACTTTAAAAAAAAATCACAAAATTTGAGAGAAACTGAACTTCGGGATGGGTAAATGAGCGATGTTCGAGATTGCTCAGATGCTCCAAAAGTCATCTCACAGCTCGGCTCTTGCCCAATTCCTGTTCGGGTGTGTGATCACAGCTCACTCTGCACAAATGGGGAGATTGCGCAAACCAAGCAGCAATTGAACGTGAAATTTGCACAAATTTCCCAAAATTTGCAAATTTTAAAAAATCTAATTTGCACAAAGTTCCTCCGCAGACTAAAGCGGGGCTTTCAGATTGCAGGGGGAAGTTGACACACCTTAGGAAATTTGCACAAAAAATCCAACCGGGAAAGTTACGCAAATCGAACACAAGCATATGTCCGGAAATTTGCAAACATTTTTTTTGTGAGCACATAGTTGCAATCACATTTGGGGCTTTGACCATGGCATCCTCACATATTGTGTGAGCAAAAATGAAATTCTCATACAACCAGATTTAAGGCTGGAAAAATGAAAGAAACTGAAATTGACTTATTTGCCTATCCCTAGCTAAATACAGTGGAGACCGATGGCTCCAATGACAGTGGAGCAGTATATCCAGAATTACCCTTACTCTGACTTGGCTTCAGGACAATCACATGCTATTATGTGACATTGTCATGAAGCAATCAGAATGTGAGCATTGCTTCCTGCCCTCTTTCTGGAGCTTTGTGGGCCAAAAAAACAGTGGTGCCTACGATGAGCACAATTTACACCATTGGTAATGTTGCCCTTTCTTTTGCTCCTGTTCAACCCTCCAACAAAGTGCCAAACTGGATGGTGAGGTTGGGGGCTGGGGAAGGTCATTTTGGCTCTCCAATGTTTATACCTAAAACAAAATTCACAGATACTTATTAAGTATCAATCCATTTGCAGGGACTTGCTTCTGAGTCAACATGTCTAGGGGTTGAAATCAAGCATCCCTGTGTAAGAGCAAACAGTTGCCACTTTTATATGTGAGAGTTCCCATACACCATTACAGGAGAAAGAAAATCTTTAAGGTGTAATCCTATGCATGTTTAGACAGGAGAAAAAAAAAAGCCTACAGTTCCCAGCATGCCCAACCAGCATGCCTGGCTGGAGCATGATGGAAATTGTAGGCCTTTTTTCTGTCCAAACATCCGTAAGATTGTGCCCTAACATATTCTTTCTCAAGTCATATTTGGAAAGATGTACCAGCTTTCTTTAAAAAGCCAAGGTGGCTTACAGTTCATGATGATGATGATGATGATGATGATGATGATGATGATGATACAGTATTAAAATATATCCGTGTTCTAAATGTAACATGGAATGATAACACATTTTTATAGGATGCAACATTTTATACATTTTCACATTTATTAGGTATTTATGAATGTTGTTTGTTTTCTTTGGCTGCAATCCTATACACACTGACCTGGGAGTAGGTCTCATTGAGCACCACGGGGCTTGCTGCTGAGTAGACAAGTTTAGGGTTGCAATGTTGAACGCAAACATCCCTGCAGAAGAGTGCACGCTTGCAACTTTTATATGTCAGAGTTGTAAGGCGACTTAATAAACGTGATTTGTTTTCTACCCTTGGATTGTTCCCCTTCTCCTCTTTCGGTGGGGTTCATTCCACAGGGTGTGTGTGTCCCCCCCCCCGCCGCCGCCCATATTCAAAGAGCCACCAACTTCCCAGAGAAGACACTGATCGAAACCGTATATTTAGACCCTGAACCTGGGCAGAATGGAGCAATGTTTTAAAAGTTGGAGTGATGAAAACAAATTGCCCTGGACTTAAATATTAATCCTGCATAATGATTGAGCCTGAATAAATATTTCAGAGGGCTGGAAAGTGGAATGCATTGTTCAAATGTTTGCAGGCGGGATTCTATGGCCTCTTATTTATCTTTCCCAGGGAAGCGCTTGAGATGGTTTGAAAGCTTTCTCTCCTGCTCTCCCTGCTACCCATCTGTCACTTGCTATTTCGAAGAGCCAATGTGACTGATGGACACTAACCAAAGGAAGGTGGGGGGGGGGATGTCAGTTTGGTATCGGCTCCTTTGTAGGGATTGTTTCGACCCAATTGCCATGAGATATATCTTTATCAGGCTAGTGGTGCTGGACCGGGGACTTCAGCAGCCACTTGAAGGCTCGGGGTTCTTTAGAAAGAAAAATATATCTGAGCATTTTCATTATGCAGGGCTGTGTTGCTGAGAGGATTTTCAACTTCCCTGAACACAAACACAGATCGCTTGCGCACGCACTCTCTTTCTGTCTGACACACACATGTTTTGAAATAAGGCCAATTTAACCTGGAACAAAACGTTACAGTGCAGGGTGCTCCTGTTTAGGATCCCAGTCAGCCAATGCCCTTTCTAAGAGAGTCTATATACCATTTCCCCTGCCCGGTTTTCTGTCACACACACACCCAATAACTTTCTTTGCCCACTATGCATGCTCAGACCACAATGAGCTTTTGCCCCATCACCTCTGTCTCCCCTCCACTTCTAACCATCTTTTGTACTTCCGCAAATGTGAAGGTTAAACATAAGAACGTAAGAGCAGCCATGATGGATCAGACCAAGGGTCCATCTAGTCCAGCCTTCTGTTCACACAGTGGCCAACCAGTTGCCCACGGGAAACCTACAAGCAGCACATGCGTGCAACAGCACCCTCCTGCCCATGTTCCCCGGCAACTGGTGTACATAGGCGCACTGCCTCAGATACTGGAGGTAGCGTATAGCCATCAGGACTAGTAGCCATGGAAAATGGCATTGGGGAAGAGTTAAACCACCCTCAGCCAGTGTCACAGCTACAATCCAATTTATTTGAACTTAAAAACACTTTTTTAATTTACCAAAATTTGCAAATTTCTTATATTGGAGATGAAAAGAACTTAAGGGTTTAAAAAAAGAAAGAAAGAAAGAAATTGAATGTGGATGAAAATGTAACACTGAGAGATTAATCTCACCCTAATACCAGATCCCAGATGGATAAAATTCTAACAAGCAAAAATAGTTGTAGAACATTCAGTCCTTCTCATGTGCAAAGAGCCTGCTCTTTCTGGGAATGACGCTCCCCTGAGATTTAATGGGTTGTCTTTCATAGCACCCAGTTGCCAGCCAACAACACTATCCCTGTCATTTCAAAGGGAGGGGGCAGTTCTACATACAGTAATACCTTGGATTGCAAGTAACTTGGTTTGAGAGCATTTTGCAAGACAAGCAAATTTTTAAATATTTATTTAATTTTTTTTTACTTGATATACAAGCGACGTCTTGCAATACAAGTACTGTAGTATGGCTTAAATTAAAAATCTCTGTACAAATTTTTTTGCGGGGATTTCATTTTGATATAAGTGTTTTGGATTACAAGCACGTTTCCGGAACGAATTATGCTCTCAATCCAAGGCATGACTATTATATATATATATATATATATACGTCATTGACAACAGAAAGCAGTAAACATACTGAGGCTCTTCAAATGAAAAATTGATCCATGTAGCCTTCCAGATGGGGGAAGGGGGGTGTAAAAAAAGGGGGCAGCACCCCTTTAATTATTACCACCAAGAAAAGCAGTAACACCAACCCCTAAAAAAAAAAAAAATCGTTAGCAATTTTCAGCAGGTTCATAAATTATTCCTTTCAAGTCGAGGCATGGTAAGTGAAGATCAATTTCCCGGTGGCATTTTTCCCCACACACACACACTCACAAAAAGAAAAAGAAAAGGAAAGGTGTGTTGAAATTTTGTGCACTTGAATTATTATGGTCCTTGAAAAGGAGTTGGTGTCGAGATGAGAGGTGAAGAAGCCATGCTTCAAAAACAGGTTGAGGGCCGAGGGGCTTGCAGCCACCACCTTTGATACAAGAGCAATGGGTGTTATTGACTTTCCTTTGTTAAAAACACTCTGACAGCTATTATACCATTTTCTTTCCTTTCCTTTTTTTTTCTTTTTTAAAAGAAGAAGTCCAATCTTGTGATATGGGGGGGTTAATTGAACTCAGTAATATCCTCCCTAGCATCAAACTGCAGTGAATGAGTACAATTGCCTTTGACTTTGAGGCTGCTAAGATGTTTAAACCCTCAAGACTGAGCCAGAATGAGCACTGAAAGGTGAACATTAAAAATCCTTAGGAAGTCATTGTTGCCTGAGTTGATTTTGGACAGGTTTTATAATTACATGTTGGGACAGAGAAGCCTTAAACTACTGGGTATAAGTCTGATAGCCCAGTCTCAAAAAGCATGTCATAGAGCTGGAAAGGGACAGAAAAAGGTAGGAAAGGATTATTAAGAGGTTTGAGTCCATCCCCTATGAGGGAAGTGGGCGGGTCAAAGGATGGGTGAGAATTTTGATTGTGCACTTCTGATGCAGAAATGGGGGTGGGTGGGGTTAACAACTTAAGGTTGAAAAAAGAGAAACTGAGTGAAACCAAAATTAACAGATTTGCCCATCCCTTGTTTCACTTGAGAATTAGGATTTCCAACCATTCATTCTGAGTTTTCACAATGTCCCATAAGATTTTGTGAGTGGTGGCAAAGAACTCCAACAGTGTTAGGGGCAGACAGTTGAGTGATGGGCTATCCCTCATTCTATGACCTGTGACAATTATGAAAATCTAAACCATTGGCACTGGTCCCCCCCAAAAAAAATCTGCATAATGTCTTCTGCATTTTCTTCTCTGTGTTGCATAATTATTCTGCTCCTCCTAGTGCTAGAGAGATGCAACAATCCATAAGAATCACTGAATCGGAATTCTTTGACCACGGGAAATATTCAGGGATCTTTCCAGTCTGATATTTCAGCAGGAATTGCCCAAACACTTCCATGCATCTGGCAATCGTAAGATCTAGAAACTTGTTCTGTTAAATTAAAAAAATAATAATGAAATACTTCCGATGCTGAATTCAATGACTTTTCTGAGCTACCGGAAGATTGTGGCACTAAAGACATCCCTGAGAATGGTGAACGTTGGCTTAAGAGTCTCCAATTCCTTAGAGCAAATTTGTCTGCTGAGCTGAACCCTTGCTGTAGTTTCCTGCTGTGTATCTCCTGTGTGCCTCCTTTCTCTCTCTCCCTCTATTTCCCTTTCCACATTGGGGGAGAAGATAACTTTGTATGCTTGCATCTTCTCATTAGGATCTCTCTGTCAGAGCCTTCCCTCGATGTCCCAGACCATCTGCCAGCATTTAGTACTTCATCTTATGCCTCACTGGTTCCAGGATGCAGGTGCTTGAAGTTGTGCCTGCTTCTTGGCATGCAGTTGTGGGAATGTACGCTTGCCATCCAGGAATGCTTGGGGAGGGGGGGGCTGTCTAGCTTACATCTGTAGAAGAAAGATGGCAATGACAACTCCCCTCTTGTCCTGGGGGGCCTATGGCAGGTTATTTCATTTCATTTCATTCATTACAATTCTATACCGCCCAACAGCTGAAACTCTCTGGGTGGTTAACAAAGATTAAAACCTTTAAAAAATACAGTGTAAAAACCATACACATACAAACAGATAAGCATACAATGCACACACACACACACACACACACACACACAGAGAGACGCATATATCTAAAAATAATTTTGAACAATCAACAACAAGAAAAAATCAAGACCTGATTAAAACTGCATCATATGCTGCCAAATGGCTGAGAGAAGAAGAAGGTCTTAACCTGGCAACAAAAAGGTAACAATGTTGGCACCAGGCAGGCCTTGTCGGGGAGATCATTCCTTAATCAGGGGCCACCACCGAGAAGGCTCTCTCCCTCATTGCCACCTTCTGAGCCTTTGGGTGGTGGTGGGTGGGGGCTTGTATGAGAATGTTGTGCCTGTCTGTACTTTCGCAAATGCACATTTGCTCAAATCCCCCCAAAACTATATTAAAAAAACTGGAATCTATGCAATTCAGAAAAAGCTGCTCCACTGCAGAATGCACAAGTCAGACTCATTGAAGTCTGAACTCATTAAAGTCAGCCCAGAGCGAAAACCTTAAGGTTCCCAGTTCAAGCCTCATTGGCTCCTGATGCTTTGCTCACCATCACCAGTTGTGCGATGGCACCTTCTTCTGATAGGGATGTGCACGGAGCTCGAATGGGGTGTGTGGAAGTCCGGTGAACTCGCCAGGCTTGACCCCCCCCCCCGAGCTCCATTCACTCTACTCTGTCCCCCGACTTGACTCGCGTTCTTGCGAGCCAAGTTGGGGAAAGCGACTTCCGGGTTCTGGTGCTACGTTGTTTCCGTAGAAAATGGCATATAAGATAGGTTAAAAATGGCATAATTTGCGCAAAGCTCATCGAAGCTCTCCAAATTCCACCTAGAAGTTCATTCCATTTCATGTCCGTTATAAGGTTGTGAGATTTTTCTTTTCTTTTCACATGAAAATTCAGGCCTGCTTTTGTGTGTGTGTCCCCAAATGTACGTGCCACTTCTGTGCATCTTTGAAATGTATGCATTTTTCTCCCATTGATTAAAGCCAGTTTGTACACATTTTTTTCCCCTTCAAAAGTACACATTTCTTCATGTGCATTTTTCAAACCTACGCGTGCTGTCGAGCACGTTTTTGACTTGCTTGCAAATCACATTGCAGGCCCAGAAATGCACACATTCTGACCACAGACCGTGTTCGACTGTGTGGTCCAGGAAGTGCTAATTGGGCCAATCCTGATCAAATACAAACAGAAAAGTACTTCTTATACATAGGGGTGGGCGATCCGCCAGGACCCAGTTTGCCTCCGGCTTGGCAGATGCCACTGTTGTGCTCACCGAGTCGAAAGGTGGCATGTGCCACTCCACTCACCAGACTTTCGGTTCCCGGCAGGCTGCTGTTTACGTAGAAAATGCCTTAAGATACGCCCAAAGTGGCCACAATTTGTGCAGATTACGCAAATTGTGGCCACTTCAGGCATATCTTAAGGCATTTTCTACGTAAACAGCGTCCCGCCAGGAACCCAGAAGTCAGTTCCCTGACTTGACTCGGGAGAACATGAATCGATGCTGAGGAACAGGTAGTAAGTGGGATGGAGTTGGGCGGATCGAGCCTGGCTAATCATTTCCACCCCCAAACAAAATCCTCACACATCCCTGCCATACACCGCTATCACACGGGTGTGCTGCAGATTCAACCCCAACTGTCAGGTTTTGGTAAGGCTGCCAGACCTTCTGCAACAAGGTCTGCTGTGGAAGTCCTGGATCAGTGCCTGAACTCAGTGATGGCCTGGATGAGGGCCAATAAACTGAGCCTGAATCCTGGCAAGACGGAAGCCCTGTGGGTGAGTGGTTCCTGAGTCCGGGAGATAGGCTCATTGCCTGTTCTGGATGGGGTTGCACTCCCTTTGAAAGATCAGGTTCGTAGTCTGGGGGTAATCCTAGATCCATCATTGTCGCTAGAGTCCCAAGTGACTGCGGCAGCTCGGAGTGCCTTTTACCATCTTTGATTGGTTCGCCAGCTACGGCCTCTCCTGGACAGGGATAGCTTGGCCGCAGTGATACAGGCACTTGTAACCTCAAGACTACATTACTGCAATGTGCCCTATGTGGGACTGCCCTTAAGGCTGCTCCAGAAGATGGAGCTAGTGCAGAATGCAGCAGCTCGGCTATTGTCGGGAGCTGCCCCTTTTCAGCGTGCAACTCCTTCGCTGAGGGAACTGCACTGGCTGCCTATTTACTACCGAGTCAGGTTTAGGGTTCTGGTACTAGTGTACAAAGCCTGGAACAACTTGGTACCAGGTTACCTGAGAGAGCGCCACCTTCCATTCCAACCTGCCCGGTCGCTGAGGTCATCAGATGGCATGCTACTGGTGGTTCCTCATGGACCTTTGTCCCGATTGGAGTCCACCAGGAGAAGAGCCTTCAGTGTGGTGGCTCCATTTCTCTGGAACTCCCTGCCTTTGGAAGTCTGGCAGGCTCTGACATTGTGCCGCTTTCGGCACCTGCTGAAGACCTCCTTGTTCCGGGAAGCCTTCTCTGCTCTTCAGCCACCAGTGTAATTTTAGTTTGTTTTCAGTGTATTGTTTTTGTTTCTTTTATCTGTTTTTGTCTTTTTGATGTTCACCACTCCGGAATCTGCTTGATGTGGAGCAGTATACAAATACTGTAAATAACAACAACAACAACTGGAACTCTCGCACTGCAGCCTGCTTTTAGCAAAATTAGAAAATAAACGGAGTAACGCCGTGCTCCTGGCAGTTTTCTGTCCCACCTGAATCCATCTGTGAGGAGGCTGGCAGAGGCTAAAATGTTCCTTTTAGTCCCTAGAAGAGCTTAAGCATGTTGGACCATCTGGTGATTGCTGCAGGGCAGGATCTGACCCGCACAATGCCAGGTGCTGAACACTGGACTGGATCCTCCACTACAGTAAAAATGAACAAAGTCACGATGACGCCAGTTCCTATAAAATTGCTGATTTTAGTTGCTGGCCATTAGGATTTCATTTCATTTCCTTCCTTCCTTTTTTTATTTTTTTAATTTTTTTAGCCCATCTCAGCACTGTTGACAGTAGCACACTCTCATTTGCTGGGGGGAAATGCAGCGGACACTGGAGGTGTTGATTAAATAGATGACTGTGTTTCAAAGTGGTCCGCCGGGCGAAAGCTCCGTGACCCTCTGCGGCTTGTAAATGGAATCCTGCCACAGACTTCAATGGAAAATGGAGGTGGCAGTTTTCTATTTAGAGCCTGCAATCAGTGGCTATTGGTTTTGCCTTAGGGCAGACAGCCTGGAAAATGGGATTGGTAAAGCCTGGGGAGAGATCCCTATTATTGAATTTCCTTGGTGTGGGGGGGTGTGTGTGTGTGTGTGTGTAAAGAGCTTATTTGGTGCCACAGCCCTTCTCATCTCACCTTTGCTCATACTGGTGCAAGCGCTTTGATTTATTGGCACCCCTGAAACCACTAAATGGGCAAAGGGTTGCAGTTGCATTTACAGAGCAGCGATACTCTTATCAGGGAGACTTCAAGATTTGCTGTCAATTAACCCTGGGCGATCAGGCTGACTAAAATTGCTTCCTTTTTAGGAGGCTGACTTTTGAGGGGAAGCCTAACTGAGGGCCACGTGGTTTCGGTCAAGTTTTTGCATCCTACAGGAGTCTCGCATCTGTGCTAGGGTGGAGATCATTCAAAGGTGCATTTGATCAAATAGATCCAGGTTCATGTTTTGGCCCCAGCAACAATCCTTTCTGACTCTCCCACACCCCCAGCATTAGTTCCCTGCCCCCAGTAAAGAGGCTTTATTTATTTATTTATTTATTTATTATATTTATGTTCCACCTTTTTTCCTGCAAGGAACCCAAAGCAGCTTACCTAATCCTCCTCCTCCTCCTCTCTATTTTATCCTCACAACAACCCTGTGTTGGTAGGTGAGGTTGAGAGTCAGCGACTGGCCCAAAGTCACCCAGTGAGCTTCGTGGCCAAGTGGGGGGCTAGAACCTGGATCTCCCGAGTCCCCAGTCCAACACTCTAACCGCTAGGCAACACTGGCTCTTCCAGTATGCCACACTGTGTCCCCCATTAAAAGTAAGACTTTTAAGTGATTTTCTGCCACTAATTTACTCTCTGGCCTTGCACGTGCCACCGTCTTCCTGTCCATGTTAAAGTGGAAGGGGCTGTATGGAGAGTCATGGGTAAATCTTTCTGCTTTGCTTTCTCCTGTGTAGTGGTGGGCGATCCACCCGCCCCCCGACTCGCTGAGCGCTTGGCGAGCATTGCCATCATGCCCGCTGAGCCAGGCCAAAAGCGAGCGCCAGCCGAGGAGCTCAGTGGACTTCTGGGTTCCCGGCGGGGGGGGGGGTGCTTTTTAAGTAGAGAACTACTTAAACTACTAAACTACTTTTTAAGTAGAGAAGTAGAAAATGGTGTAAGATACGTTAAAAGTGGGCCCAACAATCCACGTCACTTGTGCCAATTGCGGCCGCTTTTAACATATCATATGGCATTTTCTACATAAAAAGCGCTCTGCCGGGAACCCGGAAGTTGCTTCCCTAGCTCGGCTCAGGAGAATGCGAGTTGAGCCAGGGAAGCAGGTAGGTGGGACGGAGTTCGGGGAATCGAGCCTGGCGAGTTTGCTGGGCTTCCACCCCCTGAACAAAATCCTCACACATTCCTACTCTTGCATACCATTTTTTAAAAAAATCTCATCATGAGAGTCAGTGTGGCATCGTGGTTTGAGTGTTGGACTGAGACTCAGGAGATCCGGGTTCTCATCCCCACTCAATCATGAAGCTCACTGGGTGACTTTGGGACAGTCACTGAATCTCAGCCTGACCTACCTCACAGGGTTGTTGTGAGGATAAAATGGAGAGGAGGAGGAGGAGGATTATGTAAGCCACGTTGGGTTCCTTGCAAGAGGAAAAAGGGTGGGATATAAATGTAGTAGTAGTAGTAGTAGTAGTAGTAGTAGTAGTAGTAATAATAATAATAATAATAATAATAATAATAATAATAATAATAATAATAAAGTTGCAGCTAGTAATGTTCAACTGTGAATCTCCTTGACAGCATTGGCAATGGGAATATATGAGGATTTTGTTTTATGTTCACAGAACATGCCAACAGGCACCATTTACAACCCCAGATGCTAATGGGAGCAGGGGAGCATCTTCTTTGAGAATGCTTGCAAATTACCAAACTTGTGTTCATGCTGGGAAAAGGCACGTTTTTTTAAAATATATATATATGTGTATTTTCAAGCTTTGCTCTATGGGGAGAAGTGTCCATTTTCAGTGCACTTTTTTTTTAAAAAAGTGCATTGTTTCCATTAAAAATGTATTCTTACCCCATTTGAATGAAATGAAAGAAGAGTGCAAATGCGCATAGGAAATGAGGCGAAGCCAGCTTCAAGGTGTTCATAGAATCTGGGTGATTGGGAGAATCACTTGTTTGCCCAGACTTGTTTGTTTTTGGCAGAAAGTCAGCATATGAACATTTTGGTGCTGTTGTTGTTTTTAAAGGTGATGTGAGTGATGTCATAATCCTCTGATTTCCCATGCCTTCAGAAAGGGCAGTCAATGAGGTGGAGAAACTTGGCAACAAAGGAAAATAGCAAGTTGTCTTCTACCATGGGTCCATCTAGCCCAGTATTATTGACACTGACTGGCAGCAATGGCTCTAAAAACATAAAAACACAAGAAGAGCCCTGCTGGATCAGACCAAGGGTCCATCTAGTCCAGCATTCTGTTCACACAGTGGCCAACCAACTGTCCACGGGATCCCAGAAGCAAGACATGAGTACAACAGCACCTTCCCGGGGTTTCAGGCAGGGGTCTTTCCCAGCCCTACCTGGAGATGCCGGGGATCGAACCTGGGACCTTCTGCATGCAAGCAAGTACTCTACCACTGAGCCATGGCCACTCCCTTCAGACCACCTAAGGGTGTTGCACCACATTACCCGGTGGAGAGAGGGGCAGGAGGCGCACGGCTGATAGTTCATAACTGAGATGAGATTTCAACTAGGAGTGTTTGTTTGTTTAACTTAATTTCTAAACAGCTTATCATAAAACAAAGTGGTGTACAACAATAAAATGACAATAAACTACAGAACAGTAAAACAGCATACAACAGGGTGGGGGGAAAGTAGATCTCCAGATTGTTGGACTTCATCTCCCAGCATTCCTGACCATTGACCATGCTGGCAGGGGTTTCTGGGAGTCGAAGTGAGAAACATCTGGAGATCTACCATCTGCTCACCTCTGGCATAGAACATCAAAAAATATAAATAAAATCCAGAATCAGGAGCCAGGGAAAGTCTGAACAAACAAGTAGGTCTTCAAGAGGTGTCTATAACACATGACACATGATGCGTCCCATGTGACAGCAAGGAGAGCGCTCCAAAATACAGGCAGTGCAAAATCTCGCTTCTGGATCACTCCTGTACAATAGTCAAGCAGACATGGTAAGACGAGCAAGATCTCCGCAGATGACCTTAATGCCCTTATGGTTCTATGAAAGGGAAGGCAGTCTTTCAGGTAACCTGGTCTGGATTTCTTTCGGCGATGAACATCTCAACCATGTCGCCGTTGCACCACATCAGCTTCACACCTGGAGTCAGCTTTAGACTTTACCAGCTGTGACAAGAGCAATAGGTCTGTGTGTATGAGTATTATCCTACATATTTGGAGATCATGTCTGGTTGTGAAAAATTGATGGGAAGAGCAATATGCGTGATAAAAAAAATGTATGGCTTCGATTGGTCTTTCATTCGAAAGATATATGTTGCAATTTATGATCTGATGTTATATTAAATTTTATGACAGCTGCAACATTCTAATTGCACGGTTTGGGAAAGAATGCGTGAAATATCTCCAATTAAACCTAGGAGTAGGCCAGAGGGATGAAATGCATTTGTTTTATTATACAGAGGCTGAGCTCTCTCTCTCTCTCTCTCTCTCTCTCTCTCTCTCTCTCTCGCTCTCGCTCCAATGGTGATTGGCAATTTGGGGCTGATTTCTGCAATCTAGAGATACTATATCTCATACTGATTGATATCCAAAAATCCCTAAGGGTGCAATCCTATACATGTTTAGACAGAGAAAAAGGTCTACAACTTTGGCAGGGGCCAAAGAAGACTTGATGTGATGGTGTCATAACACAGGGTTGAGTTATCCTACACGTTATAGTGGTGAGGCATCAGAGTGGTCACATTTTTGCCATACGGTACAACGGTGGTTCTACATTTAGCATTTTTCCATATATATATATATATATATATATACAGGGCTTTTTTTCTGGTGGAACTCACCGGAACTGAGTTCCAGCACCTTTTCTTCTATTAATTGCATTACAATTTAATCACCATCTACTCCCGAGGAAATGTAATCCAAGAGTTCCGGTACCCTTTTCTCCAGGAAAAAAAGCACTGTATATATATATATATATATATATATGTATATGTATATGTATATATATATATATATATATATATATATATTCCTTGTCATCACTGCCTGCTAGTCCATGTCATAAAAAAAAAAAAAAAGAGTTCACCTTGAAGTCAATGGTTCATAGAATCATAGAGTTGGAAGGGGCCTATAAGGACCATCGAGTCCAACCCCCTGCTCAATGCAGAAGAACAGATGTGGGCAGCCCAGGCCGTCACCCATCCAAGCCCTGACCCGGCTCACACCTGCTTCATCCCAGCCATTCTTCTATCAGGTTGTTGTTTCCAGCTAGCCTTACAGTATCCATAAAGTAACCACACTGTCTTGTAGCGTATTCCAAATTCAACAGCAACATCAATTTGTCCAGCTTCATGACTGAGCAGTTTTGAAACCACTGACTGGTTGTTTACTGACTCTTGCTTGAATAATTTATTGGATTATTATTAAATTGGACGTAATAAATTCAGTGCTGATTTATCATTTCCTTCACATAACATGGCAAATTACGGTTGGATTTATCACGTCAAGAGATGTTCAGGGCGATGGCAGAGCTCTATAAACCAGGACACCACTTTGATGGGAAATTTGTGCTTGAGATTTTATGTTATTCTAAATGCCCCATTAATTTTGGCTGTGTGGGGGGGTGGGGGGGTGGGGGAATTAGGTTTTCTTTTGGGAGGGGTGGGGTTGCTGGCTAACTCGGGATGTATGAGAAATTTATTTCAGTCTGTTTTTGATCAGGATTTACCCAGTTTGCAGCTTGCAGATCGACCACAGACTAAGACGCAATTTGCAGTCGAAGTCCATACATTTCCAAGCTTGCAATGTGATTTGCAGGTCTGCAAATATGTGTGTGTGTGTGTGTGTGTGTGTGTGTGTGTTTGACAGTATGCAGGGCAGACTGGTGACTCCCTATGTCAGCTGGGCTCCTCATCCATTGCAGCTTTTATTCTGAGCTTTAGAGGAGCGATCCACGGTGCTCCGTGGTGGTGAAGCCATTTTGGGGGTATGGACAGCTCCGATGGAGCTCAGAATACACGCTGCAATGGATGAGGAGCCCCACTGACACAGGAGTCACCAGCCTCCCCTGCCATGAATGCATACATTTGAAAAAGGCCCATGAAAATAATGTGTACTTTTGTAAACATGCCGACAAATGCGCTTTAATCAATGGCAGAAGGATGTGTATATTTGAAATGTGTATATCGATGCGTACATTTGGGGAAATATGCATGCACGTATGCACAGATCTTCATGCGAGAATAAGAAAGCCAAAGCTCGCAATCTGATGCAGACTAGAGTCGGAACCAGCTTTGAGATGGAATTTGGAGCACTTCAGGCTTTGCCGATTGGCACATCCCTATAAACTTCCTTTCATTGCACTTTCCTCTGTCTTCCTTCCCGCTTCCCCACCTCTGGACATGCCCGATAGTGGGACAGCATCAGCGAGTGTCATTGGCAACATGTCCTCGGCATCAGTTTGCAAGCCGCAGCTCTCGGCACACGCTCCGGCTCCCCCATGGGAGTACAGCGATGCTGTGTAGGAGCGAAAAACTCTGATCCTTGTCTAGCTGCGGGAGAGCTCGCGGGGGAAGGCGAGAGAGACTGCTAAGCAGGGAAACAGATGCACATGCAAACCTGGAGAGACTCACAAACCAAAAGATAAAAGTCCCGCCCCTTTTGATGTGTGTGTGTGTGCACACACTGGGATGGTGGTGGGGACTCAAGGTAGCCAGAGCCCACATTTATGGCAGGCATGTGAAGTTGCTCTCCCTTCTGGAAACAAAATGCCAGATGGCCTGTGTGTGCAGGAGAGATGGTTCAGAATGGCTTGACCCCGTGCGCTTGCCATAGGCTGCGACAGCTGCTGGGAATCAACTTGTTATTCTGAAGATGGAGACTGTGGCTGACTTCGTCAAAAGAGAAAGAAAGAAAAAAAGAAAGTGGTGTACCAAACAGGCTATTGTTGTTTCTATAACATACACCTACTAATGTGATGTGTAAATGAGGCAGGCTCTAGTCCTGTGGCAGAAGGGCCTCGGGACAATTTGACTTGTGAACACCCAGGGGAGCCTGGTGACTCCTTATGTCAGTGGGGCTCCTCATCCATTGCAGCTTTTATTCTGAGCTTTCTAGGAGATACCCATGGCGCTCCATGATGGCGAAACCTATCTAGGGGATGGAGTTCAGCACCATGGATATTTATTTATTTTTATTTATTATATTTATACCCCACCCTTTTTCCTGAAAGGAACCCAAGGCGGCTTACATAATCCTCCTCTCCATTTTATCCTCACAACAACCCTGTGAGATAAGCTCCTATAAGACTCAAGCAAAAAGCTGCAATGGAGAAGGAGCCCTGTTGACACAGGAGTCACCAGCCTCCCCTGTGAACACCCCCACGCATGTGCATTTATTTATTTATTTATTTATTATATTTGTTAATCGCCCATCTGGCCGGTCACCCGGCCACCCTGGGCGGTGTTCAGTTAAAACAATACAATAAAATATTATAATTAAAACAGTATAAAAAATCATTTAAAATCCTAACCCACCCCATATTCCCGCCTGAACAGCCATGTTTTTAATGCACGGCGGAAGCTCATCACGGAGGGGGCATGGCGAAGGTCACTAGGGAGGGAGTTCCATAACGTGGGGGCCGCCACAGAGAAGGCCCTCTTCCTAGTCCCCACCAGCCTGGCTGCTCTGGCTGATGGGATAAGGAGAAGGCCGTCCGTGGCATGGCACATGGGCCAGGGGAAAGGAGCAATAATGCTTCCTGTAATGTATGGTGGCAGGGGCAAAGCTAGAATGCTTATGAAGGGTCAGGTATTTTCCGGTGTGTGTGTGTGCTATGCAAGATATCTCCACACTACAGGCGTCAAAAGGTAATAGCAGCCTTCCTTCTCCTTGTGGGACCATAGTTCTCTCAGGGGGTTGTGTGTGTGTGTGTGTGCCCGTGTGTGCCTTGATCTGCTACACTCCTGCTCCTAATGTTGTCTTTGTGTGTGCGCGCGTGGGGGGGGGGGAATGTGGATATACACTTTTGGGATAAGAATAGGCATATATAAATATAATAATGTTACTGCATGTCTTGGAGAGTCAGTGTGGTGTAGTGGTTAGAGCATTGGACTGGGACTAGGGAGATCTGGGTTCTAGTCCCCACTCGGCCATGAAACTCACTGGGTGACTTTGGGCCAGTCACTGACTCTCAGCCTAACCTACCTCACAGGATTGTTGTGAGGATAAAATGGAGGAGGAGGAGGATTATGTAAGCCACCCTGGGTTCCTTGCAGGAAAAAGGTGGGGTATAAATAAAATAAAATAATAAAAAAATAAGCTGAAATATTCTGGCATTTGGGTCATTTTTGGCCCCTCCCTTTTTTCTTCCCCCCCCCCCCACTTAAATGTGGCCACCAAGAGCTTCTCTGAAATGGAGTTTGGTCCTCAAGCTGAAAGAGGTTCAACTCCCCTCGTGTTGACAATCCCTCATTTTTTTACCCCTGCCTGTGTTTATAACCTCACTTGGGTGATTGTTGTGAGTATACTGAATTAACTACAACAAATACTTCCAAAATATCCTGTGTGGGGGTGTTGTTCTTGATGATGAGGTTGCTTTGCCATTTCATCTTGAATACATTCAATGCATTAAAAGAATACATCTTCCAAACTTTGCTGAGAATCTTATGCCCCCCACACACACACCACCCTCACCCATCCCGACAATGCCTTCTGAAGTTGGCCTGACCCTGCATCTAATTACTTTTGCATGTGCCAACCACTTCTGCGTGCTCTTAATTTTAATTAAGGTTTGCATCGTGTGTATTGTTTCCCTCCCTTGATCTCAGGCCTCCTTTGCCTCTCCCCTGTCAGCACCAGTTCCGGTTTTCTTGCATGCCCATCTGGCCTGTGCGTTCTGCACGAGGACAAGCCCCCTTTGACTCCTGACCCCAGGGAACTGTATATCCCCAGTAAATCCGCAGACATCTCCAAACTGTTGCAAGATCAGGGAAAGCTTCAGCGTCTCATGCCTCCTCTCTTTTCCGGGCCTCCCTGTAAAAGTCACTCACTGGCTGGGTCGAGTTCACCTCTGCAAGGGTGCACCATTGAGTTTTTACAGCTTCGCTTCCTGCACAGTGGCTGGTTTTATTATGCAGTTTACAAGACCGACCAAGCCCTTTAAGCCCCATGTTGCTTCTCCCCCTTAAATCTCTCCTTTTCAGGGCATTCATCTCCCCTTCTGGTTGTGAATCATTCCTGAGCTGTAAAAAGGATTTTGTAATATCATGCCAGGGGAGAACAAAATTGAGCGGAATAGTCCGTTGAAGCTGTGCTGGTTAACTCTGGGCCGAGAATACTTTGCAACAAAGTTGAAACAAATTTGCTTTCCTCTGGAGAACAACCTGTCGCCTTGTACTTTGTAAAGCACGGTGCGCACTGATGGTGCTTCATCATCATCATCATCATCATCATCATCATCATCATCATCACAGGCTTGTCCACCACATACATGTTCTCCCTCTCTTTCCAGTGCGGCTGCTCCTCCCTCTGAGATCATGCAGATCGATTTTGAAATCGAAGATCTTAGCGAATTGCCAGGGACCCAGCTTATTACCTGGCAAGTTGAATACCCGGGAGACCGGACGTCTGATCTTGGCATCTCCAAGATCTACGTAAGCCAGAAGGATCTGGTTGGCGTTCTTCCACTGGCTATGGTAAGATGAACTGTTTGCTATCTCCGTTTGGAATATTGTTGATGGAATGGATAAACATGGATTTCTATTCCAGAACACACTAGATAGAATTCCACCCACCCACCCCTTTTTCTTTTTTTTGCTTATTTCTCACGTGTGTTCTACTCTGAAGTCTGGAGTTAATCAGATCGAGGTTTCAAAGTTTATTTGGGATATCCCACTATGACACCTTCCTTGCAATCAGCTGAATTGAATCCAGAATGCAATGCTCAGCCATGATTAGGGTGATTGCTGACTGTTCACTCCAGATTGTTCCTGCAAATTTTGAAAGGCAGTTTGACTTCAGCCATGGGAGTTCCCTCAGCTTGGAAATGTGCAGTAATGACTCTTCATGGGGTTAAGAGCTGTGGTAGAAGGAACGTCTCCCAAATGCTGTTTGTACTTCTTGTGATGCTGATGTTCCTAACACGACTCAGGGGTGGGCAACCTGTTCCCCGCCATATGTTTTGGCCTACTACTCCCGAAAATTGGTGACCATTGGTTTGACCATATGTTTTGGCCTACTACTCCCGAAAATTGGTGACCATTGGTGAGGTCAGCTAGTTCTGATGGGAGTTGCAGTCCAACAACATCTGGAGGGCCAGGAGATGCCAACCCCTGTAACACGGAAATGAGTTATGTACTTAAGAGCCACTGGGTTCAGGAATGGTACTTCCTTTCCATCCCTCCAACTTGACATCCTCCCAGAACCACAGGCAGGGTGGAGGTGCAAATCAGTTAAGTCAACTTTGTAGTTAGCAACTTTCCTGGTCACCACAGGTGATCCAAAATTCCCTGCAGGTGAGTGATTGGGCTAGTAGAGGAGGGATAGATCACTCCATTCCTCCTCTGCCAGCCCACTTGGTCTCCATGCTAGCCACAAAGGAAGGAGAATCTCTTCCTCCATGACCAGCCCAGAAGCACAGGAGGCTGGTAGAGGGGGGATAGATTGCCCCATCCCTCCTCCAACATCCCAATGGTGGAGTGTGTGTCTTGCCTTTCCTCTTTTATTGCTGCTGCTTGGGCTGTTTTGGTAACCCTCTCCTGCGAATTTGTTTGGCTGCACAGTACCCCAGTATATCTGCAAGCAGTTCCGAGAGACCAGAGGTATTGTGAATGTGCAACCTTGCATGCAAGCATTAGCAGCCCATAAAAATATGCATGAGAGAGCCTGCTAGCCTACACAGTCGGTAGTATAGTCAAAGCCTGTCCTGCCTGGTTGCCCAGAGGTGATTCTTGCTTGCCACAGGCAACCCAAAGAGTGCAAGCCTCATGACAGGCTAGAATTTGCTGAGCAAGATGGTTACAACTAAGGCTGCGAAATAAGCAAAAATCCGTATGCGTCCACACGTTCACATTCGCCAGCCCTACCTTTGTTTATTGAGGGGGGGTGTTTCGTGATCTCCCCCCACCCCATCCATGATCACCCCACATCTTCTGTTTCCCCACGACTTTCCGGGAACCGGAAGTGACGCGGCGGAGCTCCCGTCACGTCACTTCCTGGTCCTGGCGCTGCACTGCACTTTTAACGTAGATACCCGGGCAACCCATGGCCGTTTTAGGTGGGTTGCCCTGGTATCTACGTTACAAGTGCAGCGCCAGGACCAGGAAGTGACGCGACGGGAGCTCCGCCGTGTCAGTGCTGGACCTGGGAATTCCCGGGTTGCCGGGCGGGAGTGAAGGTAGGTGGGGCGGATGGAAGGTGGGGGTTCATGGCGGGCGCTCGTGGGCACACGGGGGGGGGAGAGGTGGTTCACGGGCAGGTTCAATAAGACAAATGGGGTGCGTTCGTCCACTTGAACCCCCCCTTTCGAAATTCTCGCACATCAGTCCAGACAGTGGTTTATGTACGCCAGGGGTGGGCAACACACAGCACATGGGCTTCATGCACTCCCACCCCCAAAGTTGCCCCCCAAATGCCATCCATAGTGGCTATGATCTCCAAAGGGTCAAATTAGCTTTTTTAAAAAAAAAAAAAATTGCCCCCCTAAAATGCCACCCTGGACCTCCCAAAATTTCCCAGCCCTGTTGTATGTGTTGTATTTGGGCACACCGAATTATATGTGTACTGCTCTTTTTGACACAACTCGGCCTCCAGACTTACCCCTCCCTCCCTGTCTTCCTTTGGCCTAGGCGATACTCTGCTGCAGGCTTGCATTAAGTACCCTACACGGGAGCTGCAGAGGATACAGCTGGGCTGAGTTTTCAAAAAGGACCAAATCGTGGCCCAAACCTGTGGAGGGTTCAGTGGCAAAGCCATCCCCCTTTTTTGCATGTCAGGGGCTGGGGGCAGAATTTGGGGGAACGAGAGGAACGTACCAGAGCTTTGTCCAGTTGTTGGCCAATATGATAGATTCCCCAGAATCCCCAGGGACAAGACCCCATGAAATAGGGACTGTTCCCACTAAATTGAAAGAGCTAAAGCATATGGAAGAGCAGACAAGCTGGAACGTGTTGTTTTGTTAAGCCGCTTCTGAAGCCTCTGATAGCAGGAAACACACACACAACGGTCCCTCAAATCCCTCTTTTGCATAATGCCACACACAAAGATAACTCTATAATCATGGGGCACATGGAAGAATTGAGTTATGAACTGCCAAGTTCTTTGACCTTGGCTCATTGGAGAAGACAAGTGGATGCCCCTTGTTCCCACTAGAGATTATTCCTTGTGTGTGTTCTCTGGCTCCTGGGAGGAGCAAACTATATCATTTTCCAAGGTTTTGGATCCTTTGAGCGTGCTCCTAGACCTATATATTAGAAAATATTTGACACCTGTTATTATTTGGCCCTGAAAGGGGAAAAAAGAGAATATATTTTTAAAAAATCAATCTTAGAGTATTTAAGCGGGGGGGGGGGAGAGATAATAATAGGAGATGGGTTGTTGCCTAGTGACAGGCAGTTAATTATTATGCCATTAGTCAAGGTTGGAAAGTGGTTTACACACTTCATGGAGCTGATAAGGGCCATTGTTGTAATTTTCCAACTTTAGAACAACTCGGATGTCGCCTTGGTGCTTAATGACACAAAATATTATTGTATTTCTCTGTTACTGCTGTACTTTATTTTTGTTTTAAAAACAAACAAACACAACACTCTTGCATGGTCTACTGGGTTACAAACAGCAAGCAAAGAAAACAATTCTGCAGCCCAATTTGTAGACGCTGCCTTGGCTAGAACCGAGAACTCTTTGGATGTATGCTGTGCTGTGCTGCCCCTACGTTGTCACGACCTATTCCAGGGGGCTGATTGAAATGTTCTCTGTGCTGCTATGCCTTCCCAGGCTCTGCTATGGCTCCACCAGCCCAGGCAGCCGATTGATTTTCTCTGGACTAATAGGGCCATAAAAGCTTCCTGGTCCAACTTGGCCTCGGCACTGGTTAGGCCTCATCTTGAGTACTGCGTCCAGTTCTGGGCACCACACTTTAAGAAGGACGTAGACAAACTGGAGAGGGTTCAGAGGAGGGCAACAAGGATGATAAAGGGACTGGAAACAAGGCCCTATGAGGAGAGACTGAAAGAACTGGGCATGTTTAGCCTTCAGAAGAGGAGACTGAGGGGAGATATGATCGCACTCTTCCAGTACTTGAAGGGATGGCACACAGAGGAGGGCCAGGATCTCTTCTCGATCATCCCAGTTTGCAGGACACGGAATAATGGGCTCAGGTTACAGGAACCTAGATTCCATCTAAACATCAGGAAAAAATTCCTGACTGTCAGAGCAATAAGACAATGGAACCAACTACCTAGGGAGGTGGTGGGCTCTCCCACTCTGGAGGCATTCAAGGTGTGGCTGGACAGCCATCTGTCGGGGATGCTTTGACCTGGATTCCTGCATTGAGCAGGGGGTTGGACTTGATGGCCTGGTAGGCCCCTTCCAACTCTACTTTTCTATAATTCTATGATTCTAGGGTTCATAATCTCAATGGTATCTGTCTCAGGAACATTTGGCTCTATGTAACACTGCCCCCTGTGATGAGTTAACAGAACTCCAGCTTGAAACATCTTTGTGACAGTGAAGTGGTCCCAGTCTCTGGACTGGCCCCACCCACTCAGGTTGGCCATTGGGCCCTCCTGGACAGAAAAGTCTATAGAAGCCTTCATGTTTGAACTGGGACCTTGCCGAAGCAACACGGTCTTCTGGGATGTGTGCAGTGCAGGCTGGTGGTGCCAATGTCAGTGGAGGCTGTTTATCCACTCCAGGTTTCAGTCTGGACTTTTAAGGAGCTATCCATGGTGATGAGCACCAAACCAGGTTTAGCACTATGAATATCACCTTTAAAGTTCAGGCTGAAGCCTGGAGTGGATACACAGCCCCACTGACATTGGCGCCACCGGCCTCCGGATGTGTGTGTCCCTCACCTCCAGCTTGGGCCCTTGGTGCTGACACCCTGGTTCAACTCCTGCCTCCTGGTTTCTGGCTCCCCTCTGACCAGGGATGTCAAGAAACCTGCAACGGATTAAAATGACTTTGGATTTCTGTGAATCCGACTTGCGGATTCCACAGCGGACCGCCTTTTTACAAGTTGTGCGGATTCCACAGCCTTCTGGACCTGTTTTTTGCTTTTTTGTGGGGTGGGAAGGGATTTTGCACAAAGGTGAACACATGCAAGTGCACATCAGTGCAAGTTGCACTTTTGCAAATGGATGAAATTTTCATACCGACAATCTTATTCTGTCAATGAGCAGATGGCAGAATAAAAACTGACAACTATGAAATTCAGACAGAACAGATTCAACAAAACACGTACATCCCTATGCTCTCACAGCTGTCTATGATTCAACCCAGATGCCGTGTTGACTGGTGGAGTGTGTTTACCTGGGAATGGGTGAATCTTGCCAGATTTGCTTTCTCTCATATTCAGACTTTTGAAATCTCAAGTGTATTTTTCCTCCCCTGAATGTGAATAACACTGTGATTATTATTTCTTTGTAAATTCTAATCAAAAACAAACTCAGATGAAATTCTCACCCATCTGCATCGGCCAAATTCAATAGGTACAGCTATTTGACACCATGGAGCAGACCATGATGTCCCTGCCGGGCATGTAGCTGTAAAAGATGAGGATCCTGTCAAGAGGAAGGAGGTGGCAACCCTAATTCAGCACAAATGTAGATTCGAAGCAAGAACTATTCGCTCAAAGCCAGTGGAGACTGGTGGCACTGTTGTCAGCGGGGCTGTGTATCCACTTCAGATTTTATGCCGAACTTTAAAGGAGCTATCCATGGTGCTGAACCCTATCCCCAAAATAGGTTTGGCACCCTGGATAGTTCCTTCAAAGTTCGGAGTAAAATCCAGAGTGGATACACAGCCTGACTGACATTGGAGGCACCAGTCATCACTGCTCAAAACCCTGGGCCTAGTTGAACAACCTTGTAAATGTCAGTTTCTCCCACATTCGTATTATTATTATTATTATTATTATTATTTAAAAGTTCTTTTCTGCCAATTACAGAGAACCTTGTGAACTTTGGTAATTTCTGATCAAAACTGGTCTGAAACAAAATGCTCACCCATCCCTATGTTTAGCTTGGTGGGTCCCACATGCAGTGGGGCTGCTTTACTTCATCCCGTTTCCTCGCAACCGACCGTCAATTTTGTCGTGGCTGTTTTCCATCGCCCTCCGCTGCCCCTCTTCTTCTGCGTCTGCTTTCTCTTTGATCTCCTTACCTGAGGATGATTGAGATGCAAAAGGTGGAACCAGATGGCAGCAACTCTTGGTGTCCCAGCGCTTGGTTGATCCCAGCCAAAATCATTGGCAGATGATAGAACTTGACAAGGTAGGGACTTTCACGTCAAATTTACTGTTGGCAAAGGCATTTGCTGCTGAGATAAATCACATCCAGCAGCTGGAGACAGAGCTGAATTATGATAGCTGCCCAACATGAATAGGACAACTGGTTCATCATTTTAAATTGGAGGACATCTTGGCACAATATTCAGTACATTCCAGGCAGCTGTGGGATATTTTTGCAGTTGTATTCACAATACCTTTTGTCCATTTACTAACAAGAGTGTCCTCCACCATAAATATCCCATTTTGCCTATGATCCTGTATGCACTTAGATGGAAGTAAGTTACATTGAACTTAATGAGTCTTGCTTCTGAGTAAACGTGCATAGGATGACACAGTGTGTGTTTGTCTGTTTGTTTTAATGTAGAATAGAATAAATTTACAAAATAATATCAAGTCAATTTCCAAGAGGGGCAAATAAAGTATAAACCAAATCAAAGTTAGGTACATTGTATCCTACATTTAAAAGCATAAATTATCAGTATAATACTTCCTTTAATTTACTATACTGTTCAATCCAGTTTATATTTAAATTAAATCACACACACTTCATATTTAAACAAGGGCTGGAATTTCAGACTTCCCAGGGTTACCCCCACTCCACCCTTCTCTCTCTCTCTCTCTCTCTCTTTTTCTCCTACTATTGCCTCCTTTGGGCAGTTATTATTTTCTGGGGCCAGCCACAGAATGGAATGCCATAAAAATACGTCATATTTAATTAACACTCTTCAGTACTCCATTTGTTTTGTGTATATTATTCTTGGTGTAAACCATGCAACAACCTTGTAAGGTAGGTCTTTATAACTACTACTACTACTACTACTACCATCATCATCATCATCATCATCATCATCATCTTGCAGTTAAGGAAGCTGAGACTGAAAGAGTCCAAAAGGCTCTTGGAGCAACTTATGTGCACTCAATAAAAAGAAGCCATGCAGGCTTGAGAGCCCCACAGGCTTACAATGGAAAAAGACATGCCACAAAAGCGGGGGAAAGGGGGTTGAGGTAGGAAGGGGGGAAGCAAATGGTCTGGAGCATTCCTACAATCCTCAAACCCCCCCCCATGTTTAAATGTTTAAAAGTGCAATCCTATGCGTGTTTAGACAGGAAAAAGGCCTACAGCTCCCAGCATGCCCCAGCCAGCATAGCTGGCTGGGCCATGCTGGGCATTATAGGCCTTTCTTCTGTCTAAACTTGCATAGGGTTGCACCCTAAGAGGAATGTTTGAAGTGGCTCAGTTCATTTTCAGGGTGAGAAGTGGCGTGCTTGTGCATCCCTACCTCCCTCTGAACCAGGAGTTTCCCTATAACCGTCAAGAGTAATAACCACTGATAGAACAATCCTCCATTATTATTATTTTCTAAATATACAGGCCTGTGGCTCACGCTGGCTCAGCTTGTCTGAGTGTGGAAAGCTAAGCAGGGTCAGGCCTGGTTATTACTTGGATGGGAGACCCCTCCTCTAGTTTCCTGCATTGAGCAGGGGGTTGGACTCGATGGCCTTGTAGGCCCCTTCTAACTCTATAATCTATGAAATCTATGAATAATCCCCCTTTCTAGCCCTCTGAGCCAGCAACCAGCACCACATCCTGTGGCAATGAGTTCCCTAAGTTAACTATCTTTTGCATGAAGAAGTACTTCCTTTCGCCTGCCCCGTGGACTGAGCCTTCACTTGGTGATGTGTATGAGTTCCTGGATCTGCATTCCTGAGACCCAGTCCCCAATTTTACCCAGTGAAGGACACATCGCCAATGGGATGGATGTCTGAACTGGACCGAACACCCACAAGGTTCTGAGGAGTGAATCTTAACAACATTGATTGCATTATTCATTATTCACTTAAAATATTTTTTTTATACAGCACCTCATCTTTCAATGCCAGGGCAGAAGACAAAATGTAATTTAAAACAAAACAAAATACGCACATATTTATTGATTGATTTTATTACACTTCTATACTGGCCAAGAGCTGAAGCTCTCTGGGTGGTTCACAAAAATTAAAATCATAAAATACAAGATGATAAAATATAAACATTTAGAACTTTAAAACTACTGTATATATATAAAAAGGTAACCAAATAGAACCTAGCGGCAGTGCAAAGATTTAAAATATGGTACCAGATTTAAAGCAGAAACTGGAAAGCTAAAATGCCTGGGAAAATAAGGTCTTCACCTAGCACCAGAAGGTACACAATGTAGGTGCCAGGTGAGCCTCTCTAAGAAGTTCATTCCACAACCGGGGTGCCACAGCAGAAAAGGCCCTCCTCTTAGTAGCCACCCATCTGACTTCCTTTGGTGAGCGATCTTGCAGAAGGACTGCTGAGGATGATTTTAGGGTCCACACAGGTGTATCCACATGCAGGAGATGATCCTTCAGGTAAAAGTACAGTAAAAACAACAACCCACCAATAAAACAACATCGGCTGTACAAAAAGAGGCAGGAAACACATGGAAGAGACAGGTCACATCAAGCAGCTTCATCAACCAGCTTAAAATGCCTGAGCAAACAAATTTGTTTTGACCTGGCACCAAAAAATATATAATGCTGATGCCAGTTGCACCTCCATGGGGAGGGTGTTCCACAATGGAGAACCACAACAGAGAAGCCTCTCGGCCTGGTTGCCACACATGACAGACCAACGGTATTAGAGAACAGCCTCCCCTGATGATCTTAAAGTAGGAGTGGGGAGCCTTAGGCCTGAGGGCCAAATCTGGCCAGCCTCAAGTCCCAATCCAGTCCTCCAGAGCTTCTGATAAGGCCCCGCCCCCTTCCCCGCCCCTGCCCCCTTCCCCCTGACCACCAACCATTTGCTGTTTTCCCATCGATTGTGCTCTGGAGTTAATAAGCAACCGGTGCTGCTCTTTTAGAATGGGCGGAAGGGCCGTAGCTCAGGGGTTGAGCAGCTGCTTTGCATGCAGAATGCCCCAGGTTCAATCCCCGGCTTCTCCAGATAGGGATAGGAAGGAATACAGCCTGCCACCCTGGAGAGGAGCCGCTGCTGCCAGTCTGTGTTGACAACACTGGGCTAGATGGACCAAGGGTCTGACTCAGTCTAAGGTAGCTTCTGATGTTCCTATATGTTCTGACTGCAACCTGGCTGAACTGGTTACATTTCCAGCTGCCTAGATGAAGTTTCTGAATCGTTTTCAAGGGTAGCCCCATGTACAACACATTACAGTAATCCAGTACGGGGGTTACCAGTGCACATGAACACGGAGGCTGGATGATCTCTTTCCAGGAACGATCACAGCTGGTGAACCAGGAGGAGCTGGTAAAAGGAATCAACCTCACACGCTCCGGCAGGGTGCTGGTTCTGCAGAGACACCCACACCCACACTCACACACACACACACACGGTAATATTCTGACTTAGCAAGTCCGATGAGAAAGCAAGTGTTGCCGTACAGGAATGGAAAAATGTGTCTGCCATGATGTGTCAGCTAACCTCTAGCTGCTCAGAGCTAAAAAGAAATGTTCACCCCAGGCAATGCATTACATAATTGTCCATTGGGAGGATTCTAACACTTCCGATGTATCCAGCACAGGCAGCTGTGCTTCCAAAGAAACAATTTGACCGGAGACGTAAGAACATAAAAACTTAAGAAGAGCCCTGCTGGATCAGACCAAAGGTCCATCCAGTCCAGCATTCTGATCGCACAGCACAGTGGCCAACCAGCTGCCCACGGAAAACTCACAAGCAGGACATGAGTACAACGGCACCCTCCCGCCCGTGTTCCCCAGCAACTGGTGTACATAGGCATGCTGCCTCTGATACTGTAGATAGCATATAGCCAAACAGGACTAGTAGCCTTAGAATTTGTCTAATCCCATTTTAAATCCATCCAGATTGGTGGCCGTCACTACATCTTGTGGAAGAGAATTCTATAGTTTAACTCTGCGCTGTGTGAAGAAGTCCTTCCTTTTATCTGTCCTGAATCTCCCACCAATAAGGTTCATGGGATGACTCCAGGTTCTAGTATTATGAGAGAGGGAGAAAAATGTCTCCCTGTCCACTTTCTCCACACCATGCCTAATTTTGTACACCTCTATCATGTCTCCCTTTACTCACCTCTTTCCTAAGCTAAACAATCCCAGATGTTGTAACCTTTCCTCCTAGGGAAAGACATTTGCCCTATGCTTCCATGTAGGGCAAAAGTGGGCAAGGGGATGTGTGGCCGCACATAAGCCCTGCCTCCAGTGCCCCCAAGCATCCAGCTACCGGTAAAGGGCTACCAGTAAATGCTCTGTAGAAACATAGGAAGTTGCCTGATACCGAGTCAGCACCCTTGGTCCATCTAGCCTGGTATTGTCCACACTGACTGGCAGCAGCAGCTCTCCTGGTTTCAGGAGGATTCTTTCCTAGCCCTACCTGGAGATGTCAAGAGCGTTACTACTGACCTTTGGTCTATTATTGAGCCAAGGTCAGCTGAACTCACTTACACAACTCCCATGATTCCAGCAGGGTGGTGTATCCATTGTTTCTGGGTTTTAGTCTGAACTTTTAAGGAACTATCCATGGTTCTGAACCCCATCCCCAAACTAGGTTCAGTGCCGTGGATAACTCCATTAAAGTTCAGTCGAACCCAGAGTGGACACCGCGCCCCCACTGACAATGGAGCCAGCAGCCTCCACTCTTGGAAACTCTGATGAGGCCATAGGTCAGTGGTAGAGCACCTGCTCTCCATGCAGAAGGTTCCGGGTTCAATTCCTGACATCTCTAATTAAAAAGGGGCCAGGAAGCAGGTGGTGGTAATTTATTGGTAAAGTCTTTCTCTGCCTGAGGCTGTCAATACTGTCTCTCTACACTTTAGTCAATGGGGGCTGGAGGCTGTGCATGTGGATACACGCTTTCCCCGTTCAAACAACAACACAAAAAGCGTGCATTCAGGAACAGGAATGAGCTTCAAGGTGGAACTCAGAGAAACTCAATGACCTTCTGCCTTGGCGATTCTCCCAGTCCCTTGTGTGTGTGTGTGCATGTGTGCAGCCCCTGACAACTGAGCCAGTGTGACATGAGGGCCCAAATGGCTGTGCACCTGCCTAAGACCCTGGAGATCCACAGCTGTCCGTAGTGGACAAGATGAACTAGTGGTCTGACCTGATGTAAGTAATTATTATTATTATTATTATTATTATTATTATTATTATTGCATTATTATTGCATTATTATTGCATTATTATTGCATTATTACATTACATTTCTATCCCACTTTTTCTCCTCTTGCAAGAAACCGAAGCTGGCTTACAAGGTTCTCCTCCTCTTCCATTTTATCCTCACAACAAGCCTGTGAGGTAGGCTAGGCTGAGAGTTAGGGACTGGCCCAAAGTCACCTGGTGAGAGCTTCATGACTGAGTCAGGACTATATAACCCAGGTCTCCTGAGTCCCAGTCCAGCACTCTAACCACCACGCCACACTGCTTCTCCCTTTGTTTTATCCTAGGCTTCTACAATTCCTCCCTGATGCAATGTAGAAATGAATTTCTGTTTACTTTGCTGGTTAAGAGTTCCATTCATGTTGTTGTTGTTTTAAGTATACGGCAATGTTCCTTTTTAGAAATACAGGGAACTGGCCCTTCTGTTCGAAAGAAGGCTCCGCTGGGGCTGCCTCTGAAAGTGCTTCAACGGATTTAAGTACAGGTCTCATCACATCTGTTAAAATGCATCCTTTCCATTCCCATAAAGTAGGGGAAAGGAACATCCAACCACTGTCTCCTCAACTTCATGTCGTACATTTCGGTTTGTGTTTTGTCTTGGGGTTGTACCACTTGGGGGTTTTTTTCTGGAGGATTAAAACATTTTTGAGATTATTTATTTACAAGAGCTGACAACCTTCCCCAAATGGATTGGAACAAGTGTATAATTGGATAATTTGGCAATGAGTAAGCTGGACCCCCAGAGATCTGGAATTACACTTTGCGTAAGAAAAGTTTGTTCTTCATGTAGAATTAATTTGATTTCCTCTAGATTACGAGCAGTAACCAGAGTCGTCGGCTGAGTGAATTACTGTGCTGACTTTCCGCATCCTTCTTTTAATTGTGAGGGAGGCAAGGCACAGCAGTAGTATCTCTGTGTTTGGTTGTTTGGTTGTTTTCAGTTTCTAGACTGCCTTTCAAATCAGATCAGGCCCACATGAGGTTAAGCAATAAAGGATTCCCTTTTAACTCTATCCAACCTAAATACCATGTGAAATGAAATAAAGACCTGGCCTGGTGAGCATCCCTACGGAGAGAGATCCATAAAGGCCGGGTTGCCCAACATGCAATCTTAACAGGGTACCTCTCAGAAAGGAGCCAGGTGTGAGACTTTGCTACCAGGATCCAGAAGCCAGGAATCAGATTCATAGATTTCATAGATCATAGAGTTAGAAGGGCCCTACAGGCCATCGAGTCCAACCCCCTGCTCAAGTGCAGGGAACTAGAGGAGGGGTCTCCCATCCAAGTAATAACCAGGCCTGACCCTGCTTAGCTTTCCACTGCTCAGACAAGCTGAGCCAGCGTAGAGCCACAGGCCTGTACATCTGAGGGATGAAGCTAGAAGACAGGGAAAAAAAGACCACTGGAGAAATACACCAGAAGCCATGAAGACCATTGTTGCTGTGGTGGAGAAGGCCTATGTGTGTGTCTCCATCAGCATTCATGCACCAGCACTGCAAACTGAGAGAGAAGTCTCAGGAAAAAAAAGATGAGCTTTTTCTGAGAAAGCTCTTGAATTCCAAGCTAATTCTGAACTGAGCCAATGGGAGTTCATCTATCTCAAAATCCCAAAGCCCTCAAAATCCCACTCCAACAGTGGTCTATTCAACAAAATAGCTGATGCCAAATGTGGGCCAAAATATTGAATGGGCAGGTAAAATACCAGATGTTTGGCAACCCTGCATGGAGAGGGTGCCACCACCGAGAAAGCTCTGTTCGTTGTAGCCATCCATCCATCCTGAGGTGGTGATGGGAGTGCGGAGCAGTTCTTCATTTGTAGATCTGTGCAAATAAGCAAGAGTGTCCCTGTAGAAAAGAGACCATTTAGTGGGGCCATAACTCATGTGTAATATGTAGAAAGTCCCAAATTGTCCATGAACATCTTCAGGCAGCACTGGGAAAGACCCCTGTCTGAAATCCTGGAGAGCCGCTAGCTCCAGTATTGTCTACACCAGTGCTTTCCAAACTTGTGTCCCCAGATGTTTTTTGGCCTACAACTCCCAGCATGCCCCAGCCAGCTATGCTGGCTGGGGCATGCTGGGAGTTGTAGGCCAAAAACATCTGGGGACACAAGTTTGGAAAGCACTGGTCTACACTGACTGTCAGCAGTTCTACAGGGCCTTGTGAGGAACTGTAGTTCAGTGGGTAGAGTGCCTGCTTTGCATGCAGAAGGTCCCCGGTTCAATCCCCAGCATCTCCAGGTAGGGCTAGGAAAGAATCCTGCCTGAAACCCTGGAGAGCCATGGCTGCCAGTCAATGTCGACAATACTGGGCTAGATGGACCAAGGGCTTGATTCAGTACATTGTAAGGCAGCTTCCTATGTCCCATCACCTGATCCTTTTAGCAGGAGATGACAGGGACCGAACCTGTGACCTTCTGCATGCAAAACTAACGCTCTGCTACTGAGCCATGGCCCCGTCCCCATCCAGGGTAGCTGATTAAGGGTGGGACAAAAAGGGGGGGGGAGATAGATTGGTGTCTACCAGTAGACCTACAGACAATGTGCAGCAGATCAGCAAGGGTTTCTTGCCCCCAATGGTTTAACAATAGTGACAACAGAACTCCTGTTTTCCTCTCCAAAATTAGGTTTCTGAAATCAAGAATGCTGGGGAGATAAGATTCGATTTGTGTGTGAAAGGATTTTTGTGTCAGCTCCTGTTCCGATATTGAAAGCAAATCCCTGGGATGAGCCTGGGCTCAGAGGCGCCTTGTTCTGCAATTCTATGTCTGCCTTTCTGAAACACTGTTTTGCACCAGCCTACGGTTGGCGGACCCAGGGGTCCTCGTGAAGCACAAAGTTGATACCATAAACCTATAGCAGGGGTGTAGAACCTCATGTCAGGTCCGGCCCACCAGTGCTCCCGAGCCAGCCGTTGAGGATTCCCAGATGGCCACAGCCCTTTGCCCCCAACGACCACCAAGCATTCAGTGGTTTCCCTGATTTTGTGCAGTCTCCCCTCCCCCTGCCTCACAGGTTGAAATTAGGGATGTGTGGACTTTGTTAAATCCGTTCCATCTGCATTTCACAGATTGTCAGGCACCTTTTTTGTTCCGCTCATTGACGGAATGGGATTTTGCGCAAATGTCTTCATGCGCATTGGCACACATTCACGCTTGCGCAAATCGTCACCTCCAAAAATGCGCAAGGTCCCCCTCAAAAATTCAATTTTTCACCCTTTAGTCTGTGGAGTGGGGGGGGAATGTGCATTTTCGGTCGGCGTACTAAATTTGCAGAAAAAAGCCAGTCTACTGCGGAATGTGCAGGCTGGATTCACAGAAACCCACACTCCTTTGCATCCATTGTGGATCTCTACAGCATCCCTAATTTGAAATACCTCTCCTAAAGATTATTTATTGGCAGTAAGAGCTTTAAGCTAAAATATGCTGGTATTTGGAGTATTTTTCGACTCGCCCCTTTTGCGTCCAGTCCCACCCACCACTGGAATGCAGCCCCTGTGAGCTTCTTCTTTTTTCAAATGGAATTCAACCCTTGGGCTGAAAGACATTCAACACCCCTGGCCTAAAGTCTGACAACCCTTGGCCTACCGCAGAACGTAGTCTTCTGTGCTTGTAGTGGAAACAAAGCACTGGTCTTAACAGCTATTTGTGCCTGCCCTCAAACCCTCATTATTCTTTGTATGTCCCCACATTTCCTCCTCCTCCTCCTCCTCCTCCTCCTCCTCTGACCCCCATCCACAATCTTGCATCTTCAGCTTCTGCCTCAAATTTCTGTTCATTATTCACCAATGGCATCTGGGGGTGGGGAGAGAGAAGGTTAAGTCAAAAACCCAACATCAAGATGATGCCAGTGCTGGATTTAAAGCATTGACATTTAACGAGACAAAATGGTAGGCATAGATAAAAATGTAAATGTGAGAGGAAGAAAAAAATATATGCCGTTCCCCCCCCCCCCCTCCTAGCACTTTTCCCAGTAGGTCTATCATAACATTACAGAATCCACACCCCGGAGTAGAATTTTACAAAAATTACTACCCTGGAGATACAGTAGTTACATTTCAAAGTGACTTTTCCCCCCACTGCTGTGTTCAACTTATTTTCCCTAACTCTGTCAGCCCCAAACAGTATGAAAGATGCATTTAAATGCTTTGCAGTTTGCATGCAAATGAGGCGTTTAAAATAAAATAAAAACTTTTAAAAAAGAGATGGCAGCACTCCAAGATATTTCAAAATATGCGGAAAGAACTTTAGCAAGCAGGCTAACAATGACTCGTAGTGGGGGGTCCTCTGATTTCCGGTCTCGTCCTAATTGCTCCCGCGAAAAGATGATGGCATTACGTTAAAGATGAGGCAAATCCTCCCCCCACCCCCGTCTTTATCCATTTTCACTTAATAATTTTAAAAGCTTCCCTTTTGTGTGTGTGTGGCGGGGTGATTTCAAGCACGTTCCGAATGGTGCTTGAGCATTCAAGGGGCTCCCTAGAGAATCAACACTATCTTGGACCGCATGGATCTAAACTGCCACTCATCCAAGATGGCAACATCCTTAAATTGCGTGCACTTGGAGAAATTCACAATGGATTTTGTTCACAATGGAACAAGAAGTTCTCGGACTTCTTTTTTTATTATTTAACTTTAATAAATTTTATTTAGTTATTATAAACTACATACAAAACTATAAAACACAAACATGCAACTAAAATAAATCATAAGGTGCACCCCCCACCCGCCTAGGGACCAACTAATATACATCCATCTCCTTAATCAATTAAATTCCACATTCCAAAAATATAACATATCCTGGCAAGGCATACCCCCCTTCCCCTTTATTAATACATAATCTAATAATTGATTCCATATATCCATAAAATTATTCTTCTTTAACTGTCCCTTTTTGCATTTGATACTACAAGTTAATTTATCATTTAGGGCTATATCCCAAACTTCCTTATACCAATCACTTATTAGAAAAACATGTTGTACTTTCCATTTCCTCGCTATCATTAACCTAGCCGCAGTTAACAAGTTTATAATTAGTTCCTTCGTATTTGGGGCACAAGTGACTTCATCACTTATTGATAACAATGCAAGTTTAGGACAGACCTCTAGATTAATACCAATAATTTCCGATATTTCTTTACCATTTAAAGCACATGTACTGGAACCTCTTGCCAAAATTCCAGTACATTTTTACAGCTCCACCACATATGGGCATATGTACCTATTTCCTGACATCCTCTTCAACAGAGTGCAGAGTTCGGACTTCTATGAATCTGACCTGTGGATTCCGCAGTGGACCAACTTTTTCTGAGTCTCCTGGATTCCGCTGATTTGCGAACCATTTCTTTTTTAATTGGGAGAGGGGATTTATGCAATTCAGTTCATTTGCAAATGCACATCAACACAAGCGTGCATTAGTGCTTATGTACATTAACTAATATGCATTAACTAATGTGCATTAAGTAATGCACACTTGCGCTGGTGTGCATTTGCAAATGAACAAAATTCTCCTACGAAACATCCTAGTTCAGTTCAGTTAAGGAGCGGACGATGGAATGAAAGACGCCTGACAATCTGCAAAACACAAAATTCAGAGAGCAACTCAGATGCTCCCTGTGGCATCCTCACTGTTCGATGCTCCTGGGGGCACACTGTGGCTCAGGCGCATACCTCTTCTGTCAATAAAAGCTGCTGATGTCAGCTGTGGTGGTGAAGTTTGCCGATGGAGTGTGGAATCCCCACCAGATATTTCAGCTACTCCCTAGAGCAGCCTTCTCCAAGCTGGTGCCCACCAGATGTGTTGGACTACAACCCCCAGCATTTCCCAGCCAGCATGGCTGGGGATAGTGGGAGTGGTAATCCAACACATCTGGAGAGTACCAGCTTGGGGAAGGCTGCGCTAGAGTAGGGGTAGGGAACCTGAAATTCAATTTCAGGGAAGCCCTTGGGGGGCTGCATTCTGGTAGTGGGTGAGGGCAGAGCAAAGGGGGCGGGGCCTAAGGCAAAAGGGGCAGGGTCAGAACACCAGAAATACCAGCCTATTTGATCAGGATCTGCTCCGCCAGTGCAGCACCACAGCGTCATCTAGAGACCGCTGCCTGGACTGCAGCCCAGCCTACTGCTGGCTTCGCAGAATCCTGCCCCAGACCTCCAGCTGCTCCTAGGCCTGCTAATGCAGGCCAGCTAGGAGCTGCTGGAAACCCTATATAAAGACGGCCTCCGCACTGCAGTCTTTGCCACAGCAACACATGCTTCTGTGTTGTCTGCAGCTGGTTCCTGCTTCCAGCAACCTGCCTTGCCTGGTGTTTGACCTGTGACCACCCTTGACCTGTGCTTCTGCCTCTGGCCCTTGCTCTGCCTGGACTCTGCTTGCTCTTTTGACTTGCCTTTTGCCTCTGGCCCTTGCCTGGGCTCTGTTTGCTCTTGATATGTGTCCTGACCTTGGTCTGCCTTTGGGATCCTGCTCACCCCTGACCTGCTCCTGCCTCCATCATCCCCTGGCCCTGGTGTTCCGCTCAGAACTTTACCACCTACACCCTGGACTGTTACATATTTTATCTTAAAGCTCTTACTGCCAGTAATGAAGCCTTTGGAGAGGCATTTCAATGTTTTAGATTGGGGAGGTGGGGAGAAAGCGTGCACAAAAACCAGGAAAGCGCCCAGTGATTGGCGGTTGGGGGCAAAGGGGTGGAGCATTGCTACCTGGCAAGAGGGCTAGATTGGGAGGTTGTGCACCCCTGGAGTACCCAAAAAGTACATGGGGAGGGCGCATGACTGAGAGACTTGCAGATTAAAATAGCCCACTGAGAGTACCTTTAGGGGTGTCTGGATTTCCCCACTTTACGTGCATTTCTTTTCCCGTGGGTTTGCCCTGCTCTGTCTTCTGCTCCTCTCAAATCCCTGATTTAGGGAGGAGTGTTTCCGAGCTCCGCTTGCCCCTGCTTAATTCTCAAGGCCTTACACTTTAGAGAAGGGGCATCGCTCGGTGGTGGGGCCAGGGACGGTGGGGGGAATTCGTTCCTCGTTCATTCTGATCCACACCTCAGACCGATTGTCCTTTGCATTTTGCACTTCTCTGAATTTTGTGATGCAGTTCTAGGCTCAAAAGACAGGCAAAAATGCACCGGGTCATGTGCATTTTAGGGTAAATGACATTTTGAAGTGCAGGCTTAAGAGATTAAGTATGTTTCAAAAGTCATGTTTTGTGAGAAAAATCCATTCCAGTATTCTCTCTCTCTCTCTTTTTTTTTTTAATGCAAATTGATTCAGAAATTGGTCCAAATGGACTTATGGATGAACCCAGGTGAAAATGACATGGACCAGAAATAGGCTATGCCCATGTGGAGCACACGGCTTGTATGCAGAAGGTCCCAGGTTCAATCCCCGGCATCTCCAGTTAAACAGATGAGGTAGCAGGTAATGGAAAACTGGGATTTGGGACACTGGAAAACTTGTTCTGTTTGAGTTTCGACACATTTCTGACCCAACTTGCATCGGATCGAGTTGGCACCAGTGCAGGGTTGATGGAATGGAATCTGTGGGGCTGAGCCAAGAAAATCCATTGGTCCCCCCTCCCCATCAGATTCCTCACACATCCTTAGGGAAAACTGTCTCTGCCTGAGACATTGTAGAGTCACTGCCAATCTGAGTAGAAAATACTGAGTGTGTTCCTTCTGATTTGGCAAGAACTATCAAGTTCCTTTCTCTCTCTTTTTTTTCCTCCTGGGTTTTTGCTGAGACACTCAAGAAAGGAGCCGGGGGAACATCACAATCCACTTTGCATTATTGTTATTATTATTATTATTGCAAGGGAAATGTTCTGTCAGAGAAATAATTAAAACTCAAGTATACAGGCATTTGGGGAGGTAATTTAATGTTCTCTTCCCACATGCCAGCAGCAAGGATGAGATTCAGCGGCCAATATTTCCAAGAGGAAAATAGGTAACTCAGTGCAATCTTGATAAATCAACACCACTACTTCCAACACATCTGGGATGTGATAATTATACAGCTGTAATGACTTTTCTAAACAGAAAGCTCAGGTTGGCTGTTTGCGGAGCTGGGCTGATAAGACGCCGGAAACTCGCAAGCTTATCCAGCCGCTGAAAGTTATAGAATGTGAAACACAAATCCGGGGACGTTTCTGGAATTTTGAGTTCTGAATTACATGTTTGTTTATTTATTTATGTATTACTGTTGCTATACTTCCCAATAGCCAAACGCTCTCTGTGCAGTTGAATGAAAGGCTTCAAACCATAAAATACAATAGCGTAATAAAGCATAATACAGAAACCATAACAGAATAAAACCAGAGCGAAGACCAAAGTAAAAGTCAGCAGCGGTGCAAAGATCTTAAAATGCACTAACGTTAAAACACACACACACCAAAAAATGAAGGACTAAAAAGCCTGGGCGAGTAGAAAGGTCTTCACCTGGTGCTGAAAAGACTGTGCCGTAGGCAGCAGGTGAGCCTCTCTGGGGATTGCGTTCTGCAACAAGCAGTGGAGGGGGGTGGTTCCAATGTCAGCAGAACTGGGTATCCACTCCAGATTTTGCTCCACACTTTTAAGGAGCTATCCATGGTACAGAACCTATTTTGGGGGCTCCTTTAAAGTTCAGCTCCTTTAATGTTCAGACTAAAATCCAGAGTGGATACATAGCCCCACTGATATTGGAGCCACCAGCCTGCACTGGCAACAAGGGTGCTACCAGCTAAAAAGAGCCTCTCTTTAGTAGTCATCTACCTCAACTCATTTGGCAGGGGTACCCAGAGAAGGGACTCTGCAGATTATCTTAAGGTCTGGGTAGGTATATATGGGAGGAGGCAATCATTCAAGTAACCAGGCCCCAAGCCATGTATGTATGCATTTATATCCCGCCTATTTTTCCTACAAGGAATCCAAGGCTGCTCTTACAAGTTTCTCCTCCTCTCCATTTTATCCTCACAACAACCCTGTTCTAACAAAACTCTCTTCTGTTAGTTGAGGAGGCAAGGGTCAGGTCAGGTCATGCAGGAATTTGCAAAGGTCAAATTCTTCAAGCATCCCTATACTACTACTACTACATTGCATTTATATCCCACCTTTTTTCCTCTTGCAAGGAAAGGCTGCTTACAAGGTTTGCCTCCTCTCCATTTTATCCTCACAACAACCCTGTAGGTTAGGCTGAGAGTCAGAGACTGGCCCAAAGTCACCCAGTGAGCTTCATGGCCATGTGGGGAACATTGGTCATGCTGACTGGAACAGATGGGAGTCGAAGTCCAAAGCAACTGAAGGCACCAGATTGGATTAGGTTGCCCTATATGGTACAGCTTGACCTGGACTGTACCAGTTCAGACTTCTGAGGAGGGGACATCTTTGAATGCACTAAGAAGAAGAAAAAAAACCCACCAGCAGCAGCAGGCAGCCCCCTGCCCATTTTGGAGAACCCTACCCAGGTAAAACATTTGAGGGATTTTCTTTATAAGATTAGTAAAATGTGTGTATGTGGGGGGGGGGGAACTGTTAGCTAATATCTCAGGGGAGGCTGGTGGCGCCTGTGTCAGTGGGGCTCCTTATCCATTGCAGCTTTTATTCTGAGCTTCATAGGAGCTATCCATGGTGCTGTTCTTCATCCCCAAAATAGGTTCACCACCATGGAGCACCATGGATAGCTCTTATAAAGCTCAAAATAAAAGCTGCCATGGATAAGGAGCCCCCACTGACATAGGAGTCACCAGCCTCCCCTGGTTAGTGGCTACCAAATGTTTCCTAAAGCAAAAAATGCAAAGTGTGTGTGTGTGTGTGCGTGCGTGCATGCTTGTGTGTTTTGTCTCAGGCTGTTTTCCTTTCTTTTCTTTCTCCCCCCCCCCCACATCTCTAAATTGCTGAGCGCCATCTACTGGCCAAATGCTTTAATTAATCTCTTTATAGTTTTTTAAACCCTCCGGATATATACAGGCAAGGAACGCTGACTGAATATTCTTAACTTCTTGGGGCATGATCTATCATTATATCACCTTCCGTTAGCAAAACATACATAGGCGTGAATATTTATGTGGTTTCTTAAGCCCCTGTGAGTTTCCATGCTGGAATATCTTGTAAACTGTTCCTGTTTTTTAAATAAGCATTGCTCTTTACAGGAGAAAAGATAACCCAGACCATACTATTTTGAGTGTGGAGATGAGTTTAGAGGCAGTCGGGGGAATAAGTAAGATGTAAATTGGCTCCTAAATGCACCGATTTCAAATCAATTTGTCCTCCTAGAGAGCTAGGGCCGTGTGGTGGAAAGAAGTCTGAGCTGTGAACATGGGAGTCCCCAGTTCGAATCTCGCCTCTCCCATAAACACCTTAAGGACCAAAATGGAAGTTAGGCCGAACGCATGGCTGCCACTTAAAGCAACTGCTTACTGTGTTTATGTTCTGAAATAGGTTTCTGTTGGTGCTGAAAACTGTGGGTTCAAAGGAGTTGTTTAGTGGGGTGGGGCTCAGACCCCCATCTATGCCTTGTACTCAGTCTTTGGGGTAGCTGACTTGTCATTTGCCACACCTCCCATGGCAGCCATTTTGTGGTGGTGCCCAAGACAGTTTCTCAAATTGCCAGATGTGCCCATGTCCCAAAAGGGTTAGAATCATAGAATCATAGAAAAGTAGAGTTGGAAGGGGCCTACAAGGCCATCGAGTCCAACCCCCTGCTCAATGCAGGAATCTAGGTCAAAGCATCTCTGACAGATGTCTGTCCAGCTGCACCTTGAATGCCTCCAGAGTGGGAGAGCCCACGACCTCCCTAGGTAGTTGATTCCATTGTCTTATTGCTCTGACAGTCAGGAAATTTTTCCTGATGTTTAGGTGGAATCTAGGTTCCTGTAACTTGAGCCCATTATTCCGTGTCCTGCAAACTGGGATGATCGAGAAGAGATCCTGGCCCTCCTCTGTGTGACATCCCTTCAAGTACTGGAAGAGTGCGATCATATCTCCCCTCAGTCTCCTCTTCTGAAGGCTAAACATGCCCAGTTCTTTCAGTCTCTCCTCATAGGGCCTTGTTTCCAGTCCCTTTATCATCCTTGTTGCCCTCCTCTGAACCCTCTCCAGTTTGTCTATGTCCTTCTTAAAGTGAGGTGCCCAGAACTGGACGCAGTACTCAAGATGAGGCCTAACCAGTGCCGAGTAAAGGGAATTATCACTTCCCGCGATTTGGAAGTTATACTTCTATTAATACAGCCCAAAATTGCATTTGCCTTCTTTGCAGCCACGTCGCATTGCTGGCTCATATTCAGTTTGTGATCGACCACAATTCCAAGATCCTTCTCACTTGTAGTATTTACCCCAGCACTAGAACGTTCCCCATGTCTTGGCACCATACATTTCTCTGCTCTATCCCACTCCTCCACCCCCAAGAGATGGCCAGGATACATTTCCCTCCCTGTCAAACTATCCACATGGCCGTCTTCCCCAACCGGGTGTCCTCCATGGCAAGGCCATGGCCCAGTGGAAGAGCCCCTGCTTTGCATAGCAAAGGTCCCAGGTTCAGTCCCCGGCGTTTCCAGGTAGGGCTGGGGAAAACCCTTCTCTGAAATCCCCAAGAGCCACTCCCAGTCAGCATCAACGATACTTGGCTGGCTGGACCAATAGCCTGACTCGGTACTAGGCAGCTTTCACCTCCCATCTGTTTTGGACTATAACTCCCATCATCCCTCATCACTGGCCACGGAGCTGATGGGAGTGGAGGTACAAAACAGATGGAAGGCAAAAGCTGCCATATGATGTCTCCATCGGAATGGTCAACATGCAACCATAAATGAAATGACTGCCCATTTGCTGTCCTTTAGGGTGCAAAATCCGGTGGTGATGGCCATAGGCCCCCCAAACTTGGAGGCTTATGGCCATCCTGTGCAGGGCAGGCGGAGTGGTGGTGGAGGTGATCGTCGCTTCCCCAGCCTCCCACCGTACATTTTCACTAGATGGGCTTTTTTGCCCATCTAGCTGGGGCATTTATGCGGGGGAGGGAAGGAAGCCGAAGTAGTTTCAGGAGAGCTCATGTCCTGACCTCTCCAGTTTCCTTCCCTCCCCGCCCACCAGAATGCCCCCTCTCCCCCCTCTCCAAGGTCACTTTTCCAACCTCAAAGAGCAGCCGGCGTGGTTCTTTCTGATCCCTGGTTCTGAGGTCCGAGCGCCCTCTCCAACTTCGGATCTGGGAATCAAAAATATCCTATGACCCCTCAGAAGCTGTCTAGAGCCTATAGGATAGCTCCCTTAATGTCCCCTCAAGATTTGGAACATGGGGAGGGCCATTTCACACTGCCTCATGGTTGGGCAGAAGCCAAAGAGAGCAGGGTCTTCTCCTTGCCTAGGCAGCTGACCCTAATGGTTCATGGCGCTCTTAAAAATTATTGGGTTTTTGTCATTTGGAACTCTGTGCAGATCTAATCCATCGACTAACACTCATATGGTTAACTGACTAAGATGTCTTTATTCAGGTGACAGACATACTAACAATTTGAGAGAGAGAGAGGGAATTTCAGAGACTTGGGATCATTTTAAATCTCTGGACTAGGAGGAATAATCAAAGACCCCAATTCTAGCTGAGTATTTTTGGCAAGCGGCTGATAATTGACAGCTTAATGAAGCCAAAATGGGAACCAGGTTTGTGCTGAAGGAGAATAGCAACGCGAGATGGAATTTTGGTTCATGAGATTGTGGGGGGGGGGGGGGGAGGGGGACGTAAATTTTGGAATCCTTGTCCACCTTTTGATGTCTTAATTTAAATGCAAATGGCAGCTTTGGCCAGAGCAAAATGACAGTCGTTGATTTTTATCTCCCTAAGGAACCAACAATGAGAATCTATTTAACTCATTTACTTTTTTTCATAAGCAAATAAACTTTTCTTTTCTGTTCAGAACTCCAGGTAATAGTAGTGTAGGAATTGATTTCATTTTATTTTTCAAATTTGGGATGAAGGCGATAGATGCCATTGTCATGTTTACCCTTTGGTTTCAAGGTCAAATCCAGTAATTTAGAATCTTTTCTGCAGGCAAAATGCCTCTGCTTAGACTGACAGATAACTTAAGTCAGGGGGCTGTGCTGCAGAATGAACAAGTAGAAAGGCCAAGGCAGTAGAGCGGACTATACAGTGGAGGCTGGTGGTGACTCCTATTTGGGTGGGGCACCTAATCCACTGCAGGTTTTATTTTGAGCTCTCTAGGAGCTATCCATAGAGCTCCATGGTGGAGAACCTATTTGGGGTATGGAGTTCAGCACCATAAAGCATGATGGGGGCATGGGTGAATCTCTCATTTTCGCTTTCCCCCCGGCCCCGCATTTGATTTCCCCCCCCCCCAAAAAAAGCAAAACACTCCAGTTCTTTTCATCCTAAATACGAAGGGATTTGCAAATGTTGGTACATTCTCATAAGAAAATGAACTGGGAAAAAAATGCTTACCCCTCCGTAGCCTGGAGCCATTTGGCTGACCACTCTTGGAAATGGGGTGCTGGACAAGATGAACCGGGGTTTCCTTAAGCAAGCCCTATGCAAAGTATAGCTTTGTCTTCTCTCTGAATCCTTGGAAATCCAGCGACACACACACACACACACACACACGTACGTGGAAAGCTAAGCAGGGTCAGGCCTGGTTATTACTTGGATGGGAGACCCCTCCTGTAGTTTCCTGCATTGAGCAGGGGGTTGGACTCGATGGCCTTGTTGGCTCCTTCCAACTCTATGATCTATGAATCTACACACACACACACACACACACACACACACTTAACAATGGGCCATGTGGCAGTTGTTCTGCAGCACAGGTACATAATCCATCACCTGCGCACTTTCCCTTCCTCACATATTGTTGCAACAACGTTAGGCTTTAATTAGCACACTAAATGCCGCAGTTCCCCTTTACGAGATCCAGGCGGGTTTTTCTTTGCTGCGAAAATGGAGTGGTTCAATTACCCTCCCGCTAATGGATAAAGTGTAATTAACATTGTCTTGAGGCTAATTTTCATTTATGCTGCCATTGCTCATAAGTCCGACATCATTCTCTGGGAAAAAGTCAACTTGTCACTTTTATGAGTCCAGTTTGCACTTTAACAGCACAGAAATTAATTCAAGATACATTAACATACTTAAAACTTCAAATACAGGGGAATTAACCAAGGACAGGAGATCTATCTTCATGTGTCCTTTATTGAGTAATTCCACTTGGGGATGGGCACATGGGTTAAATTGAGTGGTGGTGCACAACGCCAGCCAGAGGGAGAACTTTATTTCTTTGTTTATTTGGTTTGTAACCCACCTTTCTACGAAGAAAAAATGGCACTCGTGCCAGCTTACTTCCCTCTTTTCTCCCCCATGGAATGTTAGGGATGTGCCTAAAATTCTTCCCAGATTTATGTCCTGCTTCCAAAGTGGCACTGATGCCTTAGGGATTCTCAGTCATTCCATCTTGTATTTCCAGAGTGTGGCGTTTACTGGATGGTTGACACAGGGCTCTTCCTTGAACGGGAAGTTGTAGTGCATGGCTCTGCATAAGGCTCTCTGGGCTGGCAGATCCAGGCTTCTCCACAGCGAGGCCAGATTCCTCCGGGAGCTGCAGGCTGTTGCTAGGGAAACACAAACACCTCTCTGACCCCACTCGGGTCCTGTCTTGCGGCAGCAGCTTGTATCAGATCAGTGGCGCTCAAACTGTTTGCCCTCCAGAAACTCTTTCCACATCAGCTCATGTGCCACAAAAGGCCAGCATATTACAGAGGCATGTTCGCGAGTGCACACGCTGTTTGCGTCAGGCCTCACCACCGCCGTGCTGTGCATGGCAAACATATTAGAAAGCCTTAGAATGTGCCCAACCCTCTTGCCGCTCCTCATTGCAGGGGCAAACGAAAAATGATGTGAGCAAGCTGTCTTCCAGGGATGTTTTTCCATCATTATTGACTGATCTTCTTATCAAGGATCCCTGATAGGCTAGGAGGAGGGTGTTCAACCTCTTTCAGCCTGAGAGCCAAATTCCATTTTGGAGAAGCTCACAGGGGCTGCATTACAGGGGTGGGTCCAAAAATACCAGCATCTTTTAGTTTAGAGCTCTTACTGCCAGTAAATCATCTTTAGGAGAGGCATTTCAACCTTTTAGAATGGGGAAAAATTGCAGAAAAGCCCAGGAAACCTCCAAACCATCAGTGGCTGGGGAAAGGGGGGCTGGGGAAAGGGGGGCTGGGGAAAGGGGGGCTGGGGAAGGGGGCATGGTCTTATGGGGAACCCCAGAGATCTAGATTGGAACCCCAGGCAGTCTGGAATTGCCCCCCCATGCCTGAGATTCTGCACCCCTAAGCTAAGATGAGCTTCCCCACCATTACTGACCTTCTCTGTGAGGATCCCTGATAGGCTAGGGATGAGTTGATTCCCCCCCCCCTTCTGTTCCTTCATTGTTCCTCTGGTTTGCTCTGCCTGTGCTCCACTCCTGCTGAATTCTGGTTTAAGTAAGAGAATTTCTCAAAGTAATTTTGGAAATTGAAGCATGCACCAGATGCAGTTTTTGGTTCGTTTTCATCTTCCACCCACCTTCTACATTACTGAGGCACACATGGATAAAACAGTGCAAAAAAAAAAAGAAAAGAAAAGAAAAAGAGAGCAATCAATGTGATCGAATGAGTCTGATTGCATATAGGTAAAACACCACCCAAAATGAATTTTGAAGCATACATACATACAGGCATATTGACTTTCCTTTTGTGTGTGTGGTGTTTTGTGCTGTATGGGGAAACACAGCACAGATCTGTGATTTCCCAGTTTGAGCCTTGTCAGCTCCTGACATGTACACCTGGGTGCATGTGGAGAAGGTCTGTTGCAATCTCAGAAGGGAGAGGAGTTGCTGAACAAGATGTCCAGTGGTCACAGGGCAGGTCCTCCATGACTTCCAGGATGACTCCTTGCTACGCTGCACAGCAAGGAAAATGGGAATAAACATGGTGCAAAGATATTGCAGAATGTCTTCTCTGGAAGAACAGGAGTTATGCACATGATTAATGCAGGTCAAAGCAGTGTGTGTGTGTGTGTGTGTGTGTGTGTGTGTAACAATGCATGTGGATTGCGCCTAGTTGCAGAATTTTTCTTAGTGTATACTGAGTGCTAGTGCGGAGCTGAATGTTCACAGACAAGAACCTGCAGCTTGAAATTGGGCGGATGCATTTCACCCCTCAAGTACTTTACATTACTGAAATACGACAATGGAACCAATGACCTAGGGAGGTTATGGGCTCTCCCACACTGGAGGCATTATAGGTGCAGCTGGACAGCCGTCTGCCAGGGATTTCATAGATTTCATAGATCATAGAGTTGGAAGGAGCCTACAAGGCTATCGAGTCCAACCCCCTGCACAATGCAGGAAACTAGAGGAGGGGTCTCCCATCCAAGTAATAACCAGGCCTGACCCTGCTTAGCTTTCCACGCTCAGACATGTAAGCCACAGGCCTGAATACCGTAGGTAAATATAGGCATCCAGGTGTACATGTCAGGAACTGACAAGGCTCAAACTGGGAAATCACAGATCTGTGCTGTGTTTCCCCATACAGCACAAAACACCACACACACAAAAGGAAAGTCGATATGCCTGTATGTATGCATGCTTCAAAATTCATTTTGGGTGGTGTTTTACCTATATGCAAAGTATATGCTTTGACTTGGATTCCTGCATTGAGCAGGGAGTTGGACTCAATGGCCTTATAGGCCCCTTCCAATTCTACTATTCTATGATTCTATTAAATGTTGTTTTCTGCACACTCTTCTCAAATATATGCCTTTTGTGAACACTTTTCCTAAATAGGCACATTTCTGTGTGTATTTTTTCCTAAGACAAGTGGCACCAGGAAGCTCCCAAAAAAGGCAGATTTCGGATTGCACCTGCATCTCAGCTTGCTGAAAAGGCTCGAGAGGTGCAAATAGGGTTCATCCATTTTTATTTTTTTTTAAAGCCTTATTAGAGCAAATTCCTCACCCTAGGGTGAAATGGGGACGGACGGACACTGAGCTCAGCACGAATAAGTACGCCTAGCCCTGTCTGTATGTAACAATTCTTTGGCTCACTATAGAGGACAGAAGCGGTTCTGATCCAACATGCTGGAAGTTCTTACAAGTTTATATTTTCCTATATAGAGGCTGAAGCAGTGAAGGGGAGGAAAACAAAAGACATCTTGCCCTAGGGTTTTATGGTGGTAACATGAAAGGGCATTCTTGCTCAGTAGCTTGGATTGGTCTGCCTTTGGTTGATTTTATATAATATAATATAATATAATATGTCAGAAAAGGCATTTGTTGCTCAGGCCCTGATCTCAGCAGGAATTCTCATCCCACCTAATCATTATTTCTTTCATTATATCGACCTATTTCTGGGTGCATCAGCACTTCCAGCTAATAAGCCCTCAGCTTTTTGGTGTGCTGGCAGGAATTGTGTCCCGTAGAGGTCAGCGGCTTTGTGTGGAAAATGGTCTTCTATTATTTCTGCCAGATATTTAGAGATGCCCAAGGAGCATTCGGAATGATACACAAGCGGCTGGGGGTGTGGTGGGGGGGGGGCTTTTTTTTTTTTTTTAATGCTTCCCATATTATTCTCCATGTGTTTCCTTTTTGGGGAGCAGGTGCAAAACGGTGATACTTCGTGCACCTTCATTTGGAGTTCCCACAAAGGACTGAGACCCTTTTGGGGGTGAACATAGGGGTTCTGTCGGGGAACGCTGGACTCCTGTGTCAGTGGGGCCCCTTATCCATTTCAGCTTTTATTCTGAGCTTTATAGGGGCTATCCATGGTGCTCCATCATGGTGAACCTATTTTGGGGGTGGAGTACAGCACCATGGATAGCTCTTATAAAGCTTAGAATAAAGCCTGCAGTGGATGAGGAGCCCCACTAACACAGGAGTCACCAGCCTCCCCTGGGTTTTGCCATATCCCTAGCAAGCATGCGCACATGCGCGTGTGCGCACACACACACACACACACACACACAGAAATATCAACACAAGGGGAGAGACATGCTTAACGGGGTCTAAAATATTTTCAAAATGCAGCCCACATTTCAACTCAATCTGGCCCTCTGGGGTTCCCTAGATAGCCACGCCCCCTTCCCTTAGCCCCACCCCCTTTTCCCCAACCACCAATCATTTGGGGGTTTCCCGGCTTTTGAAGACTTTCCCCCCATTCTAAGTGGTTGCAATGCCTCTCCTAAGGCTTAGTTCCTGGCAGTGAGAGCTTTAAGCTCAAATATGCTGGGATTTGGGGGGGCACCCCCTTTTGCCTTTGGCCCTGCCCCATTGTCCTTTCAGCCCCTCCTACCACTGAAATGTGGGCCCCAGGAGCTTCTCCAAAATTTATTCAGCCCTCGGGCTGAAGAGACTCAACACCCCTGTTCTAATTGCTCTCCAGATACCCCAGCATGCTGGGTTGCTATGTTCGTTCTCAGATGCTCACTCTAGGATCATGTGTAGCACAATCTCTCTCTTTTCCCCCCTCAGTACCTCCCTTTCCCCAGGGTGGTGAGGGTTTTTGTGGGCTCTCAGCTTTGCCCCAATAACCCCACCACCACCTTGCAAATACATAAATACAAAAATAAGCAAATCAATATAGGCCTCTGCCTTGAATCCCAGGCTACTCTGCAACCTTCAGTCTGATTTCTCATGGGAAAGTCCAAGCAGAGAGTTGGCAGACTTCTCTTTTAGTATGCCGAGTCTGCTCAAAGGCTTCTGACAATGCTTAGGAAAGCCCCCCATTCCTACCAGATGGATGTTCCCAAAGGCTTGGACACCTGAAGCATCTTTTCAGTACAATGGCATCTGCCTAGAGCAGGAAAAATAAACAATCATAGGAGAGCACTCTTGGTTTACCAGCAGATATGTGGCAGCTTAAATTTAATTTTGTCTGTGCATGTATTGAGCACCTAGGAGGGGTTCCTTCCTGCCCCCTCCATCTGAAAAATGAGCCATTGCATGTCTCCCATATTCCCCCTTCCTAAAGTTGCAAGGGTATCAGTGGTCTTCAATTAGGGACCCAAAGTATCTTATTTCCTATGCCATTGTCACAACTGGTTACAACAGGGAGTTGCTGGATTTCTCTCTACTGCTCTTCTTGGGGACCACCACTACAGGTGGCCAGTGGGTGGTACTGTACTTTTAGGTTCAATAGTCCTCTGGTGATATAAGGGGGCCAACAGGTATTCATCTAGAGCAGGGCTCTCCAACCTTGGGTCCCCAGATGTTGCTGCACTACAGCTCCCAGAATCCCTTGCCATTAGCCATACTGGCTGGGTATGCTGGGAGCTGTAGGCCAGCAACATCTGGGGACCCAAGGTTGGAGAGCCCTGATCTAGAGCAACCCATCACTTGAAGGAACATTAAGCTGATGCCAAGCAGCCCATGCCAGCTTGCCTGAATAAAGTAGTGATGGATTGAGAATTTCCCGCCCTCTGCCAGCTGCTGTCATGTGTCCCTTCCCCCAAGGCCACAAAAGGCCCTCACCCCAGAGAAGGGTGAATGGGGTCACAGCTGCCAGAGGGTTCCATTGAAGACTTCTGGGCTGCCCAGCTGGTGGCAATCGATGTACAAAGCATCTTTTTCCCCTACAAGGGAAACAGAGGCTGGATTATAAGTCCCGTGATTCCAGGCTCCCTGCAACATATCCAGCCGGTTTGATGGCCCACCAGTTTTCGTTGGCACCAGTCCCCACTTGTCAGAACCTGACTTCCCGGAGCCGAGGCAGAAGTCTCGATAAAACCTTTTATTGCAGTAATTCCAGTAACGAGCTCTAAGCCTTTACTGTCCCAATAAAGATCCACAGTTAACAGATCACAACGAAGTTGCTAGACAAGAATCAGTCTAGAGCATCACAACAAAAGACCCAACTTTCCCTGGGTTCAGCACACCGAAGAAGTCCCAATAAATTCACACCATTCCAGAGAAAGCAGGGAGCCTTCCAGGTTACCCAATATGTTGTTTCTAGCAAAGTCTGATGCAGGTGACTCTGGCTTAAATACAGGGGAGTGGCCACTAATGATCACGATCGGACATTCGATCCTGGCAGGAAAACCTTGCTCTCGGGCAGTTGCTGACCCTCACCAGGTGTCTCTGCCCCACCCTCTATAGTTGAAGATGTACCAAAAGAGACACCCTGGAAACCCCTTCTCCTGCAGAGACCACCTCCTGCTGCCCTGCTCCCATGGAAGGCATCCCTGGTTGGGAGGCAGGGGCCTCCATCAAGGTCAGGTCTCCAAGCGGTGGAAGACAGGCCATATCAACGTCCTGCACTTCCCTCCCTCCATGATCATCTGCCAGCGGGAGGTCTGGTCTGGTAGAACTGAGTTCTCAGCTGTCTCTCTGGCTTCCCACGGCTGGGTCTGACTCTACAGCTTCCCCCTCTGAGTCAGAATCAGGGTGACAGGCTATAACTCCCCCACACTGGGCAAGGCCCCACACCTTTCCATAGGAAAGGGATGTTTTGGCCTTGAAGGAGAAGGACCTGGTAGCAGTTGGAGGAGGACTATCATTTGTGCCTCACTTTCCCCCTCCCAAGTGCCTTGAACATTGCAATGGCAGCATCCCGGGCACCAAGGACCTTGGGTAGTTCCTTCAGGAGCTCTCTCCTGAGTTGATTCCTGAACCCAGTCCTCTCCGTCCTCCATGTTGCTAGACCCCCTCTTCTGATGGGCCGTCTTGAATCTTAGGCCACTCCTCAGTCTCTCAGCCTAATCAATCTCAGAAGGTTGCTGCAAGATAAAGTGGCAAGAGGTCATATAGACTGAGGCAGTGCTTTCCTCCATAAAGAACCTGGGATAAATATATATATATAATAACTGAATCCAATTAGGAGTTCAGAGTCCATAAAATAGGTATGGGCCGAAGGTTAACTGAGATCTACGGGTAGATCCCTGGGAGACTTGCAGTAGATCTGCAAGGATTTCTGACGCCCAATTGTTTTACAGTAGCAACAACACAACAAGCTGACTTTCCTCACCTAATTAGGCTTCTGAAGTGAAGAAAGCTTAGAGCAGGGTTGGGCAACATGGTACCCTCCAGATGTTGGACTACAACCCCATCATCCCCGAACATTGGTCATGGTGGCTGGTCGTGCGGATGGGAGCTGTAGTCCAAAACATTTGGAGGGTGCAACATTGCCTGTCCCTTGCTTAGAGTAACCAGAGTGGACTTCTGGGTGAAAGCAGCTTGAGCTAAGTTCAGTTCCGGTACTGAAAACAAATTCCTGGGCTCAGCATGTGATGGGAGGCAATCCCGCCCTTTCATTCTGTATGGATGTGTTTTGCACATGGCTCCGGTTGGTGGATCTTGGAGTTACAGTAAAATAAAATAGAAAGTAGTTCTGAGTGACCACAAGCCCGAAGTCTGCCCACAACAACTGCCACGAAACAACATCTGTGGTTGAATCCGGACAATCCATACGCGAGTGTTGCTTCAGCAATGCAGAATGGGTAGCTTGAAGGCAGTGGAGGCTGGTGGCTCTAAGGCAGTGTTCTCCAACCTTGGGTCCCCAGATGTTTTTGGCCTACAACTCCCAGCATGCTGGGAGTTGGCCTACATGCTGGGCGTTGTAGGCCAAAAACAACTGGGGACTCAAGGTTGGAGAACACTGCTCTAAGGACAGTGGAGCCGTAGTCCAAGCTTTTAAGACCGATTTTGGGGGTGGGCCAGTTTCAGCACCATGTGGATAACCCCCTTTAAAGTTTGTGCTAGCACCCAGAGTGGATACACTGCTTGCCGGTGAATGTTGCACAGAGATTGGCCTCCGAACGCAAATGTGTGTGCATGTGACAGAGGGAGTCGGGTGGCGGGGTGTGGGAATTGTCAACTCTTTCAGCCTGAAGTGGTATGTGTGCGTGTGTGGGGGTGTTATTTGCCCATGTGAAGCTATTGTGACAATCGACACACCCCGCTGTCTCTTCCCCATCACACACACACATGCATTTGAGCAGTAATGGATTATATCTTGTATAATGAGGCATGATCTACACAGTGTATTTAGCATAATGAAAGAACAATGCATCATTTTTGGACCTGTCAGGATAATACTTTGGGTGCCTTACAGTAGGCACATGAATAGTGTCTCATTATATCCCAGGGGGGGGGGGTGGAGGGAGAAGGAGAAGGTGGTTGAGAGTGTGTGTGTGTGTGTGTGGGTTGAAATCAGAGAGGCAGCTATTGTTTCATTGTGTTTCTCAGACAATAAGCGGCTGATAATTATTTTAAATCATTGGTGTCAATGGGTTGTAATTCATTTCTTTCTCTCTTTCTCTGTTGGTTTGGCTCTGAAGAAGCCTTGAAAAATAGCCCGTGCTTGTAAGCGCCACGTGTGCCAGGCACTGATAAATGTATCAAACTCCAGCACGACTTTATCTCGGCACCAGATTTGGGTAGCTTGCGAGGATTTAGGTCAGTGGATAATTCACTGCAAACTGCAAATCTTAATGCTATTGACAAAAGGCAGAACACAAATCGCTAGTGCATTTTATAAAACCCCGAGCCAGTGAGTAGCCTTCTTTTCTTTCTTTCTTTCTTTTTTACAGCTTTGCCGTGAAATGTCCTTGAGAGCTATGTAACATTAAGCACACACACACCCCACCAAATTTAACACACTACACTCAGATTGACAGGTCGGGTTTTAGTGGGATTTTGTTGTGTCTATTGTCCTCTTAATATTGTTGTTGAAAGAGCTGTTCTGTGAAAATGGTGCTAGAGTATGTGTCCTGCCAGGCTTTCAAAGGGACACTCACATAGTCACCTTTGGCGAGTAAGATTTGCATCCAGGAGACCAGGCAGGATAGGTTCCATAAATAGGAAGAGAGTTAGGAGTTGATGGGTTCTTTTTTCCCCCTCCCAGTCAGAGCTAAGCCATAGGCACTCACCGAATGTAGCTCAAAGAGCCTCTAACGTAATGGTGGCTAGCCTCTTTTGGTCTGGGGGCTGGACCAGCAAACTATGGTTCAGCAGGAGGTTACAGGGGTATAGCTTGGATCATCTTCATAGGCCAGGGGTAGACAACAAGGTGCACCCCCCCTCATGTTTTGGACTACAGTTCCCATCATCCACAGTCATTGTGCCCAGTTGCCGGGGATGATGGGAGATATAGTCCAAAACACGTGCGTCCAGTTGTTTACCCCTGCCATAGGCTGGTTCTGATTCCAGGCTTTCCATTCCCAACTGTTGATAGATGTACTACAAATAACTGCTGCATGCTGCTAGTCATGATGGCTATATATTACCTCCAGTATGAGAGGCAGTTGCTGGGGACACACAAGCAGGAGGGCGCTGTTGGGCTCATGTTCTGCTTGTGGGTTTCCCACAGGCATCTTGTTGACCCCTGTGGGAACAGAATACTGGACTAGGTAAGACTTTGGTCTGATTCAGCATGGCTCTTCTTATGTTCTTACGGGTACGAAGGGGGAGACAGGCTGCCATTTTTTATTTGGTTTTTTTATGGGCTAGTAACTTGTATGGACTTCTTGGCATTGCCCAGCATTGCAAATATTTCAGCAGCTGATTCCACGGAGGGCCATGCAAAAAGAAACACACACACACACACACACAAAGAAATGCACAAATGTTGGTGTTTTGTATTGGGGTTTTTTTTTCCTTCTGGTTTTCCTGTTTTAGTTTCAGTCGTATTTTATTTAAAGTAAGCTGCTCTGAGAACACTGGAAATGTGGTCTACATGTGTTTTATAAAATATGATGGGGGAATTCAAGCAGGCCATTTGAGCACTTGCTGTCTGAAGTAGTACAGCCCAAGAACAGTTTTAATGCAGTATGGCGTAGTGGTTAGAGTGCTGGACTGGGACTCGGGAGATCCCAGTTGTAGTCCCCATTGAGCCGTGAAGCCCACTGGGTGACTTTGGGCCAGTCACTGACTCTCAGCCTCACCTACCCCACAGGGTTGTTGTGAGGATAAAATGGAGAGGAGGATTATGTAAGCCTCCTTGGGTTCTTTGCAGGGAAAAAGGGTGAGAGAGAAATAAAATAAATGAATAAATAAAATCCTGTGATGAGCAGTGTCCTTCAAAGAGCCTCTAAGGCAGGGATGGGTAGCCTCTTTTGGTCTGGGGGCTGGATTGCCTGCCTATACCAAGCTGTGGGGGCAAATGAGGTCAAGGGAGCATGCATGGCCCCACCCCCTCCCATGACATCACCTGGCCCCACCCAGTCCCCTTTTTTCTTTACTGCATGCAGAGAGAGGCATGGACTTCCATGCCTCTCTCCACAGATACAGGGACTCGGCGCACAAAGCACTGGGACACACACATGATCGATAGGGGCCAGACAACCAGCTGATTGTCCTTCCTACAAGTTCTGCTGGACCCAGGCCAGTTTGCACTACACTTGCCACACAGCGTTCATCCTGTATCTAATAGCTGCGCTTTTCGAGATCAAAAGCAGAGCTTCTGCGTGTGCAGTTACATTTTATTACGACACCTTGTGATCGTGAACAGGCCCGGTGCCGGCAGGGATTTCAGCAAGTGGGGCAGAAGGGGCAAGTTTTTAAGAAGTGTACCTTGCCGTGATGAAGATTCTGACACCCCCCAGTCCCTTTCCCCAGAAAGCCAGCATGCTCATTCTGGGTTGTTGTTGTTGGTGGTGGTGTGTGTGTGTATGTGTGTGTGTGTGTGTGTGTGTGTGTGTGTTTTGACTCCTATCTAGGTCTTTGCGCCATCTTCTGAGGTGTGTTGCTGTTGCTGTTTACCTAAAGCTTTGGTAGGTAAGATTCAGCGAGACTTTTGTGTGTGTGTGTGTGTGTGTTTTAAGTCAGGTGTAGCTATGGAAACCAGATGGGAATGGAGAACAGGGGTCTGGGTGCCTCATGCATCCTTTGTGTGGGTTAACAGCATTCGTGTTCTCGGCAATACTGCCCCCCCCCTTGACACCCAAGACAATTGTGCATGCTTAAGCCCTAGCAGAAGGGGCAGGGACCTTTTTTTCTGTCAAGTGTTGCCTTCCCTTGGGGATAATCTCTCAGGAGGTAGGTACATGCCAGTGGCGGGTAGGGCCAGCACCAAAAGCAGGCAGAGCTTATCTCTTTTCTCTTTCTTTCTGCCCCGTCCTCTCTCTCTCTCTCTGCCAGGTGGGCTTCTGGGGGAGGGACAGATCGGGTAGGATCCAGTGGTCCCATTCTGCAATGGAAGGGAAATTTTTCCCTGCCCACTGCAGCCTCCTGCCTGCACACACCACACAACACACACCACACACAACCCCAAATCTGCTCCAGAGGGTTGGGGACCCTTCGGAGCAAGCGTGGGGGGCATCCATGTAGGGGACTGCAGGAGGGACAAAGTCCCACTGTGTGCGTGGATGGAAGTCCCACTGTGTGCGAGCACAATGTTGACTCCAACCCGTTGCCCTTGCCACATGTCTAAACTGATCGCTTTTCGAGGGGTTTTGAAATCTGGTTGAGGGCCACTTGGAATTAGGCTGAGGACCACATGCCCAACCCTGCGATTACAGTGAGCAAAAGGAGGTAAACAGATGAATGACCTTCCTGTTTCTGGCCTGTGGTGATGCTTATGAAACAGTAACACTGGAAGCTGCCTTAAACCAGGCCAGAGCATTTGCCCATCTAGCCCAGTAGTATCTACCCCAACTGGCAGCAACTCTTCAAGGTCTCAGTTCTCAAATGATCTGATCTCTACTGGAAGAGGAGCAAACTTTGGCCCCTCTTAGACAGTGGAGGCAGGTGGTTCCAATCAATGTCAGTAGGGTGGTTTATCCACTCTGGGTTTGAGTCTGGACTTTAGAGGGGCTATCCAGGGTGCTGAGCTCCCCCCTCCCCAAAAAAAGATAGTTTCAGTTTCAGACTGAAACCCAGAGTGGATAAAGCGCCCCACCAGCCTCCACTGCCCTGGGGCAGCCTTCCTCAACCTGGTGGCCTCCAGATGTTTTGGACTTCGACTTCCATCAGCCTCAGCCATCATGGTCAATGGTCAGGAGTGCTGAGGGGTTGTAGTCCAAAAACATCTGGAGGGCCCCAGGATTGGGGAAGGCTGCTCTGAAAGCAGGAAACGCCTTAGCAGGTGTAGAACAGGAGTAAAGCTGAGTTCCCAGGCCAGGCTGACCGATCAAAAGCACTGCTTCCTCTTCTGGTTCATTGGCGTAGTTACGTCTCCTCCGCTACATCTCAGGGTATTGGTAGCACCTGAACTCCGTGTTTCACTGCAAGGGAAATGCACTTTTGGGCAGCATGCAATTTTCATATTGGAAATGAGGCTAGCGTGATGAGAGGCTTCTTCTCCAGTTTTGATTTTAATCTTACTTGGGGAAGACCTCGGGCATGCCTTCCACCCATCGCTCTCTTCTGTGCTGCAGCGCCCCCACTTTCGAAGGTGGTATTGCAGGCACCAAGCGCAGCAGAGGTCAGGTGACACAAGTGGCCAATAGGGGGTCTACCTGGTGCTACATAGCTGCTGATCCTTGGGTTAGCTTCTCGGTATAAACAACTCATCACACAGGCGGCATTGCTATTGGACACCCACCCCTGGCTGTCACGGACCAGAACCACAAGCCCTCATCCTCAGCAAAGCCTGGCCCCTTGTCCTCTGAGGAGGCTCCGAGGTTAAGAGCTCAGGAAGAAGATTAGTGTCGAGAGGCCTGGATGGACAGTACCCAGAGGGGCCAACCGAAGTGGCAGGGTTGGTTTTGACCTCTGTGGAGGTGCGCATGCTGGTCAGGTCCTCTACTAGACTCCCTTCCCTTGTTGTAGGAGCAATAGGGCTCCAATCCTTCCCCCGTCGGAGGAGCAGCTAGAAGTTGCTCAGATCCTAAGGCCAAGATGTATGGCACTTCAGAGGTTCCAACTCAGTGGCAAGGTTGGTTCAGCTCTCTATGGGGGTGTGTGGGTAAGTCAGGCCTGTTTCTAGGAACCCTTCCCCTGTCACAGGAGCATCTGGAATTGGCTCCAATCCTTTCCTTGCCTAAGGAGCATTAGGGGTTGGCTCTGATCCTTCCCTTGGGGTGGAATGTTGGGGAATTTAGTCCTTAAGAGACATTCCAGTCCCTTACCTTGATGTGAAACAATTTCAAGAGCCTGTAGCAAATGCCATCAGCTATATCATTTCTGAAGACTGTAACTCTTAAGCTTATGCCATGGAATTTGCTGTAATAAAAGGATCTCACTGATTAGAGTCTCTGGTGTCAGAATGCATGATTGCAGGACCGGGGTCACAACACTTAGGTCATGGAAAGTCATCATGAGGCTTCCAGTTCCCCAGGATCTAGTTCCCCAGAAAGATCCCAGGGGCCAACTCCCCTGCATCCAGAGGAGGTTGCCTTGCCATCTTGGACTCTGAAGACTCTGTCAAGGTTCCACCTGTACCAGGACACCTTGATCAGCTCCTTAAAGATATCTGCCTCTTTAAGAGCCTCTCCTGTATCAGGATGCCAATTCTCTGCCTTTTTACCTCCTCTTCCCAGTAACGTGGGATTAGGCCTTAGGCGTGGTGCAAAGGACACTCCAACAACTTGCTGTAACAATAACTGTTTACTTTAGTAAATATTTGTATAGTTGATTCACAAAAACTTAAGGTAATTACATAAATAGAGCTGTAAGATTACAAAAAGCAAGTATAAGGGAAATAAAAGGAAAAATAACGCAAGTTTCCCTAACCTAGCTACACTGTCACCTGTAAGCTTAGTAGAGATTCCTTTCCCCAGCCTTTCTCCTAGCTGTTCTGCAGTTCTTTAGTGATAGTCAGACTCTCTTCTCTGTCTGCTTCATTCTCTCTCCAATGTCGCTCTCTCAGTCTCTCTGCCCCACTCTGCAGCTCCTTTTAAACACTCCCACAGAACCAGAAAGTTACAATCATGTGACCTCAAACTGGAGAAATGAAACTTAACTCTATTGGGTGAAAATGAAACTTACAAATGCTCCCAAATGCTCCTGTAGGCCCAAATCAGGAGATGTTTGGGCCTACAGGCTTCAAACTAGCACAAGCCTGTGTAGGCCTCAATCCTTCACAGACTCCAGCCTATGAGGACACTTGAGGCTGCTAAAGCAGTCCATGCCTTTTTAAGAGACAAAGCCTTGGTCAATGCAGAGCTGGAGCCAACCAGCCAAAGGGCAGGAAAATTCCTACTTAAGTCTCAGTTTTGATCTGCTCCTTGTTGGAGCAACATACAGACTACCCTGTCTGGCTTCCAGCACCACTTGGAGCTTTCCATGGTGCTGATCTCTTTCTGCCCTGCTTCCCTGAGAAACCTGTCCTAACCTGATCCCTGCTAAAAACTGGACCATAGCAGAACCCTGCAATCCAGGCTACATCACAGAGCATCATCTAACCCCGAAATGGTACACTGGCTTGCCTAAAGCCAACTAATGAGTTTGTGACTTCAGTGAGGTCTGAACCCTTTCCTGTCTACTTAAAAACATAAAAAAAAATACCCCTATTATCCACAAAACTAACCTCCTGCATTTCTCATCCACTTTTCCCACCTATAAAAATTCTATCCCATTCTCCCACACAATGCACCACAATAGATAAAGTAATTTGTTTAAATATTTTCAGGCTGGTACCTGTTGATTGCAATTTCTGATGTTCTTGATGAAGTGGTCTGTTTGTTTTGCTTTTTTCCCCCCCCCCCATTTGCTTGGAAGTGGCTTGAAAATTGCTTTGTCTATTCAGGACATGAGGCTTGGGGACAAATGTATCTGTTTTTTAAAAATGTATCCACAATCCTGTGTGTCTCCTACCCTCCTCAAAAAATGGTTAATCACCAAGAGTATTTCATCTTTGTTCAATATCCAATAGGATTGCAAGTTTGATTAGTAGATTAATCAACTAAAAGCTTAGGTTAATTACTTGGCAGGGACAGCATTTTAAATGGAGAGGACAAATTTTAAGTGGTGGGACTGAGAATGAATAGCATGCTGGTTTATATCTTGAAACTGCTCTTGTGTTGCTGTGGTTCTATAATACATCGGTGGAAGAAGGAAAAATTAATGATGGTCTTTTATTTTAACCATGAGTGGTAGCTGTGTTTATTAAATTGTATTTCGCCCTTCCTTCGGCATTGCAGAAAGGAATCTATCATGTTGTTTAGGAGGCATACACATTTATGTAACTTGAAACAATTAATGAAAATGCAGAGAATTAATCAACTCATAGGCCATTAATCTGCTGGCAGCCATAATATCCACCAATAGCAGGTGCCTCCCCAACATGAGTTTAGAGCAGACTTGCCAACCTGATGCCCTTCAGATGTTGTGGACTTCAACTCCCATCAGCCCCAGCCAGTATGGGCAACAGTCAGAAATGCTGGGAGTTGTAGTCCAAAACATCTGGAAAATATCAGGTTGCGGAAGTCTGGTTTAGACAGTCACAACCCATCAGGGTCGGCCCTACCACTAGGCCAGTGTTTCTCAACCTTGGGTCCCCAGATGTTTTTGGCCTACAACTCCCAGCATGCCCCAGCCAGCATAGTTGTCTGGGGCATGCTGGGAGTTGTAGGCCAAAAACATCTGGGGACCCAAGGTTGAGAAACACTGCACTAGGCAGAGTGAGACAGCTGCCTCAGGCATCAGATGTTGGGAGATAGAAAGTGGTGGCAAGGTCTTGGAGGACTGAGCTGTGCTGCCCTTCACTCCCTAAGCTAGCCTCCTGCCCTGAGGTCCAGTGGATGGTGCTGTCCCATTGCTAGTGTGAAAATCAGATTCAACTATCAGTCTCGTTGGCTTCTATACATGGAATACAGGGGTGCCATCTTATCCTTCACCCCAAGCAGCAAAATATCTTGGGTTGTTCCTGCCCATTATGTTTTCATTTCCCACCATTCCTTGGGATCTCAAACTGTGTGGCAGCCTCCACATCTGGAGTGGGTACATACTCAAGTAGAGGCAGAAGGTCCTACAGTGGTTAGAGACGTCCACTCCCAAGAACTGCCCCATCTTCTGGTGGCATCATCTTCTAATTTGAATGCAAAGGTCTAAGATCAGACCAAAGTATTACAAGATACACCCTTCACCACCACCACCTCCAAATCACTTCCAGCATCCTCTTTCCCAGAGTGGCCAACCAGATACTTCCAAGCAGTCCACAAGCAGGGCGTCAAAGCACCAGCTTTTTGCCAGTCTTGTCTGCCCAGAAATGTGCTTTGCTTGGTGTCTAAGCCTGGAGGTTCCATATAGACATCATTCCTTCTAATATTGCACTCAGGTGGTGTTTACTGACAGAAATGGAGCCAAAATGGGGCCATTAAGAAACAAGAGGGAGGCACCAGCATAGTTAGGGGACCCACTCCAAAAGCAGGCCAATGAAGATCGAGCATGCTCAGTAGCTATGAAAACTTGACCATCAGCTGGAGCAGGACATTTCCCTAATGCCCTTTAAGAGCCATCTAAGTCAATGGTCATCACACAACAACTTGTGCAATGAATTCCACCCATTAGTTGTGGAATTGAAACACCAATCCATGGATCCTCATGTGCGGCATGCAGCCTCACATAGACTTTGAGTGCTTGCCTATTGTCATATTTGGGGGCCAAGAGTAACTAACTCTGCCCCCCTTTTTTTTAAAGATTTCTGAAACGATGCTCTACTACAGGGTTAGGTAACCTGGCACCTTCCAGATGTTTTAGACTCCAACTCCCATCAACCCCAGCCAGCATGACCAATGGTGGGGAATTATGGGAGTTGTAGTCCTAAAACATCTGGAGGGCACCAGGTTGACTATGTATGTTCTACCATTAAGGGAAGGTCCCTTAAGAATGAAGGCTGGGTGTTTTTTTTCCCCTACCTGAAGCACTCTAGTAAGAGAAGTTAAGAATGGTTCTGTGCAAATCTGATCTTCACACTATTTGGCAATGCAGATATATATATATATATATATATATATATATGAAAATGAAAGTAAAGTTTCCATCACCGTAAATCTCAGGTCTTTCTACCTCCCATTAACAGTTACCCTTTATGGACAATAAAACATGCATTTGGAAATAACATATTCCAAATCGAGTCAGGTCAGACACAAGCTGGGTGGTTCTGCTCTTTCCAGTATTTATGAGCCAATAAATTTGATTCCAAGAGTACCTAACATGCACACTGCATTTTATGGAAATGGGTCATGTATTATTGTAGAAACATTTTCCAGAAGACATGGGTCAGCCGTCCTGATTCGCAGGGCTACAGTCCAAACCCTCCCAGGCTTGTGCAAGTCAACACTGCCAGCTTGAAACCATCCTAGCAGGAATTGCAAAGGGGAAAGTGGAGAGCTTGCGAAATGGAGCGGGATTGCTAACCATCTGGTGTTTTGCCAGCCCAACTTGCAAAATTGTGCTCTGCATCCAGTCCTGGAGTTTGGAAAACTAACCAGTGCGAGATTTAGGCATGGCTCTGTGGCGTAACCCCACAACTCAGTTCCCTGGTGTATGTCTGCATTAGTATGTTTAGTGAGTATAGAATATTGAACTGGAGTGGGTGTGGTTTGTGATGTCTTGGAAAGGGTGGGGGGAGGAGTATATAAGGAGTGTGTGAGTGAGGTCAGGAGGAGTTGAGGGAGTTAGTGTGTTATGGGGAGAGTGTTTGGAGTGTGGGGAGAGTTGGGTTAGTTGGATTATTCGTGTCTTTTCTGTCAGGAGTTTTGAGAGAAATCAGTGCTTGTCTGAGGATGTGAAAGTATTTAGAATTATAGGGACTTAGGTTAATTACAAAGTGTTTGGTGTAGGTAGGTTTAAAGTTATTTTCTGGAACTAAGATTTTGAGAATTAAAATAAACTTACAGTATTTTTTTATTTTGTTTGCTACCCAAATCCTATGTGTCAGCTTGGCATTATTAACCTGCATTACTTTTAAATCTACACACACACACACACACACACACACCTTTGTACCCACAGCATCATAAATTTAAAAATAGATCCTAATAATCAGTATTAATCTTTTCCCTCATTAGTAGAGGAAAGGTTTCATTTGACCCTCCCCTCAGGTTTTTAAGTGTTGATGCTTGGCCTGAGAAGGGTTTATGCGCCTGGTTCTAAAGTGTAAGGGACCGTGTCGTCGCATAGGGAGGGAAAGGGGTTTCTTCAGTATCTTTCTGCCCTGTGTATTAACCAAAGTTCTAAAGGTAGTTTATAGATAAGGATGGACAAATGCTTGAGCTGTCCACCTGGAAAATCATGGCGCCCTGGACTGTGTGGCCTGCTTTATTTTTGTATTTCCTTCCTTCCTTACAAGTATGTATATGATGCTGGGCTATCATGTCTTCACTGATTTCAATAGGGAGAATTAATCAAGCTCCATTCCTTATATATCTCTATTTGATATTTAAACCCCCCTTTCTACCAAGAAAAATGACATTCAGTAATCTAACAAACTAGAAATGTTTTAGATTGGTAGAAGAATTAACATATATGTTTATTGTTAATACAAAAAAAATTGAACTTGTGAGGTGGATGAATAAGAAGAAGAAGGTTTGACAATAGAAAAAAGTGAAATTTATTTGTAAACTACAGAGTAGTGTATATAAGGTTACTTATACTTTGTTGTGGGGGAAATCAGAAGTCCATTTTAGTTTTGTGTTGTGTTTTTGTGATGTTCATCTGTGTTTGTTTTTTCTTTTGAAAATAAAAAAAATGGGGGGGGGAAGTGATCTAATGTCATACATGCATTTAGCTGCATGTGCTTAAGTACCCCATGAAACTGGGAGAACTGAACACATAGTGCGCCGACACATGTTTAGCTGAATGCTCATTGATGCTCCTTTGCAGATGACCACACTGAATGCACATACGTCAAGGGGGGCAGAGCTGTGTTATGCACAGCATCAGGAGAGCAGGCTGGAAGTTCAACCCCACTCCCGTTACCCATGTGTATCCATTACGTGCAAATGTTTTACCAATGCACAGGAGTCCATGTGCATATAAGTAAAACACCACACAAAAACTAAGTGATGCAATCGTGTGTGCAATCCCATTAAAAAAACTCTTTTCCACCATGTGTTTATTTATTTATTTACAGCATTTCTACCCTGCTCTTCAGCCAGAGAAGGCTTCCAGAGTGGCTTACAAAATTTAATATTAGACCGTCCCTGCCCTTGGCCTTACAATCTAAAAGACATGACACAAAAGGAAAAGGGATTGGGAGGGAGGAGGGAGAAAGAAAAACTCAGGCACTATATCTTAGTTACAAGGTTCTTATAGATGTTTTTTTTTTCTTTTTTCTGGCAGGGAAGGGCAAAACGAGCTCCCTGCAGTTGTTCCTTCTTTGGCCGATGTGTGGGGTCAGGCTGGTCTCCCCCTTGTCGTGATGTTAATCCTGGGAGGCAGGGGCTGCAGCCTCCCAGTGGCCCTTGGTTCTCTGGCCGATGGATGAGGCCCGAGTATGCCGCCCCAGGGAATTGTGGTCATACAGTGCACAAATGTCCTCTTGAAGTTCTCCATTCTATTTGTGGGCAGAGAAATTGAGGGAATCGAATTTCACCAAGTTTTTCCAGGGGGAGGAGAAATTCTCCAAAAAGTTTATCAGGGGTATAGCTCACCATTAGCACAGCTTCTTTCTTTTTCCCTCAGTCTTTTGTTTGTTTGGTTGGTTGGTTACAAGTGGCAATAGCAGCAACTGTGGTGGCCACCTGGTCATCATTTTGCACTTTTCACCATGCCTTGCCCTGTTGCTCCCGGGCATTGGGTGTGAGGAATTGCAGCCATTACACACACAACACACACGTGTGATGGAGAATATCCAGAGAACATTCTGCAGAGCGACTTTCTTTTTTCTTGGGGCTGGGGTGACAAAAAGTAGAAATCTCAGAGATGTTCGTAGAAAAATGTCTTCTCAGGAAATTCAGCTCAGTGATGAGGAAATTGGGGTGAGGGAAAAGCACAAATGAGCAGAGGCATCCCCAAACTGTGGCAAACTGGATGTATGGTACTCTTTCTATACATATTTTAAATATATATATGTTGCAGGGTGTGTGGAAACAATGAATGATTCGAATCACTTCCACTCCGTAAACAAGACCAAGCAATTCCGAGTTCTACAATCTGAGGGAGAGTTCCAGATGCATCCCTAAGCTTTGATCCTGACTTCTCCCGCCCCTGGATTCAGGGTGAAGAGGAGGAGACATTGAGATGAAGTTCCCATTTTCAGGGGCATCCCTGTGCTGTTCATGCCATGATTCCATCATCTGGGGGGGGGGGTTTGGAGGTGGGGCTGCATGATTTCATAGCCCTTCAAAATTCTCTTTGTATGGAGATGAGAATGGAACAGGCTGGAACACCATGGGAGACAATGGCTCTATAATATCACCTTCAGCTTCAACTTTGTTTCTTTTTAAATAAACCCAACAACAACACCTGAACCCACAGCTATAAGCTGCCAGCAAATGTAACAATGAAACAAAACATTTGAGCTAATGAATGGGGAGCGGAGGGTCTACACACAAAGAGGCAGGGAAATATTATCTCATATCATACAGCTTTGTGAACTAACACAATTTAGGCATCCGGATCTCAATGTGCTGATGGAATGTCTAAACAGACAGCCACCTGTAGTGTGCAAAGGTGAATTCAAATCAGAATGAGGAAATTTTGAACAGTTAATTAAAAATCAAAAGCAGAGTTATAATAGAAGTAATTAGCCAGGAGGCATTCAATCGGTTGTAAGGCCAAGCCATAAAAGAATTAATCAAGAAGAATTTAATATTTGATACTGAGGTCTTACTTTCGCCCCTCCTTTCCACTAATGCCAAAATCCATTCCATTAACCAGTTTAATTGTTTGAGTTAAAGCAGACTATAAGAAAGGACTTCCCAGAAAAATCAGACAAAAGGTGACCGAGTCAGTGGAGAGGAGTATTAATGCATAAATGGAATGTGAAGACATCGTCAGAGGAGGAAAAGAAATGTTTTTTTTACATGGGGGAGCAAAAATCATTGGACTTGTTATCATAATGCATGCTACCAATTATGGGTTAGATCCAGATCTAGTCATACTTAAAGTCGACCCATTGAAATCAGTGGGACTTAAGTTACTCTTGACTATGGATGGGTGAGAAGTTCATTTGGTTCACACAGTGTGAACTTACTAAATTTGCACTTCCCAGACCTAAACATGAACCTGAGCACAGTTTGCCACCAAAATCCACACATTCCTGAAGTCTGCAATACAGGGTTGGGGGGGGGGGAGAATACTGTATATATATATATGTGTAGTGTGTGTGTGTGTGTGTGTGTATTTAAAGTGCATAAAAATGCATATCTTTTTTTAAAAAATGCACACAACAAGCATGTATTTGCAAAAAAAATGCAGATGGGAATGCTTTATTCAATGCATGAGAGGGAATGCATACATTCACAAATCTGTGCTCAAAACTCTGTTCATTAGGGGAAATGCATACACAAAAACTGGATCTTTCTAGTCATGACTCATTTAATTCCCATTGATTTCAATGTGTCCACCCTGACTAAATCTAGATCCAACCCTGTGCCTAGTGTGCACCCACTAATGCTGCCATCCTCAATGAGGAATTAGACATGTCTATCTTCCTGATAAAGTGTTGCTTCAGCAATGGGCTTAAGTATTAACTATAAGAGTGGTGAGCTGCACTCCCACACTGGAGCTCTTACAGCAGAGGCTGGAGACTCATCTGTTGGAGATCCTCTAGCCCTGTTTTGTCTTCATCGAGCCGGGGGTTGGATTTGGTCAGTCTTCCCAACCTGGTGCCCTTCAGATATTTTGGACTATAACTCCCAGCATTCCTCACCAATGGCTACGCATTCCTTTCCATTGGCTATGCATGAGAAATTCATTTCAGTTCATTTTTTATCAGGCTTTACCCAGTTTGCATATTCCAGACCGAACACAGACTCAGACACCATTCACAGTCAAAATCTGTACATTCCTGAGCTTGCAATGCGATTTGCAGATGGGGAAAAATGCATTTGACAAAGCATGCATACATTTGAGAAATGCACATGAACAAATGCGTACTTTTGAAAAATGCACACAAATATGATTTAGTCAAATGGGAGAAGGATGTATACATTTCAAAGGTGCACACAATTGATGTGTATATTTGGGGGGGGGGAGCACAAAAATACAGTTGGATTTTCAAGCAAAAAGGGGGAAAAAACAAAGCTTGCGATCTGATTCGGACACGACTTCGAACAAGCTTCGGGATGGAATTTGGAGAACTTGGGCAAGCTCAAGTTTTGCTGATTTGCACATTCCTATTAGACTGGCTTGCACTCATGGGAGTTGACGTCCAAAACATCTTGAGGGCACCAAGTTGGGGAAGGCTGGATTAGATGTCTTACAAGGACCCCACCTGACTCATAGAATTCCAATTCAGACATAAGACCTGGTAATTCAGAACCCCTAAATCCAAGGAGGAATTTGGGTGAGAATTTCAGAAAGATTCCTACCTTGTGTTTTATTGTGCATGTTCATGGGATAGGTCTATCAATGGCTGTTACCATGTTCAGAGGCAGTATACCATTGAATAATACCAGTTGCTGGGGGCAAACAATGGTGGAGACCTATTACCTTCATACCCTTCTTGAGGACTTCCTAGAACTATCTGGTTGACCACTGTGGGAAATAGGATGGTGAACTAGATGGACCTTTGGTTGATCCAGCAGAGTTCTTATGTTCTTATGTGTTCAGCTTATGATCTGTTTGCATGAAACAATGTGTAGGTTGTGGTTTCTCCACCAGTTAAATAAACTTGTCCCATGTCTTCAGGACTTTAGCCCATTGCACTAATCTATCAACTTAACTGGAGCAGAAGGAAACAGTCTAGTGGCAGTCTATATAGTTGATAACAAGCTGGTGAAAGTCCACCTTGGGGTTAATATTGTAGCCTGTGACACAATGTTGTTTATTGCAGAAGTTAGAAACTCTGGCAGTAAAATGCTCTCTCCCATAAACCTGGCCAGAGATGCATGGGGTGAAGAAAGGAAGATATTTTCTTTTAATGTTCCAAACTTGTAAAGTGTAAACAGATGGTATGGATTTTTAAAAGTAAAGTAGGCATCCGATGGATATTTAACAGGACTTTTTGTCCTTAGCCCTATTTTAGATTGTAAGTTCTTTGGGGCAGAGACATGTGTGCTTCTTTTGACTTTCCAAAGTGCCACGCACATTGATGGGCCAAACTGGCCCCATGTCTGAACATCATGGACTATATGCTAGCAGTGGGTGGAACCACTACCCAAAGTGCGCAGGTCCAGTTCTGGCATGTACCTCTCACATTTGCGCACACACCCTCACTCATCCTTCTTAAATCCCTCCTTCCCAGTTAACTGTAGCCAATGGGAACCAAGCCTATTCCTATTTGCATAGCCTCTCCTCTTCATCTGAATATCTCCATCTGTGGGCTCTAGTTGTTGGTCACACAAAAGTGTGACAGAATGTTGGGAGTTAGATGGAATATTGGGGATTCAATCCTACCACTGATGGAACCAGACAGCAGTAATAATAGTCACTGGCTGCCATAAATCCCTATGCTCTGTCTCTCTGTCTCTGTCTCTCTCTCTCTCTCTCTGCTGCATTTATGCTTGGTTCTTTTTCTGCAACCGCTTGGAGGAAGCAAAACAAGGGGAAGGGAGTGGGAGGAAACCCATAATGCAAAGGATGAAAGCAAAAGTCGTAGTCCCAGTATTGTCATCAGGTAAAACCTTGTGTGTAATTCTCCCCGTTTCGTCAGATTATGGAAATAACATTGCATGTTCCAAAGGCATAATCTGATGTTGAGACGAGATTTATTTTCTTGAGCGCATTGAGCTGACATTAACATAAGTTCTGGGGGTAATCATTCCAGCGGGATTAGACATTAAACAATTGTTGCAGAACACCACGGTGTACTCGGCGAGGCACCAAAGCTGCCTGTTTTCATGTTCCTGGGGATATTATTACAAGGCTTGTCATGTCTTTTCTCTAATGGCTTTTCAGAACAGGGCCGCCACTGCTTAGATTTACAAGCGTCCAATCACTCGTTTCTGTTTGCGACGTATCCGTTCGGTGTAAAACACTTCCGACCGTGCCTTGCGTCTGCCTCTCGCTACCTCTCTCCCTCCCTATCTGAGCCTTTGTTTATTGCTTTTCAGTGAGACTGTGAAGGATTTTATTTCCCAAGTGGTATTCACTCTATAACTACTTATGTAAATCCATACTGGTTCAGGATTGTGGGAGAAAAGGAGGAGAAAGCTAGGGCAGGAGACCCAATCTGATAGAAATAGCCTAAGGCCAAAAGGACTAGGCCAGTGGATTCAACTAACAGTTGTGCCTTCTGCAAACCCCCAACTCCAACTCAGTATTTTTTTTAGTGATTTGGGAGTAAAAGTCCACTGGCGTTTGTTTGTTTGTTAGTTTTTAAGGGCTCACTTGCTAGGATGGCCATGTGTCCTATTCTACAGAGGATGGTCCTCTATTTGAAAGGTGGCCAGATGACTGTCCTGTATTTGAAGGGCTGTGTCCAGTCCAAGTCCAGTATAAAGATAAAGAACCATCAGAAAAAATAGCGGGACCTTGAGCACAAGTAAGGCTGACCTAACCTCCTCCCCCCCCCATCGAAATGCCCCAATGGGGAGGCATTTAGGGTGGCCAGGTGACCTCTTTTATAGACAACAGACCTCTAGTTCAAGGGTTGCCAAAGGACTGTCCTGTGTTTTGAAAGGGTCCTCTGTTTGAAGGGCTGACCAGTCCAAATCTAGTATAAAGATTATTTTTTAAAACCATCAGAAGAAAGAGCTAAAGGGCCTTGAAGCTGCCCATCCACAGCACCTGGACAGCAGACTGAGCAAGGCACACAGGTCACCTGGTCACTGTCTTCTGTACTATGGTGAGATGTCCTGTATTTCTATTCAAATTATAATAATTATTTCAGATTGTGCATCTATACATATACTTTTGCACATGAAAATTTTATGCAAATCAGTGTCCTCTTTTGCCTGCTTTTTCAGGCAATGTATTTCTTCTTTTGGGGGGTGATTCATTTCATTTTATTTCATTTCTATACCGCCCCACAGCTGAAACTCTCTGTCCAGTTCACAACAGTTTGTACATAAAAGCAACAATAAAAACATACAAAATAGTTTAAAAGATTAAAAACCAAATTTAAAAGCACAGTTTAAAATAACAATCCAAACGTTAATAAACTAAGCCTACAGGTGACAATCCCGCCCCCTGTGCTATTTCGAGCTCTTAATTATTGAATGCCTTGGCATAGTAGAGGGAAGTCTTAACCTGGCGCCGAAAAGATAGTAAGGTTGGCGCCAGGCGGGTCTCAGTGGGGAGCTTATTCCATAATTGGGGGGCTACCACTGAGAAGGCCCTCCTCCTTGTTGCCACCAACTGAGCCTCTCTTGGAGGTGGCTGTTGGAGGAGGGCCCCAGATGTTGAGCGTAGTGTCTGGGTAGATTGCGGTTGGGAGAGACGTTCAGTCAGATATTGTGGTCCTAAGCCGTGTAGGGCTTTATAGGTTAGAACCAGCACCTTGAATTTGGCTCGGAAGCATATTGGCAGCCAGTGCAAACGGGCCAGAACCGGTGTAATGTGCTCGGACCTTCCGGTCCCCACAATATAAGCCTGGCTGCCGCATTTTGCACAAACTGCAGCTTCCGAACATTCTTCAAAGGCAGCCCCACGTAGAGTGCATTGCAGTGTCTAGTTTAGAGATCACCAGAGCGTAGATTACTGAGACCAGGCTATCCCTGTCCAGATAGGGGCATAGCTGGGCCACCAGCCGAAGCTGGTAGAAGGCACTCCTTGCCACTGAGGCCACTTAAGCCTCAAGTGACAAAGATGGCTCCAGGAGCACCCCCAAGCTACGTGGCCACCGTATTCGCTTCCTTTTACCAGAGGTTATTTGGTTCAGTAATGAGACCTTGAGGACATGGTATCAGCATCTGACCCCCTAGGTCAAATCCATCCCTGCTGCCTGAGAGATGTCAAGAGCCATCCATTTTCCAATTTAGAGGCAAAGAAGTATGGGGAAAGTGGCATGAATGACAACAGTGTTGGAATATTCGACGAGAAGATGTAAACTCTGCAGGGAGGGTTGGGTGTTTGTTTTTTTTAAGTCAATTGCCCATTAAAGGGTTAAGGCAGATTTGTGTAGTCTGGTTGAAGGGCAGGGGGCAGGGCTCAGTGGACTGAACCACTTGATTGAGTCAGGGGAGGGAATGCTGGACGTTGCTTAGCAACAGGTTTGCATTCCATTTTAACACTCCTCTGACAGTTCAACTAGCAGTGGAGGCTGGTGACTCCTGTGTCAGTGGGGCTCCTTCCCAATTGCATCTTTTTGTTAGAGCTTTATAGGCTTTATCCATGGTGCTCCATGGTGGTGAACCTATTTTGGGGACGGAGTGCGGCACCATGGATAGCTCCTATAAAGTTCAAACAAAAAGATGCAATGGAAAAGGAGCCCCACTGACACAGGAGTCACCAGCATCCCCTGTCGACTAGTCTAGCAGTTAACTGTCTTCACTGACGTTTCCTGGGTCTAGCATGAAAGGATTGACCTGTGTGTTTTCCTTACCTCAAAGAATAGACTGCGTGTCATTTAAGAAACTGCACTTCTGTAACCATCAAGCTTTAGTACCTGAGTAATCTTGTCACAGTTACTTATCTTTTAAAAAAGCATCTACTTTGGAAACAAGTCCTGTGAGTGCATCTGTTTGTCTGAGAGACGTCTGCTGCTGCTTTTGCGCTCTGCCATCAAACAGAACCTGCTGGCAAGGCACAATCCTTTGCATGTTTAGACAGAAATAATAAGTCCTACAACTCCCAGCATTCTCCAGGCAGCCATGCTGGCTGGGGCATGCTGGGAGTTGTAGAACTTTTTTCTGTCTAAAGATACATAGGATTGCACCCTTAGAGGATCAGGGGGGTGGGTATATTACAGTGATCAAGGAAGGGGCAAGGCATCTAGGCCCAGAAATCATGGTTTTTCAGCATCCTCGATTCTCTGTACCTCTCATTTTTTTTGTCAAATGAACAGTGATAAAGCACATCCTGTTGTCTGCCAGTATGGAGGAAGGAGGGGAAAGGATGAAAGACTGCTCTGTTTGGACCCTGTGGACATTGGCAGCATTTTAGTCAATAATAGCAGGATTCAACCGAGTATGCAATGCAGCTGCTGTGTGAAAAGGTCAAATTCCATGTTGGGGATCATTAGGAAAGGAATTGAAAATAATACTGCCAGGATCATACTGCCCTAATACAAACCTGTAGTGTGACCACAGCTGGAATACAGTGTACAGTTCTGGTCACTGTACTTTAAAAAAAAAAAAAGGGGGGAAAAAAAAGAAGAGTCAGAAACACTGCCAAAAAGCACAACCAAAATGATCAAGGGGCTGCAGGAACTCCCCTTTGAGGAAAGGTTACAACACCCCCAGATGTTAGAACTGAGAAATAAGGCAAGAAAAGGGGAACATGGCAGAAGTTTATGAAATTATGTAACGTGTGGAGAAAGTGGACTTCTTCCTCTTTCATAATCCTAAAACTTGGGGACATCCATTTAAGCTGAATTAAGTTTCAGGACAGATAAAAGGAAGTACAGCCATGCCTTGGATTGAGAGCATAATTCGTTCCGGAAACGTGCTTGTAATCCAAAACACTCTTATATCAAAATGAAATCCCCCCAAAAATAAATTTGTACAGAGATTTTTAATTTAAGCCATACTACAGTACTTGTATTGCAAGACGTTGCTTGTATATCAAGTCAAAAGAAATTAAATGAATATTTAAAAATTTGCTTGTCTTGCAAAACGCTCTCAAACCAAGTTACTTGCAATCCAAGGTATTACTGTACTTCTTCACACAGTGGCACCTAGGGATGGAGAAATCTATCAATTTTGGATTCTCTCAGTTTCTCATTGTTCCAATCTTAAATTTGGTTCATCTCAAGCTTTGAGAATTTATCCAATCTTAAGTTGGGTTCAAATGTTGAGAACTTTTTTCTATTAAGAAAAAAGTTTGCATGAAAATTCATAAGCATTTTTGTGCGATTTCTCCTAATGTATGCATTTTTGCCTAACATACACCTTTTTTTGCAAGCAATTTTCATTATATAATACATTTTAATGTTATTTCTTCTAATGTATGCCTTCTATGCATCCCCCCCCCCATTGGGGAACTCCACTGCAAAATTTGGAGAAGGGCATATTTTGAAGGGTAACTGAGTTTCGATTCACATAGCCGTTCCAAAGTGCAAAATAAAATTAAGTACTGAACAAATCTTCCCCCATGCCTACACAGCATATACCGGTAATCACACTGAGGAATTCACTGCCACAAGCTGTAGTGATGGCCACGCCACCAACTTGGTGGGCTTTAAAGGGGGATTAGACAAATTCATGGAGGAAAAGGCTAATAGTCATGATGGCTATATACCAGCCATAAATGATGGCTCAGGACGAGTTGCTGGACCTGGGCAAGAGGTTGCTGTTGCACTCATGCCCTACTTATAGGCTTCCCTAGGCAGCTGGTTGGCCACTGTGTGAACAGAATGCTGGACTAGATGGACCCTGGGTCTGATCCAGCAGGGCTCTTCTGTTCTTATGTGTCTGGCAGTCAGAACCACCCAAGCAGATGAATTATCTGATCAAATATCACTAGTACAGTGGATGTGAAACTGGGTTACACTGAGTGCTGGACTAGATGGGCCTTTGTTCTGATCTAGAAGGACTCTTTGTATCTTCTTAGTAAGAGCTGAAAGGGATCAGCTGGCAAGATGGGATAGCAGAAAGGCAGTGAAGTAGTGGGAGGAAGAGGAGGAGGAGAGGTTGAGAATGATCATGGCCCTCTACCATGTTACTGAGATGAGGTGGATGTCTAAGAGCTTTGAGATTGCCATAAACCCAGCAGCCCAAGCTGAAGCGTATTACCCACCTGTTCTCTTTTGTTTGACCTAGAACAAAACATATTGACATACGTTATACACTTGTAAAGGATTGTATCCAGAAGAATTGGATTAAATTACAATATTGTCCTACCGAAAATATGTTGGCAGATATATTTACAAAGCCATTATCTGCTGGAAAACATAAAATGCTAGTTGGTGGACTAGGTATCACTGAATAGATTAAACAGAAAATTATTCAAGACGTCATTCCAAGTAAGAGGGCTGTTGGTGTATTCTAACCAAAGACTTGGAATGAGCTTGAAAGCAGGTGTGTCCTTGAGTGGCAGACTACTCCCTTGCTACAGGTGGTGGTAATCTGTGTGAGCATGTGGGAGGTGTTTTATGGTATAAAGCCTAGCTCTGCAGTGTAATCACTCTCTCACACTTGATGGCTGTGAGGAGCAGGTAACAATGTATCCTGTATTCTGTATATAGTTCTGATTTAACTCTTTTTATGCTTTGGATTAAATATATTAGAATGACCTAAATGTGGAATGTATTCTTTACTGGACCACTGACACTACTGCTATTGCTGACTCTGCTACAACACCAACATCTTTCTCCCTTCACTCTCATAATCACTGGTCATAGCTCAGTAGTAGAATGCATGCTTTGCATGCAGAGGGTCTCAGGTTCAATTCCCAACATCTCCAGATAGGACTGGGGAAGGCCTCTGCCTAAAAATAAACCTTGGAAAGCCACTGCCAGTCAGCGTTGACAATACTGGGTTAAATGGGCCAATAGCCTCATCCAGATCAGGGATTCTAACAGTATGATTTAGGGAGTTCGGGGGCACAAGCCTTTGAGGTAGAGACTGGTAGCTCAGTGGTTGAGCAGAGCACATCTTTTGCATCTGGAAGGCCCAAGGTTCAATCCCTGGCATCTTCCCAGTAGGTCTGAAACCCCGGAGAGCCGCTGCCATTCAGTGTGTAAACAATTATGGGTTTGGTCTAGATTTAGTCATCCTTGGAGTAGATCCGTTGAAATCAATGGAGCTTAATTTAGTCATGACTAGGTTAAGTCGCATTAATTACCAATGGCTCTACTTTAAGGATGACTAAATGTGCATCCATTCCAGACCAATATGTGGTTCAGAATGTAGCTATCCACTGGAATCCTCATTTCCCTGAATATTATAAAATGTGTTTATAATATTATATAAGAAGGAGAAGGAGAAGGAGAAGGAGAAGGAGAAGGAGAAGGAGAAGGAGAAGGAGAAGGAGAAGGAGAAGGAGAAGGAGAAGGAGAAGGAGAAGGAGAAGGAGAAGGAGAAGGAGAAGGAGAAGGAGAAGGAGAAGGAGAAGGAGAAGGAGAAGGAGAAGGAGAAGGAGAAGGAGAAGGAGAAGGAGAAGGAGAAGGAGAAGGAGAAGGAGAAGGAGAAGGAGAAGGAGAAGGAGAAGGAGAAGGAGAAGGAGAAGGAGAAGGAGAAGGAGAAGGAGGGGTTGTCCTTAGCCCTTCATCTCTATGATAAATATCAGCCCATTGAAAATAAATAAATGCTTGTGTAAAAAAGAAATGCATACTTTGAGATAAGATAGTGTAAAAGTTGATGTTTTGAGAGAATATACTATATATATATATATATATATATGCATATTATATATATGCATATTTCACAATGTAAACATTATGGGGTTGTTTTTTTAAAAAAAACAACAAACCCCACAGCAACAACACACTTTTGCAACTGAATGTGCAAATGAGATGGAATGGGTACATGTCCCATGGACTGAAACTAGCTTAGCCTGGGCAGACAAGGTTAGTGGTCAACAGGAACACCCTCAGGGATGACTTTGGGCATGCTGTCTGAATGTATGGGGATTATACCTGCATTTTAGGATTACGGTTAAAGCTCAGGTTAGGGTTAGGGTTAAGAAAACCAGGTGCGGGTGCATGTCCCGGGGCATGGAACTCGCTTAGACGGGGCAGAAAAAGTTAGTGGTCAACAGGAACACCCTCCATGATGACTTTGGGCATGCTCTCTGAATGTATGGGGATTATACCTGTGTTTTAGGATTAGGGCTAAAGGTGATGCTCCTTATGGGGATCAAGTAAGGGAATCTAAGCCATGCACTTCTGAAAATTCCCAGCAGGAATACCTAACAGTCTTAACCTTTTAAAAATATATTTTTTCTCATGGGAACACATCCAGAAATGTCCCAGGCATGGAGGGGGGGGAGAGAGACAGGGAGACTGCGATGCATTCTGAGGTGATGCCAGAGGGTGCCAATTAAACCAATTTTTACATGGCTTGAAGATGAAAGCCGGGAGTCTCGTTTGGCAGTGAAGAGTCCTGCCATGAGCTTTGTTGTCATATTGATCCTCCTCGGGGATTCCCAGTTCCAAGCGTTTCTTCAAGGCTCAGCCCTAGCAAGTCTAAAGATGGGCTCCCAGTCCGCCGAAGAGGCACCGGCAGCTAAATCCTAAACTCTGAGTGGGGCTCCTGACCTAAGAGCAAGCCTCACAGTTGCTGCTCTTGTTTTTGAGAGACATCCCTTCAACAGGACGTTTGCCGAGTGAGTGACAGCGAAGCTGACGGCTGATTGGCCGTGCTGCATTGGTCATTAATCACGACAGCCGGTCATTATCACGACAGCTGATGAACCTGTTCTGTCAGGGAGAGAGATGTAAATGAGAGAGACACGTCTGAAAAGAAGGAAGAGTTGCTGCCCTAGTACAGGAAGTGGGACACTGCTAAACAAGTTAGGGTAGTTTGGAGCAGCATTTAGGGAGTGCCGGGGTGGTATGCGTGTACAAAATACCTGCCTCAGGCTCCTACTGCTAGTAACTAAATGCCTTAGAGGGGCATTTCAGTCATTTAGATGGGGGGCGGGGTGGGGGGAACTGCACAAAATCTGGAAACCACCGAACAATCGGTCAGGAGAAATCGAGTTGCCTGCTGTCCAGGCGGTGGGAAAGGAAGGAGGCGGCCAGGGGGCCGTGAGGGAGGTGGACCAGAGTGGGAACAGCTGCAGCCTGTCCCCACTCTGGTCCGCCTGAGGCCCCTAAAGCGAGCCCTCACTGGGTTGGGATGGGGCCGTTGCCGAGTTCCCGACCCACCCACACCCTGGTAATAGTGGATCTTGCAGTGGGCAGAAGGTAGTCGCCGGTTATCAAGGCTGGGAAGGAATTTTACCTGCCTTCCAGTTGGCAAGCGAGGGTGGGCAGGGTTTTCGCCTTCCCCGCTGCAAGATCAGTTCATGTAAATAAGTTGATCTCTGTATGCGGGACTGTTCTGGCAGAATTGTACTGTTTAAGTCACAACTGGGGGGGGGGCGCGTGATAGGCACTGGGCTGGATCAATTTGGGAGGGGGGAGAGGGATTGGGGCCCCTGCTCCCCCGCAGTGGGACCCCCTTAAGGGATCTGTGTGGATCTGGCACCAAGGCCCGGGCAGCACTGGTGGCCGCGAGCTTGCCACATCCGGGGTGGAGGGGAAGGGGTTCCCGTTAGCGGTCTGCGCCGTGGTTGAACTCTGACCCTGTCATCCACCACCAACGCTACTGGCAGGAGGGCCAGGAGGGAAAATCAGACCGTCCGATGCCTCCGCCAGTCCTATTCAAAATGAATGAGGCTGTGGCCATTTAATAACCCATTTAAGTGGTGTCTTTGGTTGGTTCCTTTCATCTGCCGAACAGACACAATCCGGCGCTGAGGCATGATTCCCACCCCAGGTGGACCAGATTTCCAGTTTACACTGTTTATGCCTCTTTGGGATCAGTCCTAACTATACACACACACACACACTATATAGTTATGTGCTTGGGGTCAGTCTAAATTACCTTTCAGGGATCCCTTGTAACTCAGTGCCTCTGATTACAAAGTGATTCAGGATTCCCCCTCTCCCCCCACACTCTGTAGCTCTTGGACTGGTAGCTATGTATTTGTTTGTTTGTCTGTTTGTTTGTTTATTTATTATTATATTATATCCCACCTTATCCCCTCTTTCAAGGAGCCCAGGGCAGCTTACATAACCCTCCTCCTCTCCATTTTATCCTCACAACAACCCTGTGAGGTAGGTTAGGCTGAGAGTCAGTGAATGGCCCAAAGTCACCCAGTGAGCTTCGTGGCCGTGTGAGGACTAGAACCCGGATCTCCCGAGTCCCAGTCCAACACTCTAACCACTACGCCACGCTGGCTCTCTAGGCCAAGTGGAGAGGGTAGCAGGAAGTCAGGCTGGAGGGTTTGGGATAGAAGAGGGTGAAGAGGGCTGGAGACAATTTCTGGAGAAACTCTCTAGGCAGCTGAGGGGAAGACAGAGGCCTGTTGGCCTGGGAACGTTGTGGACCCTCATCTTGAGTTCTGTATAAACCTTTCGTGAAAGAAATGGCACAAGCCTCCAGTGTCTTCCTTCTTGGGAAACTGAAGTCTGAGTAAGTGCTGGAGCCCCTGAAACTCCTCACCTATCAGAATTGGGGTGCAGGAGCAAATATATTTATTTATTTATTTATTTATTATATTTATTAATCGCCCATCTGGCCGAATTTATTATTTCGCCCATCTGAAATATAGCTATTTCAGCCTGATGAAGCACTTGCATTTGATGCATGAACGCACTCGCAGAAACGTCGCTGAGATTGGATTCAGACCTGCCGGCGCTGCTAGATCCTGATTAAGTGGCAAATATATACTCTGCTCTGTCGCGCTGCCAGGACTAGCTTTGGGAACCCTCCTTTGAAGTCCTCCGCTAAAGTGTTCATTTTGTTGCTGGAAACCCTTTTAAACTGCCTGACATCTCTCCCCTCCTGCCTCGCTTCCTCTCCGCATCGACTACACCAGCCCTCGGGGCGTTCAGCTTTCACGTTCGGTCTGGTTAACCGTGGGCCTGCGTAATCAAAAGATCCGGCGTGCCAGCCCTTCGCTCTAGGGATCTGCTACACCGGCCGCGTGTGTGAAATTTTGATTGGGATTTGCTAATTTCCCATGACATGTTGCTAGCAGTCTCAGCAATTCTGCGATATCAGATACAGTCATATCTGTGGACCTCGAGGCCAGATTCTGGTGGGAGTTTTTTTTAAATTATTATTGCTTTAGAGGACGGAGCAGGGAAGATCTGGTTCCTTTGACAAATCAGGGATGTATTATTTACTCCTTACAGTAATGCAAAACAGCTTGTTTATTGGAGAGGGGGAGACGACAGAGCGGAGCTACCCCGATGAGCCTGCACTCTTGGTTATCAGCTGAAGAACTCTGTTGAGAACCTACAATTATATCTGCGGAATTGCAGACCTTCATGAAACTAGAGCTTGATGCCTGGAAATTAATTACTGATTTCTCCATGGAATCTGCGCTCGACAACCTGCCGACTTCAGAACTCGGCTCGCTGTCCCGCTTTGATAAGCGGGTGACATGCGCGGCAGACAATCGCTGGTATCAGTGTTGTGGCTTCAATGTTGACAACCCATGAGGTGATGCACTGCACGCTCCTGTGAAGAAACAAGGAGACACCACTTCCAGACATACAACACTGAAGGGTTGAGGAAGTGGAACGGCCCGCTGATGTTGGTATGAGTGAAAGCAGCCCTTCAGCACTCTGCCCAAATGCCCCCTCATGACACACACCTGTATCTCACATGTTTAAGAGTCCAGCTCAATGATGTGATGTGGGAAACTGGCCCTCTCTTGTTAAGACTGGATTTATGCATTCAACTCTCCACTAAACAGACCTTTGTCTTGACAACTGGGGAATATAGGTGGTGCCTTAGTCTCCTATGTGTTTGCTCTTTTCTCAGCCATCATGACGTTTTAAACCAATCTAAGACAGCATGGCGTAGTGGTTAGAGTGTTGGACTGAGACTCAGGAAATCCGGGTTCTAGTCCCCACTAGGCTGGTAATCAAATTAACCATGCTGTTGCATTTTACTGCTCCTGCACTTATGATGATGATGATGATTGATTATTATTATATTAATGGTATTGTTCTTAAAATTGTATTTTAAATGTGATTTTACTTGTGATTTTAATTTTTGTATGGAAACCGCTTAGGAATTTTTCTTAATATTTAGTAGTATAGAAATAGTACAAATAAATAAATAACCGCTCACTAAAAGCTTGGCTGTTCAGGCAGGAATATTTTAAAATTTCATACTGGGGTAAGATTTTAAAATTTCATACTGTTTTAAATGTATTTTATCCTGTTTTTATCTTGCGTACATCGCCCAGGGTGGCCGGTTTGCCCGCCAGATGGGTGATAAATTTGATTACGATGATGATGATAGAAAACGTGTTCCACAGCAAACACTAGGGGTGGGCGATCCTCCAGGATCCGACCTGCCTCCGGCTCGGCAGATGCCGCTGCTGCACCCACCAAGCTGGGCCGAAAGTGGGTGCACGCTGCACCACTCACAGACTTTCGGGTTCCCAGCAGGCCGCTGTTTATGTAGAAAATGCCTTAAGATACCTTAAGTGGCCCTAATTTGCTCAAATTATGTAAATTGTGGCCCACTTTGGGCATATTTTAAGGCATTTTCTATGTAAACAGTGGCCCACCAGGAACCTGGCATTCACTTCCCTGGCTCGACTTGTGAGAATGTGAGTTGAGCCGGGGAAGAGGTAAGCAGGATGGAGTTCGGGGGGGGGGGTGTTGAGCCTGGCTAGTCTGCTGAATTTCCACCCCCCAAACAAGATCGTCACGCATCCCCAGCCAACACTGTCCTCATTCCTTTTCAGTCTTCAACTTCTAGCTTTTGCGTTCACGTACGTGGGTGTACACAGGCACCGTCTATGCTGTGTTGTTGTGTTACCCATATGCAGAGCAGCTCCTACTGATGTCAGAGAGAGAGAGAGCAGACAGAGACAGAGAGTGAGGTGGGGGTGGAATTTCTGAGTCTGGCCACCTCCTTGAGGATGTCAAACATTTTGGAGTATATTGGCTTAGAAGCTTTCTAAATTTAAACAGCAGCATTAACACGGCCTTGGGCTCTCTTGACAGATATAAACTCTTCCTTGGGGGGGATTGCGGTAATGCTGTCTAATCAGCTTAAGGAGTTAATTAAACAGCTGTCACTTAGCTTCTTAATTCTGAGACTTGATGCTAAATAAGATTTGAAATTAGCTATGCATGGCTGAGGCGTGATCCTTGACGCGCTGGCAATGGCTGTCCAGCACAAGAGGAGAGAGAGGAGTCATGGCTAGGTGTGGTCGGAGTCAACAGATATGAGCGTCTTCAAGGTGACAAGGGCAGGTATTCGCTGGGGCTTCAAGATGGGCTGCGGACCCCTTGCCATAATAGAAGAGGAGCCCTGCTGGATCAGACCAAAGATCCATGTAATCCCGCATCCTGTTTCCCACAGTGCCTATCAGGGAAACACACAAGCAAGACAGGAAGTCTTCCGATGTCGTTTGTCTCCAGCCTCTCCGATTCAGAGACATATGATATTGCATCTGATATACGTGCTGGTCCCATTCAGAGGGGGCTCGTTGGTCAGTGGTGGCTCCAGGTTTTGGAGGGCCCTTGGGAAAGGCACCCTCAATGGGCCCCCTCCCTCAGTGACTCTACCCTCTCATTGCCAATATCACACCTGTCGTGGCACCTTATCCTCTTCCTCATCATTGCTACCACTTTCTTGCTGGACGGGCAGGGAGCCAGTGAGGAAGCAGACAGTGGCATCTACTGCTCCCAGTTCAGGCCACCACCATTGTCTGGGCCGAAGGGAGAGGCAGATGAACAAGCAGGGTGACGTGTTGAAGAGGAGGAGTGACTCCAACAGGGCCCTTGCTGTCACTGGGCCCCTACTGGGGTGTAGGCCCTCAGCAGATGCCTGACCATGCCTACTCTTGATGCTGGTCCTGGGCTTAGCCGTCAGGAAGGCACCAAGATGGGAAGGCTAGGCTAGATGGACCCAATGCCAGCTTTAGGTTTCTGAGGGCCCTTAGGCAACACACCCTCAATGGGCCCCTTCCCTAAGTGACTCTACCTTCTCACCACCATTGTCACCAACTGCTCTTGCTCCTCCTCCTCCTCCTCCTCCTCCTCCTCCTCCTCCTCCTCATCTCCCATTTCATTATCATCATCTGCTGCCCCCCCCCACTCCTTGCTCCTCCTGCCCTGCAAGTCAGCTAGATGGCCAATTTCAGCTGTCAAGTTACAGCGCTTCAGATGGGGAGGGAAGGAGGCTGGAGCGCCGCCCGGATACGTTGTATCCGGGCAGCCCCAGTCTCCTCCCTTCCCCGCCCCCGGGAATGCCCCCTATATCCCTTCTCCGAGGTTGCTTTTCTGACTTTGGAGACACCGCTGGCATGGTTCTTTCTGCACCAGCTGTGAGGTGGGGAGGGCAATCCCGATTCCCCGTCTCCGAGGTTGGAGCTCTTTTCCGACCTCAGAGCTAGGACTCTAAAAAGTCCTATGGTCCTCTAGATCAGTGTTCTCCAACCTTGGGCCGCCAGATGTTTTTGGCCTACAACTCCCAGCATGCCCCAGCCAGCTACACTGGGAGTTGTAGGCCAAAAACATCTGGGGGCCCAAGGTTGGAGAACACTGATCTAGATGCTGTCTAGCAGTCATATGATCATCCTGTTAGTGTACTCCAGCCTTCCTCAACCTGGTGCCTTCCATATGTTTTGGACTTCATCAGCACGCATCCATCCTAATCAGGATGGCCAATGGCGAAGGATGCTGGGAAATGTAAGGGTAGGCTGGCATCCTCGATTTGTTAGACTCAGTTAAATATTTCCATGGTAAGTGATGGGAGCTAATTGCCAAGACTGTCCCCAGAACTTAAACAAATACATCTGTATTGTCCCTTGCGATCCGGCATCTCACTAATGTGTTGGAACATTCTGATGATGTTTTAATGGCCCTTTAATTCAGTGTTGTGTTAAGAAAAGAACCACAGCAGATTATAGTTAATGCTAATGTGTTTATTATCCACAGGCTCCTCACATATTAATTGCTCAAAGAACAAATATGAAAAAGTCACATAAAATATACGTAAGCGGTTTGGAATTCCACATGGTCCTACAGACTTCCTGCTTATTAATGTCTGCGTGGCGGTGGGGAATTCTTATAAAGGTTTTTGCCAATCGAATACTCTTTTTACTTGTGTGGCAAATGACATCATAGATCCTTCCTAGGGCTATGTGTTTCATACATCCGTCTATTTATCTCTGGTGGCCATTCAGACAAATGTTCGGTAAGGTACCAGTGAGCTCACAGCCCAAGGAATCAGAAAGCAGGGCCTGGGTGCTTGACTCCCTGCATCACCACGGCAGCTTGCAGGTGAAGGAAACAGTGGGCTTGATCCTTGCTGCTCCATAGCGCCATTCTGAGAATGGTGGGAAGTGGGCACTGTAGTTTATCAGCCTGGTTGGGTCAGGTGATGTAGGGAGCCCATATGGGCACTGCTGGCCTTCTAGAATGGCTGCCTCGGTCTTGAGTCTCCCGTCCAAGCCGCTTGTTACCTAGAGTCTCTGCTGCCCAACATCTTTAGCGATGCCTGTGGTACCTTGTCAAGCCTGACCGCTTGGACTGTGTCGTCCACCTTGGCATCTTTCGAATCTGTGGTTGGTGTTTGATTTGTCTTTCATGTATTGCATTAGCTGCCTGTGTCTCCATTTCATGCTGTTTCTGGAACTTGTCCCATGCCTGCCCTGGCCCGCATGAATTGGACTGACAAAATCACCCACTTGCCCTGCAGCCATGGACCTGAAACCTGACAACGTGTGGGTCTGATCCCACTGGGCCCTGACTCTCTCATTGTCTTGATGCTGCGTCATGTTCTTGCTAAGTCCATGCCTTCCCGGTGGCTGGTTGTCATGTTTGCACCTGCAGGGACAGCCACCAGAGGGGGATATATCATTTGGTAGAGGCCGCCCTCGACAAAATCAGAACTATATGGACACAGCCATGCAGGAGCCGCCAATCTCATGTGCCTGGGTCACTGTGTGAATAAGGCAGTCATGTTGATGGAGCCAACCACATGTCGAGGGTTGGCTCAGTAGCAGAACACCGGCTTTGCACGCATAAAGTCCCAAGCTCAATCCTGGGCATCTCCAGGCCTGTGGCTTACGCTGGCTCAGCTTGTCTGAGCGTGGAAAGCTAAGCAGTCAGGCCTGGTTATTACTTGGATGGGAGACCCCTCCTCTAGTTTCCTGCATTGAGCAGGGGGTTGGACTCGATGGCCTTGTTGGCTCCTTCCCACTCTAATCTATGAAATCTATGAAAATCTACAGTCACCAGGTAGCAGGTGATGGGCAAAGCCTTTTGCCTAAGAGATACTGTCAGTTTGAGCAGACCAACCTTCGGCAACCTGGTACCCTCCACATATTTCAGACTACAACTCCCATCATCCCTGACCATCAGTCATGCTGGCTGGGGCTGATGGGAGTTGGCCCTTGAGACCTTGCCTTTTGCCTGATCCCTATTTCTGCTGACCACCTTGGAACTCTTGGACCCCTGAACATGCAGCTGCTAGGCTTACACTCTGGAAATGTGACCGCAGTTCTTATGATGACAACCAGCTAGGATGGAACCCTGTTGGGTGCCTTATCAGAAGCAGCTGGGTGCCTTTTCTGTTGTGGCACCCCAGTTGTGGAATGAGCTTCCCAGAGAGGCTTGCCTGGCTGGCACCTACATTGTGCTCTTTCTAGCACCAGGTGAAGACCTTCTTATTTTCCCAGGAATTTTAGTCTTTCAGTCTCTCTTGTTTTAAATCCTTTTGCTGTATTTTAAATTTTTGCACTGCTGCCATGTTTTAGTTTGGCTTTTACTTCTATTTTATACTATAGTTTTAAACTTTTATAGTGGGTTTTGTGTTGTGTTTTATGGTTTTAATGGTTGTCAGCCACCCAGAGAACTGTGGCTATTGGGGATAGAAATGTAATAAATATATAAATAAAGGAAGGAAGGGGATCAGGTAGCCTGATGGAATAACTGCCAGCTGCGGGACAGTTGTGGGGAGCCAAAGGCAGCCAGTTTGAGTTGACCAGCCTTCGACCACCTGGTGCCCTCCACATGTTTTGGACTACAGCTCCCATCATCCCTGACCATCAGTCATACTGGCTGGGGATGATGGGAGTTGACCATTGAGACCTTGCCTTTTGCCCCACCCCTATTTGCGCTGACCACCTTGGAAGTCTTGGACCCTTGAACCTGCAACCGCTAGCTAGGCTCACACTCTGGAAAACGTGACTGCGGTTCTCATCACAACCAGCTGGGATGGAAGCAGAATAGGTAGCCTGATGGAATAACTGCCAGCTGGGAGACAGTTCACTCTCTTGATGGAATAACCCTGCTCTTCTTCTCTCCCTCTACTGTGCTGGTCCTCTGCTTTGACATTAGCATCTGCAGAAGCATGTGTGAGTTGCAAAAGGGGTTGTGCCAAATTTTATCTCCCTGAATTGGCTATAAGGATTACCAGTATCTTTTGATTTCATTATTTTTTAAAAAAAAAAATTCTTTCAGGATCCACTTTTGCTAACCAAAGCCATTCATTCTGCTTGCTATAGCATTTCCCACAATCCCCTGTTAGTTATGGATGAGGAATATAATATTTCTTCAAAAGAGTTTGGTATCATTTAAGCATATCCTCTTCCTCCCCCCTTTGGGGGGTGTAAATTAGCGACTGTTTAGATTTCGTATTCTTTAACGTGCTGGGAAATGACCCACAAATCTCTGTCGAGACTAAATAAATATCGCATTTGTGTCTTTAGAATGAAATAATTTCTGACGGTACTTTCTCCGGGGGATCCTTAAGCCCCTTCATGCCTTGATAGAAAGGACGGGAGAACTATTTGCAGAGGTATTCCACCCGCTGTTTAATCTGGTCAGAGTTCTCATTGTTTCTCTTCTGCAGACGAATGAGAGATGCATTCTTGGTGTGGGAGAAAAGAATACTTCAAACATGAACAATAATCAAAGGGGGCCTCATGTTTTATAAAAACACTAGCTTTTTTTACCCGGCGTTGCACAGGTCGTCATTTTCCTATAGGCAGTATTTGTTCAAAATTCCTTAAGGTAGCTGTCCGCTGTTTTGAATCCCTCCATAGGAAAGGTCCCCCGGGACTACATAATGGAATCCCAGCTTCCCCGGGACTACCAGCTCCCCCAGGACTACACAGTGAAATCCCAGCTCCCCCCCCCCCGGACTACACAATGAAATCCCTGTTCCCTTTCCCCCGGGACTGCACAATGATATCTCTGCTCTCTCGGGACTACACACAATGAAATCCCTGTTCCTCTGGGACTACACAGTGAAATCCCAGCTCCCCCCCGCCCAGGGCTACACAATCAAATCCCTGCTCCCCCCCTCCAGTGCTGTACAATGAAATCCCTGCTTACCCCCCCAGGACTACACAATCAAATCCCAGCTTCCCCCCCCCGGGACTAACAACAATGAATTCCCTGCTTACCCCCCCGGGACTTTACAATGAAATCCCTGCTCCCCCCCCGGGATACCCAACAATGAAATCCCAGCTTCTTCCCCCCCCCCCCCCGTGTAGGCCCTGGCTGCAGTTCATATGAACATTCTGTTTGGACGTAGGAGAGATTTGCATATCTGCTCCTGATTGGGCCCCTGTGGTGGCAGTTCATACCAGCATTCTATATGTTGGTGGACTGATTTGCATAACCGCTCCTGAATGGCCCCTGCGAACATTCCAAGCGACGCCATTGGCTCTCATCTATTTTGGGGGCATACAGGCGCAGCGAGGGCTTTTTCGGAGTTTTGAACCCACCAGTCTTTGTCCTTGGGTGATGGGGAGTATGTGTGCCAAGTTTGGGACGGATTCGTCCAACCGTGTAGGAACCTATGTGACGCACGCAAATGCCCGTACACACCCACCCACCCACAGACACACAGACAAACTTTCACATTTATACAGATTAGTTCACGCTTGCTTACAGAATGCTTTATTTGATTCATATGAACCTCTGTAAAAAAGTTACTGTTATCCCCATATTAAAGATGGGGGTGCCGAGGCTGGATGGTGGTAGAAACAGGGACAACCCTACATTAGGCAGAGCGAGGCAGTTGCCTCAGGCAGTAGATACTGGGAGGTGGCACACTGTGATTAGTTTTCAGACAACACGACAACTCACACTCAAGGGTTGAGTATGGCTTGAGTGTGGGTTGTCATTGAACTGTGGTTTGTCGTTGAAATGTGGGTTATCGTGCCTGAACCCGGCCGAGATAACAAACTGTGGTGAACAACCCACAGTTCACAACCCAACAACAAACCATGGGTTCTCTTCATGGTTTGTTCATGGTTAACAAGCCATGGCTTGTTAGTGCAGCTGGGTTCAGACAACATGATAACCCATGGTTCAACGAATACCAACGGTTCAGTGACAATCCACATTCAACCCATACACAACCCTTGACTGTGGGTTATCATGGTGCTGTGTACTGTGTGCCATGCAGCCTGCCTTGAGCACCCTAAGCTAGCCTTTTGCCCTCAGCTGAAGTGGAGGATACTGGTCCAATTGCCAGTGATGAAGAAAAATTCAACCACCAGTCCAGTCAACTTTTGTCCATGGAATGAGAGAGGACGCCATCTTGTTCTTCACCTCAAGCAGCAAAATGTCTTTGGGGGCCTAGCCCTGGGTAGAAGTTGTAATGCTGGCTCAAGATCAACTTTTGCTAGGGGTGGGCGATCTACCCACCACCTGACTCACTGGGCGCTCGGCGAGCATTGCCGCCGCACCTGCCGAGCCCGGCTGTAAAGCGAGTGCCAGCCGAGGCACTCTCCAGACTAACGGCTTCTCAGCAGGCCACTTTTTACGTAGAAAATGGCATAAGATGCGTTAAAAGCGGCCACAATTTGCATAATTTGCGCAAATCGCAGCCGTTTTTTACGTATCTTACGCCATTTTCTACATAAAAGCGGCCCACCGGGAACCTAGGAAGTCGCTTCCCTGGCTCGGCTCACAAGAATGTGAGTCAAGCCAGGGAAGCAGGTAGACCAAACGGAGCTCAGGGGGTCGGGGGGTCGAGCCTGGCAAGTTCACCAGACTTTGACCCCCCAGTCGAGCTCCACACACATCCCTAACACCATCCTTCCTTTTGGACTGGACTTTTCTGATTATTATTTTCACCCTAACTCAGCAAGCCACTGAGTTAGCTTACTCAGTGGTGAATCCCATTTGAACTCAGTGAAGCTTACTTCCAAGGAAACGGGTTCAGGAATAAGCTGCAGTGATCGCTGAGAGACAGAAGGTTGGTGAACACATCTATCCATTCACACCTATTGGAAGGCTATGAGTTCTCGGTGCTTCTTTTCTTTTGAGCTAGAATAAAGGAGTTCTGTTCCTTTAAGATGTTCCAAGAGCACCCTTTTTATCCATACCATAATAGATTAGAGGGAATGGTGCTCGCTAGCCCTGTCCAAGAGACTGAAAGAAAAGTCAACTTCAGATTTACTTCATTCTCAATCCCCAATTTACCGGTATGTCCTCTTCCACAAGTAAAATCAGGTCAAACTTCAAAACCCTACAGCGCAAACTATTTAGATGAGAAATTACCACTTGAGGGCTTGCAGGGGTGGAAGCCGGCATTCCGAGGAATCAAATGAAATCAAGATCTGCTTGTTCTACGTGTGGACCTTGATTTTTTAATCTTTAAATGCCTTGGAATTCTGAATAAGAATGAGAAACTATTCAAGAAAACGCACTCATTCTCTCTTTACCCAGGCTGAAAAATCGGTAGTTACTTCAGAGGCGGCAATGAAATTACTTTTGATTTACACCAGGGTAGCAACAGAGAGGATAATTCAGCCTTAATTGTGTGCTTCAGAGGGTATTGGTATCGCCTGAGCTATGTTGTGCTGAATGTGTAAGCACAAACCAACCGTCATTATGAATGGCTTAGGTATGACGATATCCCTGTTGGTCCAATAGATAAAAGTCCAAAATAACTGTAACATAATTATCTTTGTTAGGACCACCTTGAATGTGACCAAGTACCAATCCATCTTCTTATTTATGTATGTATTTCTTTATTTAAATGACTTATATACTGCTTCATATCCTAAGATCTCTAAGGGCGCAAGGCTATGTCCCTCTGACCATGTCTGGGGGAGCATTGGATGGGGCATAGAAGTCCCTGCCACCTCAGAAATCTCTTCCGAGGTTGCAGCGCCACAGAGAACCCACTCCCCTACCTCGTAGCCGATGTGGTTCTTTCCACGTCGGCAGGGAACTGAACATGGAAGACCATGCTCAGTTCCCCCATGGGGGGGGGATGTTCCTGGGGGAGGGAAGGAGCAAGCCACAGCCAGATTCTGAGGAATCCAGATGGTGTCTCAGCCTCTCCTCACAAGGAGGAGAAGAACATCTAGATGGCCAAAATCGGCTGTCTAGAAGTTTTTGAGGGTGAGGGGATCAGGGCGGATATCCTATCCTCCATGCTCTCCCAGCCCATAATCCTCTGAGTTCAGAGGGTTACAAGCAGCCTCATAGGATCGTGCTGTAAGGGGTTTACATTTTAAAAATACATAAAATGCAATATAAAAACCAATATAAGAACAGTATAAAATAATCAAGATATTAAACTTGTTACAAAACAGTAAATACAGAGCAGTGCGTCTATAAGTCAGGGAAAACTTGGGTAAACATGTGCATCTTCAAGAGGCGTCTTCAAGTTTCCGCCTCTTGGACCTCATGTGGGAGAGCATTCCAGAGGGTGGGTGCCACTACCAAGGAGGCCCGGTTCTGTGACTTCAGTGGTGACACACTGTTGGTCATGAAATGGCCAAGAAGGGCTCCTCGGAAGTTCTCAAAGGTTGATTTGGTGTATATAGGGGAAGACGATCAGCTAGGTATCCTGGTCCCAAGTTGCTTAGGACTTTGAATGCCAGCAACAAAACCTTGAACATGTTTCAGCAGCTAATAGACAGCCAGTGCCGTTCTTTTAATACAGGTGTAATACAGCTCGGTGCTTCACTGAGCATCCTAGTGGCTGCATTCTGCACTAACTGCAGCTTCCAAACCAGGCACAAGGGCAGCCCCAGATAGAGCACAATTCAGTAGTCTAGTCATGAGGGTACCAGTGCATGGATTACCCTGGCTAGGCTATCCCAATCTTTTGAGTTCATCAGAAGACTTCTTCAGGCTAGATCAACCTTTTCCAACCTGGTGCCCTCCAGCTGTTTTGGATTGCAACTCCCAGAGTTCTTGACCATCGGTCATGCTGGCTGGGGCTGATGGAAGTTGAAGTCCAAAATATCTGGAGGTCACCAAGTTGGGGAAGGATGGGCTAGATGTTGAGCCACAAAAAATGTGGAGTGGGGGGAATGTTGCTAGGAATGGCCAAAAAACAAAAAGAAAGAAAAAGCCCCCAATCCATCCTTTATAAAATGTAGAGAAGGAAAAGTTTTCAGCCACCTGCACTGGTCAAATTCAATAGGTACAGCTGTTCCCAGCATGGAGAGGACCATATTTTTTGCCTGCCTGCTATGGCTCTTAAAGATGAGGAGCCTCTCATAAAGAAAGAAAAAGAAAGAGGTTGCAACTTGCAACCCTAATTCAGCACTAACCTGGTTGAATACACGGGGATTCAAACTCAGACTTTTAAGAGCAAAGAGCTCAAAGCCGATGGCCTGGATGGACAAATCTGTTGGTTTCTCCCACGTTCAATCTTTTTTTTAAAAAAAATAAAAATAAATCTCAAGTTCTTTCCATCCAGAATATGAAGACATTTGTGGATTCCGGTGAATTCTTATCGAAAACAAACTGAAACAAAAGCCCTGCCAATCCCTATGGTTTCGTGTGATGTTCAGTTGACAAGCCAGGGTTTGCGACCAGGCAGCAAACCATGGTTTGAAGTGGGTGTGCAAGCCATGGCTCGTGCGTTGTGCCCACAATGGTTTTGCAGGACGTCTGAACTGACAACATAGAGTTGCTCTTGCTCCAGAAGCCGCTGTATTCAGAGTTACATGATGTTAACGTTGGTGTTGAACCGACATGTTGCATATGGAAGTGTCACAAGCCTATCTCCACTTGGCTGAAAATGGCGTGCCTTGTCTTTAAGGAAGCAGAGATCTTGAACACTGCCATTCTCACCGGGAAGACAGTAGCCGTCCCTGTCAAGGTGATCTCGGTAGAAGACGATGGGACCGTCACCGATCTTCTAGAATCTGTGGAGTGCAGGTCCTCCGATGAAGACGTGATTAAGGTAGGGCTTTGTATTGTAGAACTCTGCAAATACATCTGCACAGGTTTCTATCCCACAAGAAATTTCACTTTTTCCATCTGTCACATGTATTAGGGGTGAGATGAAACATCCCTTTGGGGCAAAGAGATTCCCTTTCATAATTTTTTTCTGGGCTGGGGGGTGGGTGCAAACCTGGGTGTTAGTTCTAATTACCAAAGTGGCTGCTGATGCTCCCTGTTGCTGCTGGGCACAATTTCTTAATTCTCTCAACTTGCCAGAGTAAAGGCAGGAAGCACTGCTATGCCTTTTCTGTGTTTCCTCCTTCCTAGGTGGCTATTTATTTATTTTGAGATTTATAACCCACTCTAATAATCTAGCCTCAGTACCTGACTGTCAGGATGTAGGGACTAGCTTGGTCCCCACAGAACTGAAATCCCCTCCCCCTACACAGGGATTGTCAAGAAGGGAGGGGGAGCCTGCTCCACATGGGGTGTTAGCCCCTAAAATGGCCTCTTAAGGAAGGAATCTTTAAGGGTCTAAGAGAAGGCGCACTACCCTGCCTCATCGGAAGCAAAGGTCTAAGCTGGAGTAGGCAACCAGTGTGGAGAGGCAGTGTGGCATAGTGGTTAGAGCATTGGACTGCAACTCAGGAGGACTGCAACTGGGTGACTTTGGGCCAGCCACTGACTCAGCCTAACCTAACTCACAGGGTTGTTGTGAGGATAAAATCGAGAGGAGGAGGAGGATTATATAAACCATCTTGGGTTCCTTGCAGGGAAAAAGGTGGGATGTAAAATTATTTATTTATTTGTTTATTTATTTGTTATATTTATATCCCGCCTTTTTTCCTTCAAGGAACCCAAGGCGGCTTGCATAATCCTCCTCCTCTCCATTTTTATCCTCATAACAACCCTATAAATAAATAAACCAAATGCCCTTCAAATGTTTTGGTTGACAAGTCCTATCAGCCTGAGTCAGCATGGCTGATGGTCAGGAATTATGGGAGTTGTAGTCCAAAATATCTGGAGGATCAGTTGCCTACCCCTGCTCTAATCCTCCGGTAGCATAGGGGACAGTTTAGCTGCATTTTATATGCCACGAACTGTAGCAAGGCCTGGAAGTGGGCTTGCATGTGAACTTAGGAGGCTCTTCGGCAATTTTCTGTCTTTCTTTAGAGCAGGACAGAAGAGTTTATGTGTCAACCTGGGCACCAGCCAAGCTGAAAACATTTATTGGTGGCAGCCATGGGAACATATCATTATTATTACATTACATTTATATTCCACCTTTTTTCCTCCTGCAAGGAACCCAAGGCAGCTTACATGATCCTCCTCCTCTCCATCTTATCCTCACAGCAACCCTGAAAGTCAGTGACTGGCCCAAAGTTGCCCAGTGAGCTTCATGGCTGAGTGAGGACTAGAACCTGGATCTCCCGAGTCCCAGTCCAACACTCTAAACCAGTGTTCTCCAACCTTGGGTCCCCAGATGTTTTTGGCCTACAACTCCCAGCATGCCCCAGCCAGCATAGCTGGCTGGGGCGTGCTGGGAGTTGTAGGGGGGACCCAAGGTTGGGGAACACTGCTCTAAACACTACGCCGCCCTGGCAAACATATGATGCCTTCTACTGAGTCAACCTATTGGTTCATCTAGCCAAGGACTGACTGACAACAGGCAGCTCTTTGGGGGCTGGGACAAGAGTTTTCCCAGTTCTTTCTACCTGAGATCCTTTGAGGTTGAACCGGGGACCTTCAGCATGCAAAACACATGCTCCGCCTCTGAGCTGCAGCAGCAGCAGCACGCACACACACGCACCCATTAAACTGGCCCAAAGAACTGTTCCAAAGTGCATTTTAACCTCCTCCTTGGACCTTTTGGCTCACATTCATCCCCACTGTTTGCATACTAATCCTTCCACACATAAGATGAGCTCGGGTGGCTTTGGAAGGGGGGGGGAATAAAAAATCTTGCACGCTACATAAAAAATCATTGCAGGGTTTCCATTTAGCTTAACCGTTACAGATCCAGACAACATGCTGGCAATATCTGATTAAACACGCCTCACTCTGCGTCTTAATCCAGGTGGCTTTATAAATCTGCCACTGATTTGGAAAATGGATTTACTTAATGCAGGTTTAAGGAAAGGGAGGAGGAGGAGAAAGAAGGGTGGGGGACCACAGAGGCAATGTCAAGTCTATTCATTGCACTTCTGATCAACTTAGGGTTTTTTTATTTCTTGGAACTGGAAAAAAATAGCATGGAGATGGGCAGATCTGTCACTCTAAGTCTTGCTGAGATTGTCGGGGGGGCGGTCGGTCAAGATCATTCTGTCCTGCTTTTACATGAGCTTGTGAATATGTGTTTTTTTTAATCTATCTATCTATCTATCTCTATCTCTATCTCTGTACTGCGATTTGTACTTTTCTGATGAGCATTTTTCTTACATGTGCTTTTTTGTGCACATTTTCCAAAGTACACATTCCCTACCCCCCCCCATACACACAAGTACTTTACATTGCTGAAGTTTGTGCACACTGTTCTCAAATATATGCATTTTGTGTGCAATTTCTCTTAAGATGCACATGTTGGTGTGCATTACCCCTCCGAACCCTCACAAAAATGCAGATTCCGGAATGCAGCCAGCTCTACCTGAGCTTGCTGAAAGGCCTGGGATTTTGGTAAATCCATTTAAAAAGTAAAACAAAAACATCAATAAAGTGAATTTCTCACCTATCTGAGAGAGAGAGAGAGAGAGAGAGAGAGAGAGAGAGAGAGAGAATATATGTTTCTGCTGTTTTTCTATTTATATATGGCACAATCCAGTATGTTTAGCCCGTGTGAGTGTGTGGCATTGCGCATGCACAAGCCTCATGAGAATGCAGGGGTTTGTGTTAGTATTCATGGGAGGAGGAGGAGGAGGAGGAGGGGGAGGGGGAGGGGGAGGGGGAGGGGGAGGGGGGGTAGGGAACTGGATCATCATTTCACACACACACCTTCCCATTTTCACATTCCCACCGATGAGTAGCTGCAGCCAACATTCACACATGGAAGGAAGGGTTGAAGAAATTGGGTGTGTGTTAGCTTAGAAAAGAGAAGATCAGCAGGGAGAAGGGAGAGACATGACAAAACTTTTCAAAGAGCCGAAGGGCTGTTGCACAGAAGAAGGCAAAGGATTGTCCCTCACAGACCCAGAGGGCAGGGCTAGAGCTAGCGGGCTTAAGTTACAGGAGTGTCCATTTCAGTTGAACGCTAGGAGAAACTTCTTGATGGCAAGGGCAGTTGGACAGTGGAACTGACCTCACTGGAGGTCTTCAAGCAGAAGCTGGACAGCCATTTGTGGGGGAAGTTCTAGCTCTGGATTTCCTGCATCAAGCAGGGGAGTGAGTTAAGGGAACAAGAGCATAAGAAGAGCCCTGCTGGATCAGACCAAAGGCCTATCTAGTCCAGGATTCTGTTCCCACAGTGGCCAACCAGATGTCTGTGGGAATTCCACAATCAGGATACAATAGCACCCACCCACTTGTGTTCCCCAGCAACATGTGTACATAGGCATACCATCTTGGTTACCGGAGGTGATATAGATATAGATATCAATCATGACTAGTAGCCATTGATAGCCTTAGCCTCCATGAATTTGTCTAATCCACTTTTGAAGCCATCCAGGTTGGTGGCCATCAGCACTTCCTGTGGTAGAACATCAGAAGAGCCCTGCAGGGTCAGACCAAGGGTCCATGTAGTCCAGCATTCTGTTCACACAGTGGCCAACCAGCTGCCCACGGGATCCCACAAGCAGGACATGAGTGCAACAGCACCTTCCCACCCATGTTCCCCCAGCAACTGGAGTATTTAGAATTCCTCTGTTAATAAGAGCAATAAATGATTTCTAGTACATTCTTTCATCTTTCCCCTCATCTTTTGGCTGCTTTCCCCCCATGAGTCTACCTCAAAACATTGCCATTGCCTACTGCCTCTGATACTGGAAAATTCCATAGTTTAACTATGTGCCATGGGTTTGACTAGATGGCCCACAAGGACCCTTCCATCTCTATGATTCTAGGAGACCGGCAGGCAAGTTCCTGTTCCTGTATGGCACTGACCTTGCAGGCTGGTGGAATAGGTCTGTGAAGGGCTTGGTTGGCATTAGCGGCAGGCAGTGGCTGTGTGTACAGCAGGGAAGCTCCATTAAGAGCAGATGATGAGTGATTCAGGGAACAGGATGTAGAGCAGCAGCTACCCAAGGCAGGGACTTCATTCTCCGCAAGGTGTCCGCCTGAATATTGGAGCTATCCCACTTTGGACTGCAAGCTGGGGCTCATGTGATTGAATGCTCCACCACCACACAAAAACAAATTCCCCCCACAGGGACTACTAGCTTATTAGGGAGAAGGCTAGGCTAGAATCCCTGACAAGCTAGTTTTCTGTGTGGCAGAAATAGTGTGAGAGGGAAGGGGGTGGCAGAAGGAGTGTGAGAGGGAAGGGGGTGGTGGAAAGAGTGTGAGAGAGAAGGGGGTGGCAGAAAGCGTGTGAGAAGGAAGGAGGTGGCTCACACACTTCTGGCTTTCACCCCACCTATCACCAACATGTGACACTCAAGAGATTGGCCCCAAGGGAACATGGCCCTCTACATAAAAATCCCCTCCATCTCTGGTGGCTCATCACAGCAATATGGATTCCTCATTCTAGCCCCGGAAGTTCCTGACATAGGCACAAACCCCATTCCTTGCAGCAGGCAGGAACTACACCCCAATCTTTGGCTTCCAAACACAAAATGTGGCCTGCTTTAGTCACTTGTCCGTAATGTTGATGGTTCAGCCTTGCTCTTTGCTGCAGTCAAACTGACAACGGCATCAGCTAACAGGCACATGGTCTGTGCTAAACTAGGGTTTCACTTCTTTGGAACAAAGTCATGATGGCAGAAGCTCTAGGTTGAAAGGCAATCCTTCCAGATAGGCTTGAACCCATCACCCTTCTGTTTAGAGATTAACCTCTGCATATCTGGGGTCTGTGTCTTGCTAAGTCTCTGCAGAAAAAAAAATGTATCTAATTGTGCACAGAGGGGCAGAGAGCAGTGACAGCAGACAGGGATGGAAAGAACTGCACTTCACATCCCATTAGTAGCCTGGCTGAAATGTTTATGGCCAAGTCCTGGGCAGGTAATGGTCATTTGCGTGGCACTGGAAATCGGGGGAAAGTGTTCTAATGACCTGTTTTGCAAAGCTGTCACCTGGTCATGGTCTCTTGACGTCTTAAATAATTGGGGGTTTCTGGCCGTGATGGCTGCTGATGTTGTTTTTAAGCTCTTTAAGATGCTAGACAGTGTTGGTGAGAGCCAATTAGTGATCCTGGGGAAAAGAGGGTCACTTTTGATCTCAGTTTGCAGCACAGCACACCAACAGTGGAAGGCGTCTCTCTCTCTCTCTCTCTCTCTCTCTCTCTCTCTCTCTCTCAGAAGAGGGGTAAGATGGGGGACAAATCTGTCCACTGAGTAACAGAGAAATCCACAGCATTTTTATCCCCATGGAAGGGGCTTTAAAAGCAGCTTTGGGAACACAGCACAAGGGGAAGGGAAGTTTTTTTACCATTTTCCCAGCACCATTTCCCCCCCAATGAAATTGTCTCCACTTCTGTAGGTGCTATTTTCCCCATTTGGCAACATATGCCCCTCCAGTACCATGGTCCTGAATTCATTTTTTTCCCACCACACCCATGGCTGGTATTTTATACAATGTAAACAGATAGGAGAGCCAATCAGGGAACTCTGTTATCTAGTTTGGCCTTTAGAAGGATCCTGTTTGGATGAAACACCTGAAAGCCCTACTAACAACAGAGTCCTCACCCAACTTCTATTTTCTGAAAGTCCTCACATTCTCGGCTCGCTGCTGTGACTTGTGAAGGACCGTCTGCCGCCTTCTCTTCAAAGGGGGCATTATTTATAGGAGCTTAGTGCTGCTGACTCCAAGCCACCCTGCCGGTGGAGCCGTAAGAGTCCTGATGCTGCTTCATTAATGTGCTACAAAGTGGTGCAACATGTCAGACAAAGTCCTGTCATCTCTCCCTAAATTTAGGATTGCTCTTCTACACAGGCGGGGTTCAATATCACCACTGGGTTCCAGATTTTTTGTTTGTCATCTGTAGGACTGCTGGAGCATCTTGTTAGCAGCTGAACGCCCAGGTAATGATAGCCAAAAGTGCATAAGCTATAGGGCAGGGATGTCCGACGATGCTGAGAATTTCATTCCGTTTAAGCCCAATGGGATTAAGCAGTGTTTCTGTTCTGATAAGCGGCAGGCGACTGTAGCAGATTTTTGTTTCCAATTTCGGGGGGGGGGGAATGCACATTTTTGTTTTTGTTTTCACCATTTGCACAAATTGTAACTTGCACAATTTTGGGGAGGATCTTGAAATTTGCGCAAATGCTGTCATCATTCTTTAAAGATATTTTTTACTGGCAAACTTGCACAAGTGCACATGATCACAAGCCCACCTGTCCACTATTTGGCCCCACAGAGGTATCTTCCCCGCTTGTCAATATCCTTGTCAGTTTCATCCTCTCCACACACAACTTCATTTAGCCCAGCAGAGCCATATTCCCTACTTGTCAAAGAGCTTGTCAATTTCATCCTCCCTCCTGGTGCTTCCTGAGTGAAAGTGGGGCCATCATATGCTGTCAAATGCCTGGAAGTAGAGGAAAGTCTTAACCTGGCACCAAAAAGATGTCAATGTTGGTACCAGGCAGACTTCAGTGGGGAGAGCATTCCACAACCAGGGGGCTACCACTGAGAAGATCGGCTCCCTTGTTGCCATCCTCAAAGCCTTACTCGGAGGAGGGCCTTAAATGATTAGCAAAGTGTATGGGTTCATACTAGGAGAGGTGCTCTGTCAAGCATTGTGGTCCCAAGCCATGTAAGGCTTTATAGGTCAAAACCAGCACCTTGAATTGGGCTCAGAAACATACAGGCAGCCAGTGCAGGTGGGCCAGAAATGGTGTTATATGTCCGGACCTTCTTATCCCTGTTATCAACCTGGCTGCCACATTTTGCACAAGCTTCAGCTTCCAAACCCCCACAGAGATCACATTGCAGTAGTCTAACCTGGAGTTTACCAGAGCATAAATGACTGAAGCCAGATTATCCCGGTCCAGATGGGGACATAGCTGGGCCACCAGCCGAAGCTGGTAGAAGGCACTCCATGTCATGGAGGTTCCAGGAGGACCCCCAAGCTATGAATTTGCTCCTTCAGGGGGAGTGCAACCCCATCCAGAACAGGTTGAACAACCACTGCTTACAGCTTTGCTTTCAAAGAAAAGCAGTTGTTACTAGTCCTCAAGATTTGAGAGAGGAGTAGAGGACCCTGAATATTCTTGGAAGCTTTCCTGCCTACAACCTGCAATCCTATACCCCCTTTCCTGGGACCAAGCCCCACTTACCGGTAATTCAGTGGGACTTACTTTTGTGTGGACGTGTATAGAATTCCATGGGGAGAGGTCAGAGTGGGTCCTGATGGGGTTTCCCAGAGTTCAAAAGCCCTTATGTAAAAATCTTTCTCCATTATTCAGGCATTAAAGCATGTTTGAAACTTCATCCCTAATGCTGTCATAAAGCTGTTCTGCCCGTTTAATGAAACTTCAGCCTCACTAAAACAGGTAGCGATTCCTTTATCATTGCCAATGACAAATAATATGTGTGAAAAGAGTCATCCTGATCTGCCAGAGAAAGCCCCTTTCCATCATTTTCCCTTTCTGTTGACACCTTTAATTACTTTCTCGTTCTAGAAAGCACCACCACCACCACCCATTCTTCACAGACTAAACTCAGATAGCATGCATGTCTGCAGTCTGATGGAGGATGACGTACAGTTCAAATCTGCGTGCGGTTCAGGTCCCTAGAGGTGTCACATCCAGTGGAAGAGTTTTGCAGAGCCTCCTTTTTTATTCCATGATGGCCATCTACATAACTCTCTGTAATTACTCAGCCCAGAATTATTATTATTTTTCTGGACCGAGAGGGGAGAAAATAATTGCATAAAGATCAGGAGGAACCAGGAGAACATCCACTAATAGGTAACTCTGAATCAATAGGCACACCAGCACAGAAGCAACGTTGCTTTAGCCAACAAGTGACTATTAAAATCTGTGTGAAGCCAATCAAAGTCTGCACTTGGAATAAATTGTGGCTATTTGCATCATGCTTCTGTCTTGAGCTGGAGGACTGACGGAGGCTGGATTGTGATTCCAGCTTGAGCGTGGGCTTGCTAGATGGGCTGATGGTTCTTGCATGATGTGCGGTAACTAACAAGAGATTTCACAATGTTTTGAGGTAGACTCATGGGGGAAAGCAGTCAAAAGATGAGGGGAAAGATGAAAGAATGTACTAGAAATCATTTATTGCTCTTATTAACAGAGGAATTCTATTGTCCTTGGGAGAACATCCCAGGGACCATAGGATATGGCTGATCCCCATGCCTGAGCCTGTAAACACTGCTATAAACTTGAGGGAGGGAATCCTTCACCCCCCTTCACAACCACTGTGGAAAGCACCACAGTGACTGGTCTTCTGGAGATGCAACAGAGACTTGGGAAGAGCTTGGGGAGAGGAAAAGAGGGACAGGAGATTGGCAGTGGAGGGAGGAAGAGAAGGCAAGATCTGCAGGAGGCACATCTAGCTGAAAATGTAAAGAAAGGAGGAACAGGAGACGTTTTGGACCCTGCCCGGCTCCTGCCAACAGGGCATAGGATAGATGGAGGACTCTGATATTGAGGGTCCCCTGTCTATCAAGTGGCAGTCCTTTAGGATTGTGCCCTAGGTGATTTATGAACCACTTTTCAGAGCACAGTCACCCTCCCAAGGCAGTGTACAACAGTCCGTAAAAGCACAGCATTGTCCAAATCATCTCCTTAAAACCCCTCACATGGCAGCAATTTTGTAAGAGCACCTACAACACTCTCTCAACATTCCAAATATGCCCACTGCTCCAAAAGGTTTGGGGACCCCTGCGATTAAAAGCATAGCTGCCCCCAAAGAGTGTGCATGCAGCCTGTGGCCGTCTCTGTCTGCTGGTTTAGAAGGATTTTTCTTGCGCTTCTAAAATCTGCAAAACCAGTTTGACCTGAGATGAGAATAGAGAGACAGAAATACATGCATACCTGATAGGAATCAATACTTCTATGTCAATTCTCTCTTCCTCAAATACTAAACTAAACACACACACACACACACACAAATTGTCTGCTTCCATTCAGCACCACAGACAGGAGCTGGCTGAAGTGGCAGCATTTGTGCGCTCCTGCCAAAGTTCTGGAAAACAGCGGACAAGTGCAATTGTTTTTGTGACTGAGATTTGAATGCCCTGAAAAAACAAATTTCTCTCCTACAGAAATTAGCTGCTTAGTGTCACGAATGTCCCACCTAAGAAAAAAGTCACGCCGGTATCTTTTAGCTTGACTTCATGCCTACTTTTCCTGCACTTGTGTTAGCCTTTACATTGCCTGCTTTGATGTAAAGTCCTTTTGTTCTTCAGGGCTTTGGGGGGGCTTGTTTGTTTTGGGCTTCTTCTTCCCACAGGCCCTCTTTTCTGATCTTGCTACCCACACGTTGACATCTGTGACCCACTCGGAATTTGTTTAGTCAATTCTGCTTTTGTTTATGGTATTTGTATCCTGTGATTCAGCCAAGGTTAGCCTTTGAATCAGCTTTCAACCATTTCAAATCCATCACAATGATATCCGGAATATTTGACTGTCCTGGTTGTGTGGGGGGGCCAAGGCTGGAGCACGGATGCGTGAGAATTTCAGTTCCATTCACAAATGGTTCCAAAATGCCCCATTTGCAACCCTGAAAGTGAATGGGAGCATATGTTCTCCCCCCAAAAAAGTTTGCAAATTTCTGAACTTGCGTTCACATTTGCAAAAGGTGCTGTATTGGGATTAAACCGGAAGACACTGTAATGAAGAGTTAGTACTGTTCGTGGTGTCCAGTGCAGTCCTCTAAACTAGAAGCATTTGCCTAGATAGCTGCCCGGCCTGCATTCCCGTGAGAAACCCCACAGCTTGATAGAGGCCTCAGGCTCCATGCCTCGCTCCTTAGATAAGGGTTAGCTGAGACAGTTGAGTCATCTCCACCTACCCCACCCCCCCCCTACTAGCTGACATCTTTGAATCTCTCACTGTTTCTAGAAGGTAGAGAGGCATCTATAAGATTCATAGAATAGTCAAGTGACCTCGGCTTTCCGCTTTGAGCTGGGAGCACACAAGGCGTCCAGGCAACTCAGTGCCCCTGGGGTGACGTACATCACACGAGGAAGCCCTGCAATTGAAGGGACGTGTGTGTTTATTGATCATCTGCATCCATATTCCATCAATATATCTGTATTCAATAAATAGTTTGTTACCTATAACACAGGTGGTTTTGCTTCTTCCTGGGTATCTTAGAATCTAAAGTGAGGTGTCTTGGCTGGACCAGGCCCCTGAGTTTGAAACAGGTGCACTTTTGGAAAAGGTGCACTTTTGGAAAATGTACAACTTTGGAAGGCAGGCACTTTCCCCAATCAAATGAACTGGGGGGAAAGGTCACAAATGAGAATGGAAGCAAGCTGAACCGAGCTTTGAAGTCAGGTCTGGAGAATTTCAGTGAGCTCGAGCACCCCTCCCTAGGCTGGAGGAGGTTCTAATGCAGAGGCGAAAGCAGTTCTGGATCAAGTCAACAGGGTTCACGAACTTCACGCAAAGAGTACAGAACCAGGCCAGGAAGAGTCCAAGTACAAAGACCCCAATTGGTCATTCAGAAAAGGGTTACAGTCAACATGTGGGGGGAGGGGGCGCTCCAGCGTTCCCTCATTGCTTTTGTCACCCTCTACCTGTGGGGGTTGCCTGTCTGAAGAGGAGAGCCGCCTCTATCTGTGCGGGATCTCCATGCGACTGAGCAGCCTGATTTTCCAGCATTTCATGGATCGCAGGCAAGGGGCTCGGTGTTCCCACCCACCCACGCCCAGAAGGTAATTTATCTGAGCATTGCTTCAACATTATTTTGCAATTAGTGGCCCAGCAGAAGCGCAAATACCAAGGCTACCACATTTGCTGATGCCGAATGAAGTTTGCATCCACCCTCGGGTGATTGATATTTGCATGGTTCAGTGCCGTTTGCATAACAATCTGGGCTTGTGGTTTACTTGGGACACCGTGCTTTCCTGCGTTCACTGTGGAGGCACATGCTACATAGCAGGGGTAGGCAACCAGGTGCCCCCCAGATGTTTTGGACCACAATTTCCATCAGCCCCAGTCAATGCCAAGGGATTATGGGAAATGCAAAACCTCTGGCAGGCACCATGTTGGGGAAGGCTGAAATGGATCATAATACATGGCCCCCAAAAATTAAGCTAATATTCCCCGAACCCAGAAATTAAACTGCAGGTAGACGCACATGAGCAGCAAGCAAATTTTATTTTATTTTCTCTTCTTTTTTTGCAAAAGCAGCATGGGGGCAATGGAGGCAGGCAAAGCCATGCTACACTCCAGTCCTTCAGGGTTTTGTCACCCAAGCAAAAGGGAATTTGGTCTCTTCTTATCAGTTGTCCCCACTGGGTAAAAGAACAAACAAACCATCAGCTCTAGAAAACGTCAGGGATGGGATTGCATTTCATGTTCATCAACTTCTCATCATTGAGACAAATGAGTCCCCAAGGAACTTGCTGCCAAGAGGGGTACAAAAATGGCATCGGTTGGCGCAGAGCCGCAAAATGTGCCCCGGGGGACGATGACGGGGGACTGAGAGCTGATCTGCACATTGTACAAAGTGAGGTGGTAGACATACGGACCGTACCGATTCAGGTTGTGGATGGCAGCTCATAGTTTTGAATGCACCCCGCCCCATGCAGCTGTGTGAAAAGCTCCCCGCAGTGAATGAAAGGGCTACATCAGGCCTTGCTCCCTGATGGCTAGATTATTACACACATTGATTGAGTGAGTGAGTGATTTCCCAAAAGTGACATCTCCATGGCAAGCCCTCCTACTCCTTAAAATAATGCAGGGGTGCTGAACCTTTTCAGCCTGGGTGCCATATTCCATTTGAGAGAAGCTTTCAGGGGCTGTATTCCAGTGGTGGCCGGCTGGCCACAGCCTAAGGCAAAAGGGACAAGGCCAAAAATACACACACACTGCATATATTAGCTTGACGTTCTTCCTGCCAATAACTAAGCCAGTGTTCTCCAACCTTGGGTCCCCAGATGTTTTTGGCCTACAACTCCCAGCATGCCCCAGCCAGCTACGCTGGCTGGGGCATGCTGGGAGTTGTAGGCCAAAAACATCTGGGGACCCAACAGGTTAGAGAACACTGAACTAAGCCTTAGGAGAGGCATTGCAACCTTTTAGATCCGGGGTACCAAAAAAAACTTCACAAACTCTGAGAAACCTCCGAACCATTTGGTGCTTGGGGGAAAGGGGGCGGGGCCATCTGGGGCACATTCCGTAGGGATGTGCCAGTCAGCAAAAAATCCATCTCGAAGCTCTTTCCAAATCGAGCCTGTATCAGATTGTGTGAGCTTTGTGTGTGGGTGGTAGGGTTTCTTTTCCGCATGGAAATCCGTGCGTATTATTCCAAATGTATGCAGCAGCATCACTTGTGCACATCGTTGAAATGTGTGCATCCTTCGCCCGTTGATCAGAGCACTTTTGTGTGCATTTTCCAAAAGCATGCATTTTTTTTCCCCACACGTATGCATGCAGTTGAATGTATTTCGGGGAGGGGGGAGGGCTGCAAATCACATCGCCAGCTCGGAAATGTATGGACTTTGACTGCAGATTGCATCCGAGTCTGTGTTCGGTCCGACAGGTGCAAACGGAGTAAATCCTGATCGAAAACAAACCGAAATGAATTTCTCATACATCCCTAGCCGCGGCCCGCACAATAATAATGATGATGATGATGATGATGATGATAATAATAATTTATTTCTTATAATGCCTTATAATGAAAGAAAATCAAAGAGGGGTCCTAAGGGATTGCTGGTGGGTGGGCCCTACAGGCTCTACTGGGGCACTGGCTGTGGTCATAGATACCCTTCTAATACAGTCCCACTGGGACATCAAAAGATTATCATTCTTCCTTGGGCTGCTGTTGTTGGGGTTTTGGGGGGGAGCAGGGAGGTTGCAGCTCAGGACAGGGCTCCTTCAAGTATGCTGACACCTCCCTCTTGTTTTTCCATGACCCTATTTTTGCTACCATCCTGTTGGCACTCACCAGCTGAGTTTGCTATTAGAAGGAGTGAGGGCGGTAGAAGGGGGGGGGGGAATAAAGCCTTCTACACTCCCACTGTGGCATTAGTGTTCATGGGCTTCCATCAACATCCAGCAATAAAGGCCAATGCCTATTTCACTTCATAAATATGAAGTGGCAGCGTGTGACTTAGCCCCCGAGATGATATTACAGAGTGAAATATGAATAATAGAGGAAATTGAAAAAGCAGAAGGGAAAGTTGTAATAGAATTGAGCATTGACATAAATATATATCATGAAAGGGAGATTGGGTTTAATGCCGGATATGAAATTCACAAACTGAAGGTGTGTGGGGTTTTTTGTTTTTTTGTTTTTTTAAAAAAGGCAGAAGATAATCCGCTCATCAGCTGAAGAATCCCTTCGGCTAAGCAAAGTCCGACTTAAAAGAAAAGTAAAAGCATATTGACTCCAACTAGATAAACCCTGTTTAAAATTGTATGAGGGCTAACGCCATTCCGGGGAACAGACTTCATTCAAAGTTTTATATGTGATCCTAGGGGGAGGGAGCAGGAAATAGGAGAGGGGAAGGAGCGGTGTTCATCAGCTTCCCCATTCAGAAGGATCCCTGGTTTATTCTGTGGAAGTAGTCAATCGTCTCATCCATGTGTAGTTTGATAGTCAAAAGAAAGGCGCGAAGGAGGTAGCCGCCTGTTCTGTGTGCTGCCAACACGGTCTGAGCATAGGGGAAGGAAAAGACATGGAGGCCGGCGACGGATGGCCCCGGCAACGGATCTCAGGCTGGGAATGCGCAACACCATCAAGCTTCTGTGAATGGTTCAAAGAAAAGAGCACAGTTTGCAGGGGGGGGGCAGCAGAAGGTTGCTTGGCCTCTCCCCCTGCAATTGCATCTCCCCGACACCTTTACCTCCATCGGGGATGACCAGAGCTGTTAGGGCTAGAGCCAGGAACCTGAAGCCCCCAAGCCTAGGGTTGTTGGAGAAATCTGCAATGGACTCGGATGATCCCTAGCAGCGACAATGACTCAACGGAGACGCCAGGGTTAGTCCCACTGCTCTGTCCTACTGAACGGTGGCCCACTGCCTCCGATCCAATCTCCTAAGTTGGGAAAGCTTTCCAGCACAGCACTAAAATAAATCCCTGCCAATCGCTCCCTGTCAGTGCTGGGGGGTACTCTAGCTGCGGGAGTGCTCTCCGTGGTCCTGAAGCCAAGCCAAGTTCTGGCCTGGAACCTGTGGTGTTGGCTCTGTCTGTGGTACTAAAACTGCCCCTGGTCCAACTGCCTGTCCCATGCTGCGTGTGTCTATTTGCCTGAGCTCTCGCCCAGAGCAGAGGATGGAATTGCAGATGGAGCAGGACAGAACCCACAGATCTGTGTGCTGCTGCCCAGTGTGGTGTGCCACCAGGCCGACATTGTTCCCTAGACAGCAAAGGGTTCTTGGGATCTGGAGTGACTCCTGGTCATTGGCTCCTGCTGACCAGGAAGGGACCACAAAGGCTTCCTGTGCAGGCCAGGAGGTTGTCTGAACAACATCTGAATTCACTGGCTTTAACTGGGAATGTCTGGCTTGCAACTGCTGACTCTGGCTCCTTGACTGGTGGCTGCCTGCAGCTGAGTCTGAATCTAGGTTCAGGAAGATGCCCTTTTGTTGTGACATGGGACAAACTAGCCGCCAGGGCAGGAGGAGTTGTCAGGGGAAGGTGGTGAGTGGAGGAGCATCAAACACCCACTTCCAGAGCGTCCATTTGGCTGGTTGGTTGTCTGGAATACTTCTTGCAATGATGCTGTGTCACAATACGACCTCATGATGTTCTGAGGCATTCTGGGCAAATAAAAATGGCAGCCACTAAGTGAATGGAGGCTGCAGGAGCACCATCAAGTGTCACAATCCATCTCCAAATTGCCTCCCTACTTTTGTGGCCTGCAAGTGGGACCCAGAAGTGGTGGAGGCATTTTGGTGGTGGCGTGGATTGTGGAATTCTGGCCCAGCACCATGAGCAAAAAATGGGCAGTTTTGTGATGCATTGATTCAACACATGATAGAGGTGTACAAAATTATGCATGGTGTGGAGAAAGTGGACAGGGAGACATTTTTCTCCCTCTCTCATAATGCTGGAACCCAATGGGGTCATCTCATGAAGATGATTGGTGGGAGTTTCTGGGCAGATAAAAGGATCCTTCTTCACACAGTGCAGAGTTAAACTATGGAATTCACTTCCACAAGATGTAGTGACAGCCACCAATTTGGAGGGCTTTAAAAGGAGATTGGGCAGATTCATGGAGGAGAAGGTTATCCATGGCTATATGATTCCTCCAGTATCGGAGGCAGTATGCCTATTTACACCAGTTGCTGGGGAACATGGGTGGGAGGGTGCCGTTGCACTCATATCCTGCCTGTGGGATCCTGTGGGCAGCTGGTTGGCCACTGTGTGAACAGAATGCTGGACTAGATGGACCCTTGGTCTGATCCAGCAGGACTCTTCTTATGTTGTTATGTCAACACAGAAATAGAGTAGGTTGCAAATTAAATTTGAATTTGTCAGAACTGTGGTCTGCGTTGGTGAGGTTGGTGCAGAGGAGACTAAACAAGACTCCGAGGAAATTATTGAGCACGTTGAATCTTCATTGACATTGATGAGGCTTAAGCAGTTAATTGCGCCTTGCATGGCATTTAGGAATGTTTGGCCTAGGCTGGCCATCTGCTGGACTGGGACAGGGTGAGAATTATTAGTGAGATTTTGCCTACAGCAAAAATGGATAGGAACTTGAATTGATTTCTCCATGGGTAAAACAGCTGAGTAAGCTCTGAAGGAAGTTAACTGTGTTTTGATGGGGCTAACGAACTACTCATGGACTACAAATGGAACTGGGTTGAAATTAGGGGTTTCTGCTATCATGAAAAGACTGTTCCAAAGTTGGCATGGTGAAACCTATCTTGCTAATGTTGGATCATACTTTCATCTTAGAGGCACTCCTGTTCTCATGATATTGTGTGCATAACTGGTTATGCAGCATCAGAAACTACAGAACCTATGATGCAGTCACGCAAGGCAACATAACCTTGACACAGTGCAACCGGGAGTAAATATACACAAATATTCAGAACCTGCATGGCAACTAATGGGGGGAAACAGTCAGATTCCCTGTGGAAATCTGTTTCACTGGGCTTCAACAATTCCTGGGTCTATATCAGGTGAAAACAGCAGGACACTACAACCCAGGATCCTGCCCTGGGGGATTATGGGGCAGTATTTCAACATCAGCTGGAAGGAAGGGATTTGGCACTGCATTTTTAAGGGAGGTGGTGATGAATTCTCTGTCATCATCATTGGAAGCCAAGGAAGAATGAGTCCCAATAGGTGTCTGGATCACAAGAACAAGAAGTATAGTGTAGAAACCATTGCACTCTACAAAGGCTTCTTACTCTCTTGCTTTTTCTTCTTTCCCTCTGTCCCTTAGCACCTTGGCTACCTAGTCAGTCCACACAGGGCCCTTGTCATGCAAGGGTTTATGGCTTTCATCTCTTCTCAAGGGGAAATATCAACCCAGAATGTATAAGTACATAAGCGGCCTCCTTTCGTTGCAAACATTGGATGCGCATCACCAGATTCCATGAGGGATGGTTTCACTTAGGGACAAATGAGTGTTGTGACTTGGATTCTGAACTTGCACAGACATATCTGGGTTCTAAGCCAGAATTTTCAGTCACTTGCAGCCAGATATTGGCATCCGCAAATACGATTAACATTTTTTTTCCAGAAGAAAAATGAAAGAAAGGTTGTTTTCTCATGACTCAACGCGATGAAACGTCATCTGTATTGACACAAACCCTTGTCTGGCACATAACAATAAGCACGTGGGAAGAATCCACTGAATCATTGCCACCCTGACTTGTTAGAGAAAGTGAGTGTAATATATCTACCGTTCCCCCCCCCCCAAGTCTGCCAAGGAAAAGTGCAAACAGGAGTAGGTATGAAATTACATTTGCTTTGTTTTCTAATTGGATATTTTGTCTTAACGCTGAGCTGTCAGGCTCTAAAGATTCAGGTTCACTCTGGGACACCACAGGAGTAGAAGCACTTCCTATATATTGAATATATAGCCCTTATGGAGGAGAGTCCATAGTTCAGTGGTAGAGCACCTGCTTTGCATGAAGAAGGTCCCAGGTTCGATATTGGCCATCTCCAGGTAGGACAGGGAAAACTCCTACATGAAACCCTGGAGAGATGCTGCCAGACAGTGTCAACAATACTGGGCTAGATGGACCAAGGGTCTGACTCAGTCTAAGGCAGCTTCCTGTGTATCTGAGAGAAAGCCCCATTCATTGAACCCAGTGGGTCTTGTCAGGAGGAGCCATAGGTCGGTGGTAGAGCCCCTGCTTTGCATGCAGGAGGTCCCCGGTTCGATCCCCAGCATCTCCAGGTAGGGCTAGGAAAGAATCCTGCCTGAAACCCTGGAGAGCTGTTGCTGCCAGTCAGTGTGGACAATACTCAGCTAGATGGACCAAGAGAATAAGGAAGCTTCATATCTTTCTGTCTTCCTCCTCTGTTCACTGAATACACAGATAAAGTACTATTAGAAATGCATGCTTTGAGATAATTTAGAAACGTGTATTTTTTGTGAGGAAAATACATTCAAGAATGCATGTTTTAATTACTATTTTTATTATAAATTTCACCAAAACAAAACATAGCCATAAAGAGGAAAAGAAATAAATTGTAACTACATAGATCTGAATATATCCATTTCAATACATGCATATGAAGTCTGTGTGTGTGAGTATCCCATTAAAAACCTGGTGAAGTCAAAACCTCTTGAATGCCCACCTAAAAATCAGCAGTGAAGAGGCCGGTCGAACCTCCATTGGGAAAGAGTTCCACAGCCGAGGTGCTGCCACTTAGAAGGTCCTGCCTTCGGTTTCTACCAACCTCACCTCCCTTGGTGACAGAACTCAGAGGAGGGCCTCCAACAATGATGGGAATTGATGGGCAGCTTGATGCAGTTGGAGGTGGTCTTTCAGATATTATCCTGAATAAACTAGAAATTTCTGGAGGAGTGGCTCAGAAGTCAAAGCTGATGCATTCAGACAGACACAGAGACACCACACACACACACACACACACACACACACACACAAATCCACAAATAACTACCAGGAGGCCATAGATCAGTAGACGCTCAGTGGGAGAAATACATTGTGCATTTACAAAAGGGAAGGCCTTCTCTGTTGGTGGCACCTTGACCTTGGAATGCCCTCCCGGGAGAGATACGATGGGTGCCATCTTTTCTTTCCAGTGCCAAACCACAATTTCCCTGTTTGCCCAGGCATTTAAAATGTTGAGCTTCCTTTGTTTTGTGTTGACTGGTTTGAATTTTTGCTGGTTGAATACTTTTTATATCTCTTATCTTAGAATGTTGTCATCGTTACTGTATTGTGTTTGTCATTCTACAATTTTACCCACACTGCCCAGGGATCCCTTGTAAACAAAGAGTGGCTTGAAATTATTATTGTTTTATTAAAAAAAAATATCGTGCACTTCAGAAGATTATAAGAAGAACAAAAACAATAGAAAAACATAGAAAAAGGGGGAATAGTTTTCATTGCATAAAGGTTAGGTATATCAGTTGCAATTAATACATATGGAATATATACACCTATGTATATAAGAAAATATACTACTGTCAATAGAAGTAGTTATGCATAAGTTTCAACAAAGCTAAGCCAAATGTCCCTATATTTATCCATGCGTAGGTGGCATCTAAATACCACCTGTTCAAAGGCTGAAAGAGTCAATAGGTCCTCAATCCATTGCGTTATTGGGGCTGGTCGCTTATCCTTCCAATGTTGTAATATCCATCTTTTAGCTGTCAAAAGGGCATGGAAAATCCATTTACGTTGACCTTGTGTTAAGTTCCAAGAATGGTTTAGATTTTTTTTTTTAACCTACAACAAATAAAAATAAAAATTATTGCAGGGCACATCCTTTGCAGGCTGAAGGCATGCAGTTCAGCCCCTGGCATGTCGGGGAACATCTTTATGGAATAAAAGAACAGAATGAGGAATATCTGGCCATGCCCAATTCCAGACCACAGCCACCATCGCCATAATAATACAACCCACCCACCCCCCTTCATTTGCAATAAAAGGATAGTTTCCTTTCTAATGACGTGCCCTGCTGCAGAGTCACTGCACACCACGGTTAGAAACTGAAGAATGGAAATATATGCAAGATCTCTTTCAAGCGATGGAAAAGAGGAGGTAAGCGGCAGCTGAGCCCTGAATAATTCAGAGCCATCACTGCAGTAGGAGTGAGTTGTAACTAACTGTGCCAAATTAATGACCTCTGTTAGGAGTGAATTAAGACAAATAAACTTGGAACCTTTCTCGTTCCTCTTTCTCAGCGGGCCAGTTGGGGGCAGAGAGAGAACGGTGTCACATTGGGCCCAGGCCAGCTTCTGCCATGTGGTGCTGGTTGGGGAAATGGAAAATGAGTGATCTGTCCTAGCGGCAGCTCTAGCCGCGGGTTGCCAATGGGAGCGGGGCAGTCAAAAGCATGTGTGATGTTTCACTTAAGGCTGGCACGAGGCATGCAGCAACCTAGTTCTCACTGCCAGCTGATGAGGTGGCTGATCCATGCCAGGACTGTACCACTTCAGCCTGCGGGTGGGTGATTCGGCTGAAGAGGCAGCCATCATGTCTAATTATGGGCAAGAGCCAGCTTCCCATGGCAAGCACCTACAGTAGCATGTGGCTGGCTGACATATTTTAAAATATTTGTGTCACAGGTATTCATTCATTCATTCATTCATTCATCCATTCATTCATTCATGCTCAGCACACACAGGGACCAAGTTTCAATCTTCAGCATCTCTAGGAGGTAGCAGGGCTAAGACTGCCCACCCAGTGAAGGCTGGTGGTGACTCCTATTTTGGTGGTGGAGCTCTTAACCCATTGCAGCTTTTAATTAGAGTTTTACAGGCGCTATCTATGGTGCTCCATGGTGGTGAACCTATTTGGGGGGTTGGAGTTCAGTACCATGGATAGCGCCATACTCAAGGGAGGCTGGTGGTGACTCCTATGCCAGCAGTGGCTCCTTATCCGTTGCAGCTTTTATTCTGAGCTTGATAGGAGCTATCCATGGTGCTCCATGGTGGTGAACCTATGTGGGGGGGGGGTTGGAGTTCAGCACCATGGATAGCTCCTATAAAGCTCCAGATAGTGCCTGCAATGAATTAGGAGCACCACTGAAATAGGAGTCATCGGCCTCTGCTGTCCCTACCCCAGACCTCGGAGAACCAGTGGCAGCTCCAAGTCTTTGAGGGATCCTTGGGCGAGACTGATATACTTCATAAGATGTAGTGATGGCCACCTGTTTGGATGGCTTTAAAAGGGGATTTAACAAATTCATGGAGGAGAAGGCTATCAATGCCTACTAGTCCTGGTGGCTATCTGCTCCTCTGATCCTGACCTCCAGGATCAGAGGCAGTATACCTATGTACACCAGTTGCTGGGGAACATGGGTTGGAGGGTGCTTTTGCACTCATGTGCTACCTGTGTGTTTCCTACATGCAGCTGGTTGGCCACTGTGCGAACAGAATGCTGGACTAGATGGGCCCTTGGTCTGATCCGGCAGGGCTCTTCTTATGTTCTTATGCCCACCAAAAATTAGAGATGAGACCAGGCCTTTGGTCTGCCTTCTCAGTTCCCGCCGCCGCCACTTCCTCCTCCTGGCATCTCCTCCATGCTGGTCCAATTGAGCTGCCTGACATCCGTGCTGTGCTGTAATATGACCATTAATTCGAGCCCCATCTTCCGTCTCTAGAAATCAAACTCCCACTGATGAGCTCTTAGATGCCACCTGTCACTGGAACAGGAACGGGATAATTAGAGTTGACACCACATGCCTAGAGATTTCTTGAAAGCTGGGCGGGGGGGGGGCTCCATCTGGGGGGAAGGGTAGGTAAGAAAAGAAGAATATAGGGCAACCAAAAGCCTGTTACAGTGACTGAGATGAAAGATAAATGATTCCACTGAGAGGTATAATATGTCAACTGGGGGGTTCACATTCTCCCAGACTTGCAGTTCAGAAGACCCTGAAAGTCTGTAAGGGGTTTAATGGTTCCCAGTGCTATGAATCTTAGAGCAACTTTGCTTACATAGGAACCATGCCTGTTTCTTCCCGGCTCTTTTTGATTAGAAGTATTGCTGGTTTAAGAGCAAACCCGCTTAGAAGCAACTGCTGATGCCGGCAAAGATGTCAAAGGAAAATAAATATAGAAGCGGGCTGAAAGAAATGGCTAATATCGGAGGGGTTGTTTAATCCATTCAGCAGAATCAGGCCTTTCCAGTCTAGGGAAATTCCACTGCTGGCTGTAGGGGGAGGAATTACCTGTTTGAATCATCCACCACAGACAGACAGACACACACACACACACACACACACACACACACACCCCTAACGTGTGAATGGAAAGACTTCAGCCTGGCTTTCTCCCTGACATTCCATTTGCCAATGTAAAGGCAACTTTTTAAATTACTGATTAAAAAATAATCATTGTGGAGGAGCATGCAAACGCAGCCACCTTCCCATCCCCACCTGCTGTGGTACAGTCCATAGCCCTAGGCTACCCGTGCAGTGAAAATGAGGTGGTGGAAGCCTGAGGTGGGAAAGTGGACTGTACTGTGCCACTTCAAGCTGCAGGTGGGCGGTGTGTGTGTGTGTAACACATCAGGGAGAGCACTCAGTTGGCCCTCCCTGCACACTGGGGGGGGGGGCAGGGCCAGAGTCACAAGGCCCCCTACCCTTTACACACATTCAGGCATAATGCCTGAACATGGCTTCTTTCTCTTCCTCTCTCTTCCTTCCTCTCTCTTCCTTCCTTCCTCTCTCTCTCTCTCTCTCTCTCTCTCTCTCTCTCAGTCGTTTCCTTCCTTTCTCCCTCTCTCCCTCTCTCTCTTCCTTTTTCCTCTCTTTCTTTTTCTTTCTCTCTCTCTCTCTCACTGTATTTTTCTTTCTCTTTCTCTCACACTTTCTTTCTCTTTCTCTCTCTTCCTTTGTTTCATTCTTTCAACTCTTCCTCCGTGCAAGTTTGCAGAATCTTAAATTAAGATGTTATACATATTCGGTATCTCAGATGCAGGCAGAAGGTAGATGGGGATCTGCTGTTAGCCACCTGGATAATTTGCAGGAGATCGGCAAGGGGTTCTTCAGGCTCTAATTATTTAGCAACAACAACAAAAAGGTTTTCCTTTCTTTTTTTTCATCCCACCCCATATTAGGCTACCGAAACAAATAAAGTCTGGAAGAAAACCATGAATATTTATTTTGTATGAAAGGACTCTGAGCTGAGTTCAAATTCTAGGGACAAATTCCTGAGCTGAGTACATGCTCAGAGGTGCCCTGCTCCTCAATTCTAAGTGTTTGTCTACCTCCCCACCCACCACCTCTGAGTTGTTTTGTTTTGTTTGGGATTTTTGTTTGTTTGTTTGTTTGTTTTGCTTCTATCCTAGTTCATAGCATGTCTACATCATCAATTTACATCAATGTCTACATCAATTTTGGCTTCCCCCCCCAAAAAAAAAACAAACCCAGCTATCAATGAAAATGTAAGATAGGAAGGGTCTTGGACATGAAATATTTCTGGTGTGTATCAGCTGTAAGCCGGAGAGAGAGAGAGAGAGAGAGAGAGAGAGAGAGAGAGAGAGAGAGAACTTTCCTGGAGAAGTTGGGTGGTGGTGGTGGTGGTAGTTTTTCAGTGGGGCTCTCATTAAGTCCTGTCTACACATGGAGATAATGTAACAATTGATCTAGGCTGGGGCTGCATTCCAGCAGTGTCAAAGGTGGCAGCTCAAATTGGATGCTTGCCCAGAACACTGAGCCCTTCCGGTATGTGCCTCTTCCTATTTCATTCAGGTGTACCTTTGGATGAGGAGGGATGTGGAGGAATGTTTGCCACAAAGCAAGGATATTTTAAAACAAAGTCTCCCCACCCACCACCAAAATTAATTTCTCTAGAGATTAATAGGAGGCAGCAGAACTGGCCTTTCTTCCCCTCCTCTTCCACCACCACCACCACCATCACCATCCTCCTCCTCCTCTCAGTGTTCAACAGTTTGCCAAAGGTTCACAGGAGGAATGAAATCAACCAGACCCCCCCCCCCCAGACACACACACACACCTTGAATTTTCTCCCTGCAGTGATGCCTCCCTGAGCTGCTCGGAGGGCCTTCTTGGCTGAGGAAATGATGAAAGTACTTCAAACAAATAAGTAAATTCATTTGCAAACTGATGCAGGAACAGGCTGAAACAAACCTCTGCTTCCGATGTTCTGGCTGAGAGTGCCTTTGCTCACGTAGCCAAAATGCCACCACCCATACCCAAAAGGGAAGGTATCAGCAGGAGTGGGAGAGCGCCAACATTCGCAGAAGCGCAAAAACATCTTTAGGGGGAAACAAACAAACAAAGCCTATAGACTCAGGGAGGCATCACTCCTATGTCAGTGCGGGCTCCTTATCCATTGCAGCTTTTTGTTTGAGCTTTATCAGAGCTATCCATGGTGCCCCATGGTGGTGAACCTATTTTGGGGTGTGGACTTCAGCACCATGGATAGCTCCATACTCAAGGGGGGCTGGGTGTCTCCTGTGTCAGTGGGGCTCCTTATCCATTGCAGCTTTTAATAGGAGCGATCCATGGTGCTCGATGGTGGTGAACCTGTTGGGGGGTGGAGTTCAGCACCACGGATAGCTCCTATAAAGCTCAGAGTAAAAGCTGCCGTGGATGAGGAGCCCCACTGACATAGGAGTTGCCAGCCTCCCCTGACGATAGACTTGGAACACACACACACCCCTCTGAAATAGCCCAATGAGAAGTTAGCATGATCAGTGGCCGCTGGTGTGTGTGTGTGTAAAATCAAGCAGGCAGGGGAATGGAATGGAATGGAGCATCAGGGAGAAGGGCATGGGAATGCTCCGGCAGTGCAACATTTTGTTGCGGGTTCCACTTGTACTTTTACGAAGCTCCATCATGTCGTCGTCCCCCATTAGTGGACTCTTCCCTCTAAATGAAAAAGCCCCTAATGCAGGGGTGCAGAACCTCAGGTCCAGGGGGCCCCAATCTGCCCCCCCCGCACCTGCTTCCCTGACCACATCCCCTTTCCCCCAACAACTAATCTCTGGGTTGTTTCCCGGCTTTTGTGCAGTTCCCCCCCCCCATTCTAAAAGGTTGAAATGCCTCTCTGAAGGCTCAGTTCCTGTCAATAAGAGCTTTAGGCTACAGTATGTGGGTACTCTTGGCTCTGCCCCCTTTGCCCTTGGCTCCACCCACCACTGGAATGTGGGCCCCCGAGAGCTTCTCCACAATAGCATCCGGCCCTCAGGCTGAAAGACGTTCTGCGCCCCTACCCTCACACGTTAGCCTTTCGTCAAAGGCCAACCAAGTAACACGGATTTATTTAGTTTGGACAGTTCTTTCCCTCTTCAAGTCCCTCTCTGAATAGCAACCAGGCCAGTTCCAGGATCGTCCCCTTCCCATAACTCACCTGACTAAATGCTGCGACTTCTGTTTGACGGGCTCTCAGCGCCACGTGCCCCGCTAAATCAGCATCTCCCTTGTAAGTCTGCCAGGAAGGGACCGGAGTGTGAAGAACTGTCATGGAAAAATATGCATTATGAATGCCGAGAGAGCTTGTGCCGGGAAAAGGATTACCTCAGGAACCAGGCACTGAGATTAAAATCCCCGAGCACAAAAGCACTTCCGAAATCCAGCCTATCTGATGGAAACAGCAGCCTTTCTCCTAAGCAGTCCCTCAAGAGGTTCATAATCGAGAGCCTTCATAACTGATCTGTTTACATGATGGTTTGCTAAATGCATTGTGTGTTGTGTGTGTGTGTGTGTGTGTGTTTGTGTCTGTGTGTGTGAGGGCGAAAGAGAGGTGAAGAGAATAAGAGAGAGACTGTTCCCAGGCTTGAAAAAGAGGTTAGATGACTTCATGGAGGATGGGTCTACCAATGGTTATCAGTCAATGATGGTGAAATGAAATGGAAGCTTTGTGTTCAGAGGAACTGTCCGTCCAAATGCCATTGGCTGAGGGGTTAGCAGCAGCAGCAGCAGGGGAATATTGCCTTCAGGCTCTGCAAGGGCCTTCAGGATGATCAGCGGGGCTCTTCTTGGGTTCTTATGCACAAATTTATTTATTTATTCCTATACAGTAATACCTTGGATTGCAAGTAACTTGGTCTGAGAGCGTTTTGCAAGACAAGCAAATTTTTAAATATTTATTTATTTATTTATTTATTTGACTTGATATACAAGCGACATCTTGCAATACAAGTACTGTAGTGCGGCTTAAATTAAAAATCCCTGTACAAATTTTTTTTGGGGGGGGGATTTCGTTTTGATATAAGAGTGTTTTGGATTACAAGCACGTTTCCGGAATGAATTATGCTCTCAATCCAAGGCACGACTGTACTGACTTATAACTAGGGCAACAGAAAGACATATAAATTTTCATCATTGTTTTATGCATTTTTTAAATTAAAACTGTTATAAGGGGGAAAATGCAAATGCAAAAATGTGTGGTACTCTGGTACTCTGTGGTGCCCCCCCCCTTCCCTTGGTGCCCCTGAGCACGTGCTTATATTGCTTAATGGTTAATCCAGGGCTGCATACACAACCAACAGCGTGGTCTCAATGCTCATTGCCCCCCACCCCCTTGGCTCCTTTTCACATGCACACAAATATTAAAGGGTTGGGTGATCCAGTCTCATATCTCCAATATCAGGCCATTCCACCAGCCCTGCCAGGAGTATTCATTAATATTCCCCCCTTCTTCCCTCCCCATTCCTTTTTCCTTGTGTGTCGTGTCTTTTTAGATTGTAAGCCTGCGGTCAGGGACTGTCTTGTTAATTGCTGTGAACCACCCAGAGAGCTTCGGCTATTGGGGCAGGTATAAAAAATGAAATAAATAAATATCTCATCTCATTTGCTCATCAGCCCCAGCTAGTGCAAGCCGAAGAAAGTAAAGTATATGATTATGAAATTATGTCTGGGGGGGAAAAGTCAATGAGATGGAAGATGGTAGAGGGAGGGAAGGAGGCCGTGACTTTTCAAAAACCTGTTTGCATTTGATTGACTGCTGTAAGAATAGAGGTCAAGCACCCAATGATATTACACGCACATCCACATAGACATTCCATTTAATAGGATTTTCCTTTTAAATGATGCATGAGGTCATAGATACTGTAAGAAATTATTTCCTACAGGCAGCTGAGCTTCGTGCATTTAAACACACACACACACACACACAGCAAGAACAAAGCCATTCCCTCTGTGGCACCTGATCTTAGGGGTGGGGGAGACATTTGTTCAGTTTTGCATATTCATGTGAACTTACCTAATTTTGCACTTTCGAACCACTATGCAAATTGAAACGTGGCTACAGTTCAAAATTTGCACTCTCCTGAATTTTGCAATGGAGTTCTCCTTTAAAAAAAAAAAAAAAAGCACGCAGAAATGTGCATTATTAGGGGAAATAATGGTCCAAATGCATTATATTAGGAAAACTGCTTGTAAAAACTGTGTATGTTGGGCAAAAATGCATGTATTAGGAGAAAAGTGCCCAGAAATGCATATTAATTTTCATACAAATGTAAATAAAACAATTCTCAAAGTTTGGGATGAACCAAACTTAAGATCAGAAAAAGGAGAAACTGAGGGGAAAAAACTGAAATTGACACATTGTCCATCTCTGGTTGATTGGCAAAGACATGATCACATATGACAGTCGCCTCATAGCTGCCCCAGATTCAATCCTTGGCATTTCCAGTCAAAACACTTGGATAGCAGGCAATGGAAAAAGACCCTTCTCTGCCTGAAACACTGGAAAGTCGCTGCAATTCAGGCTACATAATAGTGGGCTAGATGGACATAGCGGCTGGGTTCAGACAACGCGATATAACCCCCACTCAAGGGTTGAGTGTGGGTTGTCGTTGAACCGTGGGTTGTTGTTGAAAGATGGCTTATTGTGTTGTCTGAACCCAGCTGCGCTAACAAGCCATGACTTGTTAACCACGAACAATCCATGAAGAGAATCCATGGTTTGTTGTTTGTTATCTTGGGTTGTGAACACAGGCCTGTGGCTTATGCTGGCTCAGCTTGTCTGAGCGTGGAAAGCTAAGCAGGGTCAGGCCTGGTTGTTACTTGGATGGGAGACCCCTCCTCTAGTTTCCTTCCAACTCTATATCTATGAATCTATGAAAACTGTGGGTTGTTCATGGTTAACAAACCATCAGGGAAGCTGGTGACTCCTATTTTGGTGGGGCTCCTTTTCCATTACAGGTCCTGCAGCTTTTATTTGGAGCTTCATAGGAGCGATCCATGGTGCTCCATGGTGATGGACCTATTTTGTTGGAGGGAGTTCAGCACCATGGATAGCTCTTATGAAGTTCCAAATAAAGCCGGTAAAACCTGCAGTAGGAAAAGGAGCCCCGCCGAAATAGGAGTCGCCAGCCTCTCCTGCAGACCATGACATGTTATTCGCAGCTGGGTTCGGACAACATGACAACCCACGTTTCAATGGCAACCCACACTCAACCTTTCAGCGTGGGTTATACAACAGCTTCCAATGTTCCTCTGAAGAATGCGCAGTTCAGTCTCTTCCGGAGAGATGTTGGTGGCTTACAGAGCCATGCCATCCAACATCCTGCCTCTCAAGGAACTCTTGCTTTTGCACGACTGGACACATGGCATGTGCCTCCCGCCCCGCCCCCCCAAACTCAAGTGTTTTCTGAAAAGCCGCACCCCACCAAGTCAGAGTGTTGATCCTTGTCCTTAGTGCAGAGTCCTTTTCCTGCATCCAAGCATACCGGAACAGCTAAGTTCATCTATCCATAATTCATAGCTGTGCCCTGTCGCTGTGCTTTTTTGCTGGGCATGTGACAGGCAGCTCTAACCTCTTCTGCCCTGCTTTCTCCATATTAGATTTGCATTCACAAGTCAGTGTGTGTGTGTGTGTGTGTTTATGCGCATGCACATGTGTGTCTGAGGGAGAGAGAGAGGGAGACTGAGAGAGAGAGAGAGGGAGAGAGAGAGAGAGAGAGAGAGAGAGAGAGAGAGAGACATTCCCCTATAAACCTTTTTGAGAGGTTCCTCAGCTTAAGAGACAAGATATGGGACAGGGAGAGTAAAATCTAATTTATGAAGAGAGGGTGGGGGAGGCCTTTTATGGTCCAGCCAGACCGGTACTGTCTACTTTGATGCTTCCAAAATCCTCATCCAAATATCTCCCCTGGATTTTGGAATTCAGAGGTACCTGGGGTGGGATCCAGATTTAAGCTGGGTCAACTGTGCTGGCAGAAGTGGGGTTCCCTGTCCCTTCCTTCCTACATCAGTTCCTCCAGCCCCCTGAAAATGCTAAACAGAGAGTTAGGAGACCCTGCTGGACTGGGTGAGCTGTGTTGGAAGGGAGGGGAACCCCCCCCCCAAATTAGGCAGAGGGACCTTCTGTGAGCTGAGCTCTTCCTTTCACAGAACGTCCCTTCCTATTGTGGAAGGCACTTCCTGGGATCTGACCCATGGTCTTGCTTTTGAGATGGAGCTGATATATTAGGAATGCCACATTGTTCTGTTTTTTTATTATTATTTCTGATTCTTGTACACTGTGCACTGTGAGTGCTCTTATTTCCTTCATACCTCACACACACACACACACACACAAACACACACACCACATTACCAATGTGCATGATTGAGCATCGATCAAACACTGCAAAAAGCATCTGTGATGTGCATGGACAAATCAATCTATATCTGGTCCCTGTCAGTTTCACATGTATTCAATCATCTGCCAGCTCCATCCAATTTCTGCATCAGTCTGCCGTCTTTCAAAAAATGCCCACGCATGAAAATTCACATTTATTTCTGGGTGCGATTTCCCCCAAACATACGCACTTTGTGCACCACCTTCCCTAATGGATGCATTTATATTTTTTTGTATGCCATTGTTTCATTAGAACTGCCTCGCAAAATTCGAAGAAGTACACAATCTGAAAGATACTAACTCTGTGTCAATCTGCATATTTATTTATCCATTTGAAGTATTTTATGCTGCTCCTCGCCCAAAAAGCTTCGCAGAGCGCCTTATGTATATTCAAAGAAACAAGACAGCCCCTGCCTGCAGTCTTACAATCTAAAAAGACACGACATACGAGGAAAAAGGAATGGGGAGGGAAGAGGAGGGGGAAATTCCAGCAGGGCTGTGGGGGAATAGCCCTGCTCCCCACCCCTCATCTCATTCTGTTCAGTCTACTTGAAAACTGTTCTTCTTTAACACAGCCTTGGTCTTTGGCATCGCCTTGATGACAGCTCTTCGTTCTGTTACCACGATCATCCTTCGTAATAGTTCTATCTAGTGGTATTAGTCCAGGGGCAGCACAATCCAATGAGGCTGCCCGTAGCCCTCCAGACTCGAAGGATTATCGGCATCCTATGGAGGGCGGAAGGACCACGGAGGCGAAGGTCGCCTCCACGCTTCTCCTGCCCTGGAAAACGCTTAGACGGCCGATTTCAGCTGTTTTAGTGTTTTGCTCCGGAGAGCGAAGAGGGGAGGCTGAGGTGCCGCCAGGATGCTGGGTTTGCCTGCAGAGCCTGTGTCTCCTCCCTTCCCTGCCCTCAAAATCTATTTATTGATTGATTTATTATATTTATTTATTATATTTATTTATTAATTATATTTATACCCCATCCTTTTTTTCCTGGAAGGAACCCAAGGCATGCTTACATAATCCTCCTAATCCTCCTCTCCATTTTATCCTCACAACAACCCCTGTGAGGTAGGTTAGGCTGAGAGTCCGTGACTGGCCCAAAGTCACCCAGGGAGCTTCGTGGCCGAGCGGGGACTAGAACCCGGATCTCCCGAGTCCCAGCCCAACACTCTCACCACCACTACGGCCACACAGTTCTCTCCACGCCAGCTATGAAGGTAGAGGGAGGGCGTCCCGTGTTTGGAGTCCCAGCTCCGTCCTCGGAGTGAGTTTCTGAGGTCGGAGCTGGGACTCCGAATCCTCCTACGGCCGTCTAGACAGCATCTAGCAGCCACAGGATTGCACCCAAACTGCAATATAGGTTAGTTTGCTTAAAAATGCAGGCCAAATGAAATTCTTCCCCCACCCCTAAAACAGTTTGCATCAAGCCTCTCCACATGCGCTTGTCACTCGTGTGCTGCACGGCAGGAATCTCAAGGCAATCATACACATGATAGAAATGACTTCATGGTTTGTTTGTTTCCAGTGTTCCATCAGTGCATAGATGTGCATTGCTAATGTAAAGAGGGAAACAACATATTTATTTGATTGTGTGTGTCTGTGTGTGTGTGTGTTTAAAATTTCTACCTAGTATCCACCACCTTGAGAGCTCTAAAATAAGGAATACATGCTGAGACCATAAGGAAATTATGTATTACTTGTGTTAGAACATTAACGGTGCTTTTATTAGAATGTACTGCCCCAGTAATGCATTAAATTATTAACTTGTCATATATTAAATTATCCTTAGTCACTTGAAAAGGCACGCAATATTTTAATGCTAAATAAGGAACTATTCCTTGAAACAAGGAATAGATAGCAAGCCTATAGTCAGCAACAAGATCCCCAAGTCAGATTAGGGCAATAACAGAGAGCTAAAAGAAACAGGAGGAAAAGCAATACAAAAGCGACTACCATGGCAGGAGAAGTTAAAGCAAGCCGAATGCCTGGTGAAAAAGAAATGTCTGCACTGCTCTCCTGAAGGCCGAGAGAGAAGGAGCCAATCAGGATTCTTGAGGGAGGAAGCTCCATAACCAGCGGTGTTGTGTGTGTGTGTGTGTGTGTGTGTGTGTGTGTGTGTGCTGGCTCCTGTGTCAGTGGGGCTCCTCATCCATTGCAGCTTTTATTCTGAGCTTTATAGGAGCTATCCAGGGTGCTCCATGGTGGTGAACCTATTTTGTGGATGGAGTACAGCGCCATGGATAGCTCCTATTTATAGCTCCTATAAAGCTCAAAATAAAAGCTGCAATGGATAAGGAGCCCCACTGACACAGGAGTCACCAGCCTCCCCTGTCATGAACTTGGTGCCACTGTCAAGAAGGCCCTGTCTCATGTCCCCAGCCAGCTGAGCTTCTGAAGGTGAAGGGACACAAAGCAGGAACTCTGATGATGAACACAGTGGGCAGACAGATTCGTGGGGGAGAAGGTGGTCCTTCAAATCATCCGGTCCTAAGATGCAAATGAACGGAAGTCGCTGATAGCTACAGCAAACTCTCTCTCTCTCTCTCTCCATCAGAGGCACATGAGACAGGGCCTCTCCTCTAAACTGGTAGCAGATCTGGGACCACAGATCCCTGACCCCGGGATTGCTGTATCAGAGGTGTTGAACCTCTTTCATCCTGAGGACCTCATTCCATTTCCGAGAAGCTCTCGGGGGCCACTTTCCAGGGGTGGGTGGGACTGAAGGCAAAAGGGGGGAAGGTCGAAAGGCAAAAGGGACCAAAAATACCAGCATGTTTTAGCTTAAAGATCTCCTAGGTAAGCCTGGGACTCGAGGCAGGTGGAAGTTGGCCCGCAACCCTGAAGTTCTGCACCCCTGTTCTACATGCAATGCGTGCAGCTGTGGCCCTTCCCTTCTACATTACCCTGCCAAACTCACAGATACAAAACAACAAAAACACAGTTTGAAAGATGATTATGTCTGCCTGCCCCTCTCCCAGAGGCAGTGTTGGGGGCAGCCCACTAGGGCTGGAGCCCCGACTCTTTCATTTGGAGCCCTGAATCTCTGGGAGGCCCTCTGCCCCACCATCATGGGCACTTGCTGAGATAAAGGTACAGGGGCCCTGATGATCTCTGTTGCATCAGATCCCCCTGGATTAGCTGGCTCTTTGCCCATATGTGCTTTACCTCCTGCTGCCCCCCCCCCTGAATCTTTCCGCCTGAGATTTTTTGGGTGAAATTAAATGCCCTCCTCTCCTCTGTCCATACATCCCTTTTATTTTTTTACAAATAGGGGTGTCCTTAGGAGACAGGGTCCTTTACAGATTTTAGAGCATATGTAACTTAGCATATGCAAATTTGTGCTTTTTTTAAATTGGTCCTGTGGGCCTGAGTCCTGGATCTTTTCAGTACCTAGCATCGTCCCTGCCCTCTCTCCCACCTCGCCCTTCCAGAGCCCTTATATCTGAAATGCCTTTGGCCACCGAGCGATGCCCTCTGTATACCAAAGACAAGAGCTGTCAGCACATTTCTTTGAAAATCTATTACAATATAGTGGTCCGTGAAGGGTCTGGCACTGGAGTGGCGTCCTAATGATTTAATGGCATTGTTGCGCCATGGCATTTATCTGCATCCGGGAATGGAATGGGGGGGGGGCTCAGAGCAGCACCTTTGCTGCTAAAATGGAGGTTCAGTGGTGCTATCAGCAAAATTAGGACCAGAAATGGCTGGGAAATGAAGAGCACAGGTACGCTGGCTCAGCTTGTCTGAGTGTGGAAAGCTAAGCAGGGTCAGGCCTGGTTATTACTTGGATGGGAGACCCCTCCTCTAGTCTCCTGCATTGAGCAGGGGGTTGGACTCGATGGCCTTGTAGGCTCCTTCCAACTCTATGATCTATGAAATCTATGAATCCGGCCTGCACAACATTGGACACCGGGAGCATTGGCAACGCAAAGAAAGAAAGAAAGTAAGAAAGAACGGACATCCAGGCCCAAGAGAGGAGCTCAGAACTCTTGTGATAGAACACGGGAGTGGAAGAGAAGCCACATCAGAAGAGTGGAGGCATAGAATGGGTGACCGGCCAGATGGGCGATTTAAAAATTTAATAATTAAATTTAATAAATAACAAAGACTGGGTTCACACAACACGATAAGCCATGGTGACTTATAAGCCATGTTTGTTTCAGAGTGGCTTGTCGTGTTGTCTCAACCCGGCCAGAGTGGCTTGTGCGTGGTTGACAAACCATGCTGCTGGGTTCAGGGGATGGGGTAGCAGAAAAAGAGAGAGTGCTTGCTATATAATCCTACAATGTCACAAAGCCTGCCCACTCCAGGCTCTGGCTCCACCCTCTGCCAGCTCTAACCCCACCCACCCACCACCCACCAGCTTGTGACCCTTAACAGATTACCCTTGAGAAAGTGCAGCCCCCAACAGGAAAAAATAAAGGTTCCCCAACCCTAAACAATGACTGGCAGTGACTCTCCAGGGTTTCAGGAAGGGCTCTTTCCCAGACCTACCTGGAAATGCTGAGGATCTAACCTGAGACCACCTACCTGCAAGGCACATGCTCTATTGAGAGATGAGATACATCTGCCCACCCACTGCAAGACTGACCTTCTACAAACCCTGGAGAGGGAGCTGAACCCGAAGCACGACAACTCAAGGAAGTCATACATAAGTGACTGACTTCAAACAACACTATAACCCACACTCAGGGGGGTTGAGTGTGGGTTGAGTTTGGGTTTTGTTGAACCGTGGGTTGTTGTTGAACTGTGGGATATCATGTTGTCTGAACGCAGCTGTAGTATCAAGCCATGGCTTGTTAACCAGAAACAACCCATGAAGAGAACCTATGGTTTGTTTTTGGGTTGTTCACCATGGTTTGTTATCTCAGCTGAGTTCAGAAAACACAGTAGCCCATGCTTCAGCAACAACCCATACTCAACCCTTAAGTGTGGGCTATCGTGTTGTCTGAACTCAGTCTATATGTTAACAAGGCATCCCCCAAAAGACAAAACCAGGATCAAAAGAGGGTTGTTGATTTAGCAGGGACATGGGAAAAGAAATAGTGATTGTCCCTGGTCAGTGGGGTGGCTGGACTATCCCTAAAGTGGGCTCATGCCACAGTAAATTTGCTCTTAGCTACAGTGCCACTAGGCTGTTGTTTTTCCTACAACAGTCTAGCACAATCCTCCCTCTGAAATATACAAACACTAATACTTCTGAAAAGCTCTGGGGATTCTACGCAATGATGCCAATAAGTTGAAGAATTTTGAACATAGATTTACTTTTCAGTATGCGGAGAAGGTCTTTCTATCTCAGGGAGGGATGGAAGGAAATGCAGGCATGTAAATTATGCCACGGCAGTTTCTGATGTTGCGATAAGATTTAGATCTGATCTGCATTTAAACAGAAAGTAGAAAATGGCATGAAAATTCAGATAAGTGCAAGATCATGCATATTCTGGTGGCAGGAATATTAAATATACCAGCATAATGGAACAGAAGGCCCGGCTGGTAATGGATTGTGAAAAAAGAGTTCAGGGTTTTAATAGATCATTCCTTCAGATCATCAGCGCCACAAAGTGGGAGTTAATAAATTATTTGACATGCGTATTTTCTCCGATATTTTAACTAGCGGTAATGAACGGGTTGTGTCATCTCACCTAGATGGGGGCGAAACACTGCAGGGAAGTCTGATTTACAAACTTCCTTCCAGATTGATGGCCAGGGCAGGAGGTCATAAACAAGGAGATGTCGGGAAGGGAACGGAAGAGTTGGAAGCGCCCTTGTCAGAGATGCGGTTCGGGTTAGGTTGGCACAGAGACTGGTGGCTCCAATGTCAGCGGGGTCATGTATCTGCTCCAGATTTTACTCTGAACTTTTGAGGAACTATCCATGGTACCGAACCTATTTCTTGGATGGGATTCAGCACTGTGGATTAAAGATCAGAATAAAATACAGAGCGGATATGCAGCCCCACTGGCATTGGAGCCACCAGCCTCCACAGGTAGCAGGTGACTTTTGGCAGTCCTGGAAGTGGGAGTCTTGAAAGAGGAAAGACGGAACTGAGACGGAACACTGACGTAAACTCTGCCGGAAAGCCAAGGCAAAAGCAGAGAGGCCGCTTACTGGGACAGGCTGTTTCAAACATATTACTCCAGCACTGCGTCAACTGTACTGATTCCCGATTCAAAGAGTTGGCGCTGACTTTGTAAAGTCCTAAATGGCTTAGGACCAGTCTACCTGAACGAGTGCCTTCTTCTCCCACATGTTCCCACCCGATTGCTAAGACCATCTTTAGACATTCTTCTCTGGATGCCGGTGCCTCACAATGGTGCAATGGTTGGATACCAGGGACAGAGCCTTCTCTGTAGTGGCCCCCTGTCTCTGGAATGTCCTTCTCAGGGAGATCCACCTGGCATCTTCACTGTATATATTTAGACACCAGGTTAAGACCAGTTTGAGCTTTTGCTATTGGCTCCACTTCCTTGTCTAACACGATCCACCCATCTCCTCCCACTCACTGGGCTGCCCAACCCTGGCAGACATTGACTGGGTTCAGACAACTGAATAACCCACACTCAAGGGTTGAGTATGGTTTGTCGCTGAACTGTGGGCTGTTGAAACATGGGTTATCATGTTGTCTGAACCTGGCTGAGATAACAAACCATGGTGGACAACCCATAGTTCACAACCCAACAAGAAACCATGGGTTCTCTTCGTGTGTTGTTTCTAGTTAACAAGCCTTGGCTTGTTAGCGCAGCTGGGTTCAGACAACACAATAACCACTGTTCAACAACAACCCACACTCAACCTGTGCTCAACCACTGAGGGTGGGTTATCATGTCATCTGAACCTGGTCATTGCTAGACTTGGCAGCTGTTCTATCAGCCACCACCCCCTGAGCTCCTAGGCTCCGTCCCTTGTCCTAGGGTCTGAACCTCAGATCATCTAGTGCTGGGGTGGACAGAAGGTAGGACTCCAGATGTTTTGGACCTCAGCTCTGAGAAGCCTGCTGTCAGCATGGCCAATGGTCAGGAATGCTGGGAGTTGAAACCCAAAGCATCTGGAGATCTACCTTCTGCCCACCCCTGGTCTAGTAAGCCTAGGTAGGGTGACAGGGGATGATGGTACCTCATTATTCCTTCACTTTGCTGCTTTGAGTGGCATCAGCCAAGCAGTACCAACATGCAGACCTGCATGCACCTGACTTAAGTCCCAGTTAGTCTTGGCAGATTATATCTGAAGGGTGTCTCAAGATTTCATGACAGTGTTGGTTCCTCCAAGCAAGAAAACAGAGCAAAGGAGACTGATGCCTTTGTTCATTTATTTGCTATACTTTTAAAAATCACCCAATAACCAACGTTCCCTGGGTGGTGTACAATACATTATAAACAAGGTACAAATGCTAGAACAAAATCAAAAACAGTGCAGGATTGTCTTTGCCCCCACTTGTGTCTAGCGTGCAGGATGCAAGTTTTTGGATTCCACGACTCTTTTACCTTTGGCTGGATGTAAAAAAAAGGGAAAGGGATGGCACGCAAGCAGGTGTGATCTGGCTATTTCTCCTCCAGTCCCAAGGTAGGATGGAAGATGTTGCCATTAAAGTCCATTGCTGCACTCTTCCCTCTTGTCCGTTGAGAAGCATGTTTCTTAATTTCACTAACAGACTTAATAACTGAATATTTTTCCCACACCCACCTCTCCTCCCCCCCCCCCAGGTCTCTGACAGATGCGACTATGTCTTTGTGAACGGGAAGGAAATGAAAGGCAAAACCAACGTCCTCGTTCATTTCACGTACCAGCATCTGAGCGCCCCGCTGGAGATGACCGTGTGGGCGCCCCGTCTCCCTCTGCAGATCGAGGTCTCCGACACGGAGTTAAACCAGATCAAGGGGTGGCGGATCCCCATCGTCTCGAATAAGAGGTGAGCTTCGTCGGAGGATGTTCCTCCTGGTCTCGGCGCCTGCCGAAGAACCGGCAGGTCACAGTACCCTCCATTCGAACGGAAACCTGAAAGTCAACACGGGAACTTTTTTTCTCTTAATTCAAAGTATTTATTTTATTTATTTTATTTATTTATTTCTTATATTTATTGATCGCCCATCTGGCCGGTCACCCGGCCACCCTTTATTGACCAACTTTAAGGGCTATACAGCCCTTTCAAGGCTGTTTACACACTCTGGGCCGGTTCGCACGACACGGAAACCAGCGGGGGAGCAGAAGCCCCCCGCGGTTCCCGTGTCATGTGAACAGGAGGCTGGGCGGGGGCGTCCCCGCGGGATGGGCGCACGTGTGAAGCACGCAAAGTGACCATGGGCGGTAGAGGGGTAAGCCCCTACCGCACATGGCCACCCTGCCATGCGAAAAGCTAGCGGCCGTATCGCGGGGGCCGCACAGAGGTGGCAGCCCAGAGCGGCCAGAGCTGCGACCGCTCTGGCCTGTAGGGGCAAACGGTCCCTCTGGGCATCCCGAGCCTGCCGCCCCCTAGTGCCGGGAGTCCTGCACTGCAGTCAGTGCAGGGACTGCCAGCTCCACCGGGGTCCACCCATGTGCGTGGGGCGCAGGTCGTCTGCGGCGCCCCGCCAGACCCCGCAGATGGCCCCGTGGTGCCTCCCCCGCTCAGTCGCCTGGGTCGTATGAACTGGCCCTCAAATAATCACACCATAGGGAGAGCTGCCTGATACAAGGTCAGACACTTTATCCATTTATTCATGTATTCGACTACCACCAGGGAGGTTGAACCTGAGGCCATATGGGCCTACATGGGGTCCCAATCCAGCCTTCTGGGGTTCCCCAACCCTTTCCCCCGACTGTCAATTGTGGTGGTTTTCCAGCTTTTGTGCCGTTTCCCCCCCCCCTTCTAAAAAGCGGAAATGCTTCCCCTAAGGCTTAATTACTGACAGTAAGATCTTTAAGCTCAAAGATGCTGGTATATATTTATTTATCTGTTTATTTTATTTGCCTTTGGCCCTACCCACCACTGGAATACAGCCCCTGAGAGCATCTCCAAAATGGAATTTCCCTTGCAGGCTGAAAGAGGTGGCTCACCCCCGTCCTAGCCTATCAGGGATCCTTGATGAGAAGATCAGTAACAGTGGAAGAACTTCCCTGGAAGACAGCTCATTCGCATGATTTTTAGTTTCCCCCTGCAGTGAGGAGCAGCTGGGTACATTCTAAACTTTGTAGTATTTGAGTTTTAAACTCAAATTATGTTTGTATTTGGGGTATTTTGGCCCTGCCTCTTCTGCCTTCAGCCATGCCCACCACTGGAATGCACACCCCCCCCAAGAACTTCTCCAAAATGGAGTTTGGCCCTTGTGCAGGAAGAGGCTCGGCAACTCCTGTCTACACTGACTGGCAGTGGGTCTTCCGGCTTTCAGGCAGATGTTTTCCCCAGCTCTCTGTGGAGATTCTGAGGATTGGCCCTGAGACCTTCTGCATTGCATCTTTCCCCCTCTATCCTTTTTAGTGGATCTGGAGCATCCCTGTAAGAAACTGAACGCTGAACTAGATGGCCTTGGGTCTGGTCCAGGAGGGCAGGTCTCTTCATGGCTCTAGTCCTCATGAGTGATTCAGGAAGAATCGCAAGTGAGTGGGACTGCCCCCCAGGTGGTGGGGGGGAAAACCCCAACCCCACCCCTGCCTTAGCCCCTGCAGAGTCACTGCCAGTTGGAGTGCAGAGTATTGGACCAGATGGACAAGTAATCCAACCTGGCATAAAGCAGCTTCTTCCGTTCCGAGCAGGGCTACCTTAATGTGCCCCTGTTCTCCTGACCCTCCCTGCCTTGTCTTGACAGGCCAGCGAGAGACAGTGATGACGAAGAAGAGGATGAGCGGAAGGGACGAGGCTGCACCCTCCAGTACCAGCATGCCATGGTGCGGGTCCTCACGCAGTTCGTCGCTGAGCCCGCAGATCCCGGCAGCCAGACGTCTTATCTGCTGGGCTCGGACTGGCAGGTTGACATCACCGAGCTGGTGGGCGATTTCATACAGGTGGAAGAGCCGAGGATCGCAACGCTGCAAGATGGGCAGGTGCTGGTCGGACAGGAGCTCGGAATGACGACCATTCAGGTAAGGGGAAGGAAGGAGGTGCTGGGAAAGAACAAGAGAAGTGCCTTTCTACATCAGGCCAAAGGTCCAACTCATCCAAGGTCAGCTCCAGGTTTTTGGAGAGCCCTTGGGCAAGGCACCCTCAAGGGGCCCCTTCCTTCAGTGAGCCTGCCTTCCCACCGCCACCGTGGACCACGGCTCTTGGTCCTCACCCTCTTTCTCATCATTGCTGCCACTTGCTTGCTTGGCAGGCAGAGAGCGAGTGGCGACGTGCTCTCTTCTCTCACCACACGCCAGCAAGAGGCAGGCAAGCAGTGCGTGAAAGAAGGCTCGACAGTGGGCCCTGCTGTGCTGGGCCCTCTGCTACCCGGATGTGGCCCTGACTTAATCCAGCATCCTGATCCAAAGGACAACAGCAGGCGGTGCAGGTGTTGGGCCTAGCCAATATTGGCCCCCCCCTCTCGTGCTGTGGGGGGGGCCCGGAAGAGCCTGCTCTGCAACCCCCCCCCCCGCGCCGCCCCCACCACCCCCTCTTGCCCCCGCTGGGCCTGGCGTGCTTGGGCCTGGCCAGGTGCAACCGTGCCTCCCTGGATGGGGGCCTGATATGAATCCAGCAGCCGGTACCAAAAGGACCAAACAGGTGCTCTGGGGTTCGATCTTAAAGATGGCTGCCAGCCTTCCCCTGCGGTCTGTCCCCAAGATCTGATAATTAGAGGTGTGTTGCCTCTGAAAGTGGAGCCAGGGCACCTTTCCCAGATGCGTCATGAAGAGGGCCACAAACTGGTCTCTCAAAATCATGTGGGATAGTCATTAAAATGACAAGTACCCAGGGGAGGCTGGTGACTCCTGTGTCAGTGGGGCTCCTTATCCACGGCAGCTTTTATTCTCAGCTTTATAGGAGCGATCCGTGGCGCTGCCTGTACTCCATCCCCAAAATAGGTTCACCACCATGGGGCACCATGGATAGTTCCCATAAAGCTCAGAATAAAAGCTGCCATGGATAAGGAGCCCCACTGATATAGGAGTCACCAGCCTCCCTTGTAAATAGGGCCTGCAACAAAATGTTGCAGCGTATAGAGCTCCTGTTCAGGGTTCCAGCCAGCCATGTCCTTTTCCAGGATACTTCATTCAATTTCCCTGGTGTTCTGTCCCCTCTTTCAGCCTGCTGATTCTTCCCTGTTGTGAGTGGGTGGTGCTGTTTTGGCTACATAAAGATTGGCACTCACACAATGAGATGTTGCATGATGTCATGTTTGCCTTTCAGCAATGGAATTTTTAAGCACATTTTCAAGGTGGTAAAGGAAAAGTCAGACATTGGCTTGCAGAGAGGCTTGATGAGGGCAGCAGGTCTGGCAGAGTTGGCATGGTTGCAGCTGCTTGTTGGCTCAGTGCCTGCAGCCTAACACAGTAAAGCACATTTGGCCATTGAATGGCATGTGGGGGAGGGGATAGAGGCTGGGAGGCATGCGATTTTGGCCAACAGTGGCCAATATTTTTTCCCTCCACAGGAGCAGACTATCTGAGCAGTGAACCCTTTGAATTTCAGCAGTAGTGCCGTTAAAGGGCCACAACTGTTCTTGATTCACCCTGCAGGGGAGGGCAAACAATTCAGAGCAGGTCACAGGCATAAAGATAACCAAGCTGAGGGAAGCAGGAATAAGGCAAAAAAGTATTATATTTCACGAAGAATGCGCTAAAAGCGTAAAAAAACAAAGCACCTTTCCATTTTTACACTGGTGGATATCTGGATATGGGACCCTGCCAAGGGGCCTACAAAGCATTCAGTAGCAGCATTTGCCTTGTGCATTGAACAAATTGTCAATCCTAGAAAGGTAGCTTTTTGGAAGCAGGGACGGTCTACAACCCTCCGTAAAGATCTTTATTTATGCAGTGTTCTCCAACCTTAGGTCCCCAGATGTTTTTGGCCTACACAGCTCCCAGCATGCCCCAGCCAGCTATGCTGGGAGTTGTAGGCCAAAAACATCTGGGGACCCAAGGTTGGAGAACACTGATTTATGGGTTACAAAAACTCAGCATCTAATCTTGTCTTCCATGAGTGTCCATAAATATAAAAAAATATCTCCAGGAAGGGAATTCAGAGAGAGAGAGAGAGAGAGAGAGAGAGAGAGAGAGATTGCTAGTCAGTCCATCCACTTGAAAGAATATGTATAGCCTGTCACTTGAGAAATCCTCAAATAGTAAGCTGCTTTTGAAATGCCAAGATCTCCGAGAGGGATAACTCCGCCAGCATCCATCTGGTTTAACTCTTTTTTTATATATATAAATCTCGCTTGTCTTGCCCTAAGGGAAGGCAAAACAAAGAAAGAAAGAAAAGAAAGAAAGAAATCAATATAGACAGGTCACTGCCCCAGTAAGTTTACAATCTACATTTTGACAGTAGTGGACGAACAGTATAGGGAGAGCAGAAAGATGAGACAAGAAAATGTAACGTCGGATCAATATGAGCAACCGTAGCTACGTCGTGTTTACATATCGGGATGCTTGAGGATTTCGTTCTGTCTGCATTGTGAAGCAAGTCAACCTGATTCACACCTTCCAGACTCACGTGTGGATCGGAACTGACTTAATCCTTCAGATTTCTCACTTCCCCAAATTTTGCGGCGCAGTTCTAGGCTCAAAGGGTGTACCAACATCTGTATTTAAAATGCACCTTTTAGGATACAATACAGTTAGGAATGCATACTTGGATAGAAGATACATTTAGAAGTATGTATTTGCTGAGAAATTACATTCAAAGATATACATTTTTAAACAATATGGCAGATAAATGCAACAATGAGACAGAATAGACTTATGAATGAACATGCCTGAAATGGAGAGAAAAAAAGACTGATCTGTCCATTCCAACTTCCGTATGTTCCCCAAATATCCCTTTTGACCAGTGATAGTCTCTATTTTCTGGTCCTTATCACTGTCCTCAAGTTTCCCTTGGGGTTTTTTTTAGGGCTGCAGCTCAATTAACCAAAGTGTGATCAATTAATCATATGAGTTTTAGTTGACTAATCAATTACTCTATCAATTATGTTGGCACATAGGTAAAAAAAACAATGGGTTGGATCCAGACTTAGTCATGCTTAGGGTAGACCCACTGAAATCAATGGGAATTAAATTCATCATGACTGACTCAAATCTCATTGATTTCAATGGGTCAGTTCTAAGTATGACTAAGTCACGATTCAACCCAAGATATGGCAAACACGCAGAGCGGTCCTTCATGATGCCTTGTCCATACCTGCTTGCCTGTTGTGTTCTAAAAGAAATGAATGAGCATGAGCAGTGCGTAGTGCGCACATGCACAGCCCTGATGATGACCCAACACAGAAGAAGCCACTGTGCGTGCATGAGTCAGCGAGGACACTTCACATGTGCAATCGCTGACACAGAGCGACAAGTAAGAACAGGGATGGAGAGTGATTGAGTGGTTTCTGACACTGCGCTGTGATTGTTAAAGTGGTAGAGATGGGGGAAAACAAAGAGTGTGTCCCCCTCCACCCCTGGTTATCCACCTTGGGCATGATTCACGGAAAGGCGGGATATGAATATATCAGGGGAGGCTGGTGACTCCTGTGTCAGTGGGGCTCCTTATCCATTGCAGCCTTTATTCTGAGCTTGATAGGAGGTATCCATGGTGTTCCATGGTGGTGAACTATTTGGGGGTTGGAGTACAGCACCATGGATAGCTCCTATAAAGTGCAGAATAACAGCTGCAATGGATGAGGAGCCCCACTGACACAGGAGTCCCCAGCCTCCCCTGGAAGATATGAAACGGAGAAATCAACTGGCTCTAAGAAGTTTTACGTGCTGATCGTTGCCTCATTTTCCCCACACACACACAGATTCTGTCCCCGCTTTCTGATGCCATCTTGGCCGAGAAGACTGTGACTGTTCTTGATGAGAAGGTGACTATTACTGACCTGGGAGTCCAGCTCGTGACCGGGCTTTCACTCTCTTTACAACTGAGCCCAGGAAGTAACAAGGCCATCTTTGCCACAGCGGTAGCCCAGGAAACACTTCAGACACCAAAGCAGGTACGAGGCCCCATCACGTGTCACCCAGCAATGGGCCGCCATTTCTGAGGCATGCTTTCCTTGAGATCTCCCCGCAGGGTGGCCAGGTGTCCTATTTTATAGAGGACAGCCCTCTATCGGAAGCAGAGGGGGCTGTTGGCTCCCATGTCAACGAGGCTGTGTATCCTGCTCCGGATTTTACGCCAAGCTTTTAATGAGCTATCCATGGTGCTGAACCCTCTCACGGAAGCATCCTCTATTTGAAGACATCCTTTATGGTTCTGTGACCGTAGAATAAATATTGACGGATTGATTGAAGGCATCCTCTATTTGAAAGGTTGTCCAGTTTAATCCAAGTCCGGTTTAAAAATAAAGAAACGTAAGAAGAACAGAGAGCAGTACTGGGGTTTTGAGGTTGCCCATCGTCGACCATTAGCACCTAGAAAGCAGACTGGGCAGGCACATATTTACCTGGTCATTGTCCTCCCCACTATGGTGAGATGGGTTGTATTCCTATTTAAATGATAGTAATTATTTCCAAATTCACATCTATACATATGAGTGAGCATATCCAAATTTAATGCAGAACTATGTCTTCTTCTGTTTTTTGTTTTAGGTGGGTTATTTTTGGTGATATGATTTCCCTTTTTTTTTTTTTTGGTGATGGATGGGTCACCAAAATCTCCAGCCCACCATACTGAGAATCAGGTCAAAGTCTTTTTTTTTTTTAAGCAAGAAAAAATAATAGTATTGTTCTAATATTTTATTTATTCATTCATTATATTTATATCCTGCCTTTTTTTTCCTGCTTGGGACCCAAGGCAACTTACGTAACCCTCCTAATAAAACATCTAAAAATGTGTAGGCTTTCACACATGAAGATCACCAAACACATAAACAGAGAGAAAACAAAGTTCCTGGACAAAGCACTGTACAGATAGGACTAAAAGGAAACAAAGGCTGAGGAAAAACAGGTACCAGGCCTAAAATGTTGCTCAGCAACCAGGTGTCATTTCTGAGGCCTACTTCACTTGAGCACTCTAGCCAGCAGAGCTGTTGAGGTTGGGCTGAAGTCATTTTATTATGATTAATATTATTCTAAAAAGGCATTCTAAATTTATAGGCTCTCACACCTGAAGGCCACCAAACAGCTCAATCGGGAAAACAAAGTTCCAGTAAATACGACTGTAAAACTAGAACAAGTACAGAAAAAGAATGGCTTCCCATCTCTTCTGTTTGCCCCTCATAAATAACACTCTATCGCACAATTCAGCCGCCATAAATATACTGTGTGTTTCTTTAAAATAAATAAATAGAGGTGGCGCCTTGTCTCACTGTGTACCTCAGCAAACATGTATTTGACTATCTATATACTGCTGAGAAATTAAAAGAGAAAGAGTTATGCTTTTCCTTCTCCTGTCATAAAGTTTCAAAGCCGAGGCCTTTGCTTTCATCCTGCTTTAAATCTCATTGTGAGTGCAAGGAAACGTTCTATTCACACACACACCCAACCGAAGTTTCTGAAAAGTGTCAGATCCAGGTTAGATTGCTGCATGCATAGCATGTGGGGCTGCCATTGAAGGTTAGATTACTGCCTGCATTATAGTATGTGGGGCTGCCCTTCAGGAACTTTAGCTGGTTCAGAATACAGCTGCTAGATTGCTAGCTGGGACGCACTGTCCTGATTGCGTTTCACCTCTCTTGAAAGAGTTCATTGGCTCCAAGTATGTTTTGGGGCACACTTCAAAGTGCTAGTTTGGACCTCTAAAGCCCTAAATGCACAGCGGCCTGGGTAACCAAAGGACTGCCTTCTTCCATAAAAACCTGCCCAGAATTTAAGATCCATGTTAGAGGGACCCCTGCCTTGAGAGGTTCAGGGCGCAGTACCTGATGGCCTTATATTCCTACGGTGGTTGCCTTATAACTGGTTGCCGGCCAGATGGGCGATTAATAAATGTAAATAATAAATAAATTAATAAATAACAGGTCAGACCATGTTTCCATCTCCAGTAGTCCATTATTATCTACTCCTAAGGAGGGCAGATATTCAGGTTTGTGGGATCTACTTTGTTTTTTACTAGAACCTCAAGGCCACCCAATCAGTTGATGTGCAAAATAGTGGCTCGGGGGCCAATGCACACTTAGAATTATGGGACAGGGTTCTTCTGTGTGCACCTGCTCAGCCCAGGAATTTTCGTTGAGCTCACAATCCATCCACGCAAGAATCCACTCCTGGTTTTCCTCCCAAGCTTCCTCCATTTCAGCAGCCTTCATTTAGAAAAGTAAAGCCCTTCAGTTCTTGTTGTGGCTGTTAACGATGGGGACCGCCAGAAAACCTCACTGACCTACTGAATATCACCTTTGCTAGAAGTCTACCAGTAGATCCCAATCTTCCATCGGCCAACCCCTGCTCTCTTCCAATTGGCAAGGAGCTCTCCAAACCCTGCGACCTGGGTTTTTTTTTAAATTTTAGAGATGCGGGGGATTGAATCTGGGGCCTTCCCCATGCAAGGCAAGGCGCTCTGCAGCTGAGCTATGACGCCTGCCAATTTACAGGAAGGGGCATGGGCTCTCTTCCCCTCATCCTCCCATTTCTTTCTCAGAGCAGCCCTCCAGCAAAGCTAGGCTGAAGACAGAGGACAGGGTTTTTCAGAGAGCCGAGTTGAGTCTGAAAGAGGGATTGCTTCTCGTGCTGAGTACATGCCTCCTTCTGTTGTCACTGCTAAATAGATAGTGCGTGCTTCTCTGTGCTGCCTCCTAAATCTGCCGTACCTCTTTGACCAGAGGGGACAGTGGGACAAGCAACGTGTCATTTGTACACCATGGAAAGCAACGCTTCTGTGGCTCACGCTGGCTCAGCTTGTCTGAGCGTGGAAAGCTAAGCAGGGTCAGGCCTGGTTATTACTTGGATGGGAGACCCCTCCTCTAGTTTCCTGCATTGAGCAGGGGGTTGGACTCGATGGCCTTGTAGGCCCCTTCCAACTCTATGATCTATGAATCTCACTCCCCTTTTGCCTCTGAGGTTGTCTGTGAGTGTATGTCCGTGCACATGTCTGTGCATGCATGAGGGCTGCATTTGGCCCAGAGCTGCCAGTAGCTGACCCTGAATTCATGTTTCCTCCCCCACAAAACCCTTCTCTTAAAAGCAGTGGTGGGTAACTTCTGGTGGAAAGGGGACCATATCCCTGCTTGTTTCCCACCAGGAAACCTTCTGCACCCAAACTGCTGCAGTGGTGGCCAAAATCCTGTGGCTTCAGAAGGAAACAAGTGTCTGGTGTGGGCAGGGGGGCGCTACATTTCCAAGCAGAATTGTCAGTTGTTTTCTTGCAAAGTTGGAGCGGTTGCCCCCAGTGCAGCAGCAAATTTGGCAGTGATGGCGGCAGGAAGCCGCCAAACATGACCGTGGGGGCCACGTCTGGCCTGCTGGCCACGTGTTACTCACCCACCCCTCTGTATTGCAGCCAAATATATCGGCCACGTTAGGTTAAATTCCTGCTAACTGGGAAGAGACGCTTGTTCATCTCAGAGTCTCTCTTTTATCTGGTTGGTGGGGAAAAGAACCTACGGCTTCATCCTTGGTAGGGGCAATCAAAATGAGGCTTCCTTCTACACAGTCTTTGTAGAGTTTAGCAATCAAGTGACACACAGCAAGAAAGCTGGGACAGCCAGCTAATCCTCTGCTGACCTGGGGAGCTAAATGCACTACCTTGAAATCAGCTCAAAAGCTGCTTCTGGTGGCATTGAACTCAGGCAAGCTGTGCATTTCAGTTTCCTAGAAATTGAGTTGCATTCGAATCCGTCCTGTGGGTGTGATGGGGCAGTGGAGAGAAGGGGGAGATAAATAGAACCAGGTGATGTGAGAAAGCATAGAAAGCTATCTCGGGGAGCTTGTCAATGATCCCTTCTCTGTGTTAAAGGGCCACATTGGATTTGACAAGGGAGAAAAAAATGTCCAGGATGTCCCTGATTAGCACAAAAGAAGAACTTCTCGGGTTAGCAGGGTTGGCTTAGTTGGGAACCTGTCAAGGTCCATACCCCAGTAGCGGGGTACAGTAATACCTTGGATTGCAAGCATAATTCGTTCTGGAACCGTGCTTTTAATCCAAAACACTCTTATATCAAAGCGAGTCTCTGGCGGGCGTGAGCGGGGCCGATTTCACTACTTGTTTTGCTCGCTTGTTTATCAAGTCAAAATTTATTTTAAAAATGTGCTTGTCTTGCAAAACGCTCTCAGACCAAGTTACTTGCAATCCAAGGTATTACTGTACTTCCAATCAACCAAAAGCCTATGAATAGCTCCTATGAAGCTCCAACCAAAAAAGATGCAATGGGTAAGGAGTCACCAGCCTCCCTTGACTATGGAGAGATGCGTGGTGCTGAACTCCATCCCCAAAATAGGTTCACCACCATGGAGCACCATGGAGAGCTCTGATAAAGCTCAAACAAAAAGATGCAACGGATAAGGAGCCCCACTGCCATAAGGCGTCACCAGCCTCCCCTGGATTTCTCCCCTCATACGCGCACACAGAATGGCACAGGTTCAACCCCACCTCACCCCCTGCATTCTACTGTCTCCTTCTACTGCTTGAGCAGACTAGGCCTGAGGCCTGCTCTCAACCATGACCTGCACACAATGCGAGGAGACATTGCATTTTAAGTGCCTTTTAAAAAAAGAAATAATGTAATGAATGCATGGGTTGGGTTCCCCCCCCTCCCGCCACACACACCCCACACATTCGAACACAGAGCAGTAGTAGGTGATCCCAATCACCTGTGATGCTGTTTGACATGTCATTTATTAGCGTTTCAAAGCAGACTCCAGGGACCTCGGGGGGGAACCGGCTCTCTCTTTGCGCTTCTGTGGAAAACAAATCTTATTACCAATGACTATTTAAAATGAGTCCTTTAAAAAAAAAAAGAAGAAAAAAAAGGCTCAGTGAGGAATTAAATTTCTTCCCCCGCGATGGTTCGAGGCCAGAAGCATAGTTTCCTCCTTGATCTGTCATCGAAGCCACTCGTGGGGGGGGGGGTTTCACAAGACTGGGGGTGACATGTCTTCACTGAATTTCCTACTGCTGCCAATGAGTGACAACTGGGGAAGAGAGGGGGACTCATTTTGCTCATGTCTGTGTCGAGACTGCAGCCGTAGCAGTAGCTCTCCAGTTAGATGTCCCACCGCCCAAGATCCTTTCACTTCTGCCGGTCCGGAGTGCGCCAGCAAGGGTGTTAGTGGGTGCTTGCCCATGGGGCCCTATCATCAGTGCTAGCCCAAGACAAATGGCTGCCTGAAGCAGAGACCAAATGTTCCCCTCCCCATCCCAGCTAAGGCCAACACTTAAAAAAACAACAACACAACAACCACTGGCTGCATCATTCTCAGACACCAAGTCCTGACTCCATCTACCACCCCGCTTGAGGCTCTCTCTCAGCGGTCAAGTCTTGCCCGGTGGCCTCCTTTGCAGGGCCAGCAAGACACCCTCAATAATAGGCCCCCTCCCTCAGGGAGTCCACCTTCTCACCACCATTGTCAACAGCTGCCCTTGCTCCTCATCCTCTTTCTCATCATGGCTGCCACTTGCTTGTATGACAGGCAGAGAGCCTGTGTGAGCAAGCAGGCCGCGGCATCTCCTGCTGCTCCTCCTCACCACCACCGTTGCCTGGGCCAGACTGAGAAGTAGGTGAACCAGCAGGTTGCAGTGGTGAAGAGGAAGAGTAACTCCAGGGGGCTCTTGTCAGTGGGCCCCTGCTGGGGTTCGGGCCCTTGGCAGGTACCCAACCATGCCTTCCCTTGATGCTGGCCCTGTCTCATAGTGCTGCCTGAAGCAGGTTGCTTCAGCCCGCTGCATGGCAGGGCCAGCCATGATCCATTACTGATCTGTTTCTGGGTAAAATTCAATGTGCTGGTGATGATCTTTAAAAGTGCTAAATTGCAAGATCATCACCAGCACGCTGATTTGTGCCCAGGAATGGATCCCGATGATGGCAGAGGCAAGCAAGACTAATTGGGAAGTGTGAGAGGGCCTCCTCAGGCCTCACCTTAATCTATGGCAATCACTACCTCAGGAGGTCTATTTGTCCCCTTCTCTCCCTGCCTACATTGAGAAAGTGGATAGGGAGACATTTTCCTCCCTCTCTCATAATACTAGAACCCGTTGGGGCCATCCCATGAATCTGATTGGTGGGAGATTCAGGACAGATCAAAGGAAGGACTTCTTCACACAGCACAGAGTTAAACTATGGAATTCACTTCCACAAGATGGCCACCAATTTGGAGGGCCTTAAAAGGGGATTGGACAAATTCATGGAGGAGAAGGCTATCCATGGCTACGAGTCCTGATGGCTATATGCTACCTCCAGTATCAGAGGCAGTATGCCTAAGTACTTCAGTTGCTGGGGAACATGGGCAGGAGGGTGCTGTTGCACTCATGTCCTGTTTGAGGGTTTCCCATGGGCAGCTGGTTGGCCCGTGTGTGAACAGAATGCTGGACTAGATGGACTCTTGGTCTGATCCAGCGTGGCTCTTCTTATGTTCTTATGTACATTTAAAAAATTAAGTAGACAGACATTTAATCTGCCAGGTTGAAGTGGGTACTGATGGAACCCTTTTGTTTATAAATCATTTTATCTGCTGCATCTGTCTCTGATTTTTATTGTTTTATTTTGTGTGTGTGTGTGTGTGTGTGTGTGTGTGTGTGTGTGTGTGTTATAAAAACTGTTGGAAGATGCCCCAACTGCTGTTCATGCAGTGGAAAGGTAGGATATATATTCTCTGAAATAAATAAATCCGCATACCAGAGACTGAACCTGGGGACTTCTGCATGCAAAACATGCACTCTACCACCCAAGTTTAGCTTGCTTCCCATGTGCTTTGCATGCCTAAGTTCCCAGATTCAACCTGAGAAGGCCCTCTGCCTTGTTACCATCCTCTCAACCTCTCTTGCAGGAGGCACTTGGAGGAGGGCCTCCCATGGAGAGCATAGTGTACAGACAGGTTCATACTGGGAGAGGTGCTCCATCAGATATGGCAGGATGGAGGATACACTGCAACATTTTGTTGCAAGTCCCACTTGTAGCAATGGGTGGTTGACTCTGTAGACTGAGTCCTCCTTCAACTCCACATAGAGAGACTCAATTATTATAGACAGCAGAGGAGTGTGGCCAAAGAATCCCAGAAGACCTTGCATCACAGCCCTTCAATTTTCCATCTCTGGATCCTGATTGTACTTAGAAAACAAGTTCTGACAGGTTTGTTCTGTTTTGTTTTGTCTCCATCACAGGAAGCTGCTATCAGTTGCTGGATCCAGTTCAGCGATGGGGCAGTCATGCCCTTGGACATTTATGATGTCAAGGATTTTTCTTTGCTGGCCACATCTCTGGATGAGAAAGTGGTCTCTGTCCACCAGAGCCCAAAATTTAAATGGCCCATCATCATGGCTGAGTCAGAAGGCCAGGGGCTGTTGGTGAGGGTGGAGATGGTGATCAGTGAATCGTGCCAGAAATCAAAAAGGAAGAGTGTTATGGCTGTTGGAATGGGGAATATCAAGGTCAAGTTTGGGCAGAATGATGCTAATCCCAACACCAGTGACAGCAAGCGTGGCGGGGTCGGCATGCATCTGGAAAACCATACCAGTGACCGGCGTCAGAAGACGACTCTGCAGGAGAGGTCTCGGCAAGATGGGCCTTATTACACCTCGTCGATGGGCCAAGAGGAAACCAGAGGGGCCAGCACTCAGAAGTCCATCTTGAGTAAAAAAGAGGACCGTGAGAGTCTTCTGGATGATGACAGCCATATGCAAAACATCCCAATGGACTTCACCAGCTTCCCAGCACAGGTGGACCTGCCGAGGAGCAATGGAGATTCAGAAGAGGATAACCTTGAGGAGACACCCCGGGGCCTAAGTGACTTGGAGATTGGGATGTATGCTTTGTTGGGAGTCTTCTGCTTGGCCATCCTGGTCTTCCTTATAAACTGTGTCACCTTTGCCTTGAAGTACAGGCACAAGCAGGCTCCCTTTGAAGAGCAAGAAGGCTTGAGCCATTCTCATGACTGGGTAGGGCTAAGCAATAGGACAGAGCTGTTGGAGAACCATCTCAACTTCTCCACGCAGCAAGAGGAGTGCATTACAGCCATTGACCGAGGCATGGACTTAGAAGAGAGCAAATATCTCCTCACTGCCAATGCCCAGAAGAACCTCAATGGCCAAGTCTTCCGGCCCTCAGATTCTGCCCCCTTCCCCGAAGGGAAGGAGCAGAAGAACGAGCAGACAGCCTCACCGACCTCCAAGCGGAAACGCGTCAAGTTCACCACCTTCACTACCATCTCTTCGGATGGCGGGTGCCCCACTGTCAACTCCATCCTGACAAGCAGTGAGGATGATATTAAATGGGTTTGCCAAGACATGGACCTGGGGGAATGCAAAGAATTAAGAAACTATATGGAACGGCTACATGAAAATGCATAACAATACACCAGAGACTGTTTTCTTTCTTTTCTTTTCTTTTTTCCACTCACCTTTCTGCCTTTAATTTGGTGTATTGGGGCAAAAAAACAAAAATACAACCATTTGTGAACAATCAAAATGGCAGATGGTTTGGTTTCAATGGAGCCATGAAAAGCAGCTGGATTGTGATAAAGGTCCCAAACAGCCAATGTTATCTGTGCTCAGTGAATCTTAAGAAAGATGTTTGGGAAGTATTCTGATGCAAGGCAACTTACATGGGAAAATAAAATTTCAAAAAACAACACAAAAACACAATCTAATAAGATCTCATTCTTTAAACTGTTCCAGCAAATCAATACAAAATAGCAGACTCCGACGCAAAGCTTGGATATTACGATACAGACACAATTTTAATTCTCAGTATTGCAGGGCTGTGGTTCAAAGCTGGAGCTCAGGTGGGAATAAATGAGAGAGCAAAAAGCAATGAGTCAACCAATGCCGTGAGGAAGAGAGCATCCAAAGAAAAACATTCATTAAAAGGTCCGTCAAAACCGGAAACATGGCGTGGGCTGCTTTGGCTTCCCTAGCTGCAGAATTAGGAGTTCCAAAGGATGCGGAGGGAAAGTTTGATGTGTAACTGTATTTGATGGGATGGTTTCCCAACTGGTTCATTTGCCTGTCATTCAGTGAAAAAGATCCCTCCGCTCCCTTCGCCATGCTGCCATGTGCAATGAATGATGAAACTCCCTTTTTGAAGAAATAAAATTGTATATCTCTTTGTCACTTTTAGATTGTGGTCCTAAGCATGTTTTCTTGGAAGCACGGCTGGCTTCTTAGGTTGGTGAGGATGTGTGTGCGGTTGCTGGGTCCCAGAACTATTAGGGGCCCTCCCCAACTGAGAGCCTGTGCCGCCATCTTGGATTTCTCTTGGCGCAGGTTCCAGACAGATCCAAGGTTTTTCAATATCCTGCATCAATAAAACAGTGAACCCCAGAATCCACAGTGACAGCACAAGAGATTCCGGGATGGTTTATCAGTTTACTTACCCTACACCTGGGGTGGGCAAGATGTGGCCCCCAGATGTTTTGGGGTACAACTCCCATCAGTCCTAGACAGCATAGCCAATGGTGAGGGATGATGGGAGTTGTAGACCAAAACTTCTGGAAGGACACAAGTTGCCCATCCCTGCTCTATAATTCTCCTCCCCCACTGGCTTCTCTCTACCCAGGACAATTATAGTGTCCTCCAAGGCCACTTTGCCCATGCAGGTCTCCATAAAAAAGAAAAGAAGAAAAAAAGAAGAAGAAACTGGAGCCAGCTCTGCTTGGCAGTAAATCCTCTTGAAACTGGTGGTGTTTAATTCTGAGTAAACAAGTTTCCTTACAGCAAGGAGCACTATTTACAATGCATTTCCTATGCATGTCTACTCAAAGTAAATGCCGTTGAGTTCAATGGGGCCTACGCCAAGGTAAGTGTGCATAGGATTGCAGGCGAAGTATTTTATTTTTCCCTATTTAAACATTGATTCCAAAGCAAAAAGACAGTTGAAATAACGATGGAAATGGATTGAAAACAGACTCAACGGAGACATTGTAATTTCAAATGCCCACATTTTACAAAGTCAGGGAACTGAGGGAAGAACACAAAGCAAATCAGGATTTTACGCTTTGAAATCTGATTTTGGTACCCACTCCCTCATTTCATTCCATTCCATTCCCTTTTATTTTGCAATGCAAAATATGAACTTTGTAGCATCCCAAAGAGAATTGATCTACACATTCAGAATAATTGCATGGGACAGCTCTGTTGAGACCATGCTATTTTGGACTGAAGGCAAGGACTGTATGTCTGAATGCTTCTGAACTCCACGTGTGTAGAAAATTAGTACATCAGGGAGAAAGGATACAGCCTAGCCCCTCTTCTTGACAAGCTAGCTTTCTAACTCCAGGGAATACTGTTATATATACCCTCAGTGTGTATGTCTTTAGTATGTATTCAAGTTGTCACTTGATGCTGCAGCCATCAAGTGATGGATATGCATGTATGAACAAAGCCAAAGTGGGGTGGAAGGGGATATTTGATGCTTCAGAAATACAGCCCTAGAGAATTCTTCTGGAATGTATCTCCACTCTCCCACTGAGCTGTTGAGGATCTGCCTTTTCTTTTGGGGATTATTCACCAAAGGCAAAAAATAATTGTTAGTTACTTAATAATAATCTGCATTGATCTGGAGAACGAACTCCGAGGCAGCCAAAGATTCAATTTGGGGACAAGAGTTATTTTTTCCCAGTGAGCCAGCTATGAAGATGAATGGACTTCACCCACTCACAGTGCTGTGGTAAGTAACTGCAGAAAATGCTTTCGCACTGAATGCAACGCAGATGGAGCAAAGCAGAGTGAACGGGCATCCAAGGAATGGGTTATCATTGCAAAGTGGGCTTCAGTTACAACCATCCTGGGGTGGGAGTGGGGTAGGGGGAAGGATGGAGCGACCTTACCATTCAAAAGCAGCATAAACCGCTTGGGTAGGCTGCCGCGACATCTCTCCATTGGACAAATATGAGATCGAACTGCAGCTGGCGGAATATCGGCACGATAGAAAACCAGCAATCGGCATCTATTGAATTCACTGTTGCATTTTTACCAAATGGTTGGAAGCGGTTTGGCCTGGCCCTGTTTCCTCAGAGGTTTTTGAAGAAACAGAAGGATCGGCATCTTTCAGGTGAGATTTGAAGTACAGGACTGGTTCTCTCCTAGAGGCCGGTCGGTTGCACATTCTTTTATTTTATCTATTATATTTATATCCCATCTTTTTTTCCTGCAAGGAACCCAGGGCAACTTACATAATAATCCTCCTCTCCATTTTATCCTCACAACAACCTCGTGAGGTAGGTTAGGCTGAGAGTGAGGGACTGGCCCAAAGTCACCCAGTAAGCTTCATGGCCAAGCGGGGACTAGAACCCGGATCGCCTGAGTCCCAGTCCAACACTCTCACCACTGTGCCACACTGGCTCTCATTCGATACCCTCATTTGATTTCTCATAGCTTCAGGCTGGTTCTGATGCGCATGTTCATTGATGGATGGATGGTCCACGAAGCTCAATGACTTAGGAGAGGGACCATAGCTCAGCATCTGAGCATGAACAAGGTCCCAGGTTCAATCCTTCATATTGCCAGATATCTCAATTAGCAGTTGATGGGAAAGAAGGAGGAAGAAGCAGTCTGAGAGAACATCACGGCCTATTCTAGATGGACACACAACCCCCTTAGGAGATGAGAGGGGAACCAGGGCCACAGGGAAGCCAGTGTTTTTGTGAATTATTGTGAACTGCCTGGAGAGCTTTGGCTATTGGGCAGTATAGAAATGAAATGAAATGAAATAAATAGCCATGCCCAAGACCTTTAAAGCGACTGCCAATCAGAGTAGACAATACTGGTCTGGATCAGGTGTACATGACCTGGTGCCTGGGGACCAAGTCTGACCTGCCTGAGATCCCAGAGGACCATACCCCCTTTCCCATCAGCCCCAACACAACCCTTCGGACAGGACACCATGCCAACTGCTGGAAGCTGATGCTGAATAGCTACCAGTCATGATGACAAGATGGAACTACTACGGGTGCAGAACCTCAGGCCTGGGGGCCGAATCTGGCCCTCCAAGGTTCCTGAGATGGCCCTGGACCATGGACTCGCCTCCTTCCCCTCCAACCACCAATCATTTGGTGGTGTTCCCCGACTTTTCTGCAGTTCCTCCCCCCTTCTAAAAGGTCAAAATGCCTCCCCTAAGGTTTAGTTACTGGCACTAAGAGCTTTAAGCTAAAAGATGCTGGCATATTTCTACTATTTTGGCCCCACCCAGTTGGCCTTTGCTCCCACCCAGCACCAGCATGCGGCCCCTGAGAGCTTTGCTGAAATGGAATCCATCCCTCGGGCTGAAAGAGGGTTCAACACTCCTGGTCTCGGTGAACCCAGGGCATGGCTGGGTGCAAAAGGTAGCTTCCTATGCTCTGGGTCTCCAGCCAATTCTCTTTGAGGGAAAGGGTGTAGGCCAATGGCAGAGCACGTGTTTGACGCACAGAAGGTTCCAGGTTCGATCTCCGGCATCTGCAGTTGACAGGATCAGGTAATAAGGGATGGGAGAGACTCGGGAGATGGCAGGGAACTGCGGCTAGGCAGAGCAGGCAATAATGGGCTAGTCAGACTGAGGGTCTGATGGTGAAGGGCACCTTCTCATGTGGAACTGAGCTAGAACATTCGTAGCACCTCGAACGCAATCATCTTGGATTCAGTCAGCGGAGGCTGGTGACTCCAGTGTCGGCAGGGCTGCATATCCACTCTGGATTTTACTCTGAACTTTTAAGGAGCTATCCACAGTGCTGAAACTAATTTTTTACTAGAGTTCAGCACCATGGATAGCTCCTTTAAAGTTTGGAATGAAGTCTAGAGCAGATATGCAGCCCCGCTGCTGCTGGAGTCACCAGCATCCACTGGATTCAATCCATCCCCCCAGTTCATCTCTCATAAGACCGAAGCCCGTCTAGTCAGGAATCCTATTTCCTACTGGCACGGCAGTAGACAATGGGATTAAGCAGCGGTGTGTGCAAATCAAGCCTGGGACAGTGCCAGAGAACAGCAGCTTTGGAGCGAGTGCCCGAAGCAGGAGTCATCTCACACACATGAAACGAGGAGAAGTCCTTTTGGCATGACCCTACTATTCCACCTCTCGATCAGCGTCCAAAAGAAACAGTGAATGTGGGTATTTTTTAGGAGGCTGAATTCTCCTTAGGCCACGGCTGTAATTGCAGTCGGAATGAAACAGTCCGAAAACTTCTGAAGTTATACCATGCCTGGGAACAGCTTCTGGTTTGCCTTTGTGCCAACATGAGCTGGGAACCCCATTGGTGAGGAAGCCTTTCATCCAGGCAGGGTTTTGCCTAGAAAGCTGTGTACCGGGAAAACGAATGAAGTGGCTCGGGTATGCAATATTAATGGGCATGGACGAGGCACAGACTCTTCCCCGTGTCCCAGCCAGCTCTCATTATGTTGTTTCATGCTCAGCCGAGTTGCATGTGACATGACAAACCTTGTGAGGTGGGTTACGATGAGAGACAATGATGGGCCCAAAGTCACCCAGTGAGCTTCATGGCTGAGTGGGGACTAGAACCCTGGATCTTCCGAGTGCCGGCCCAACACTCCCACCACCCTGGCTGTCAATCCACCACCTGTTCCTACCAACCCAATAGCTCCATCAGCATGCCAGTCAATGTCAACCTGGCACGGTTCCCTTCCCCACCCTGAGGGAGGCTGTTTCATGAGTCGTGGTGGCAATGGAACAGGCAGTTGTGCTTCTTACCACCTCTCGCTTACCTGCTTCTTTGTGAAGGCCAGTCCACAAAGAGGAGGGTAATGTTGAGATCATTCCAGTGGGAGCCCTCAAAGCTATTCCCTACTTTGCCAAGGTTGCTGTTTGAATAGATGCTTTTCTCCCTCTCTCACAAGAGGAGAAGGACCTTGCGTGATCCGGTGAAGCTGAATGGCGGGAGATTCGGGAAAGACAAAAGGAAGGGCTTCTTCACAGACTGCAAGAAGACGTTGTGATGGCCACCAACTTGAATGGCTTTAAAAGGGGATTGGACAAATTCATGGAGGAGAAGGCTCTCAATGGCTACTAGTCCTGACTGGCTATATGCTATCTCCAGGATCAGAGGCATTGTGCCTCTGAATTACCAGTTGCTGGGGAACAATAGCAGGAGACAATTGCCTTTCATCCACTTGACTGCAACCAACTCTTCTCCTAGCCTTCCCCCACACCCAGTGCTCTTCTCTTCTCCTTCCCTATTAATTACCCCTTACAACTGACTGTTATCCTTCATCCTGTTCAGGTCCAATCAATACCTTTCCTCATAGGACTTGGCATTCTTTCCTTCCTGCCCATCAGCATCTCAAGGTCAAGCATGCCTGCGTAGCTGGCTGGGGCATGCTGGGAGTTGTAGGCCAAAAACATCTGGGGACCCAAGGTTGGAGAACACTGCCCTACATCTTTACGTGGTATCCTCCCCAATGTGGCGTTGTGGAAGAAATTCCCTGCACAGCCAGGCTACTGTTTGCATCTCTTAAAAGGTTTTAAACATGTGTGTGGGGGTACCCTTTATGTCTTAACCTTCCACCCCATCAAATGACTCAATTTTCTCCCACCTGTCTGAAAAAAATTGCCCCAAATCTCCAGCCATCCCCTTTTGCTGCCAACAAATGCCTTATTACCTATCTATTAGCTATTATTGTGTTGTGGGGGTAGATGATGATGATGATGATGATGATGATGATGATTTTAATGAAAACACAGCCTACTTCTGCATCTTCTGTTGTATTCTTTTGTCTCCCACCCTCAGCATCATTAGGTTGTGTGTTTTCAGTCACTTAGCAGGCTTCCGTCTAGTTCAGCACCACCAAGATGTATTTGCTCTTCAGCCTTGTTCAGCACCATCAGGATGTGTGTTTTTAGTTACTTAGCAGGCTTCGGCCTACTTCAGCACCATCAAGATGCATTTTCTCAGTTATTTATTAGGCTTTGGCCTAGTTCAGCATCATTAGGATGTGTGTTTTCCATTTCTTAGCAGGCTTCGGCCCAGTTCTGTTGATTTCCCAAGTGAGCAAGTCTTGAAATATCCACAGCTTCAGTGCCCTTTCCTGAGATGCTACTGACCCAGTCTCAACCTGCTGCCTCCCAATCTGCGACCACAAATGGCTTTCTGCTTCCTTTTGTTTAATACCGGGCGGTAGAGCATTGATGATCTCTAAGGGGAGTTGCCGACCATTGTATAGGACGGGTCTTCCCTGCTTGGGCAAGGGCCAGAGGGAAAGAGATTAGACCTCAGTCCTATTGAGACTGAGGGAGCAGGATTTAGCATGCCCCGGTTTCTGGTCTTAATTCCTCGTTTTTGCTTATTACATTCTTTCCTCGCCCTCTGATCCGCTTGACCCGCCTCCTCCCTCCCTTTCTGCCTCGCCGCCAACCTTTTCACTTACTGTACTTTGAAAAGCTCAAAATAGCTTGCCAGATTGAGGCAGCTCTTGAGAAGTTTAATTTTCCTAATGCTTGTTGGAAATCCCCTTTTCTGAATTTGCGGGAACACTCTGCTAAGGTTCTTAGCGTGATCACTTCAGAGGGGAAATGGAATGAACGAGATGCCAGCGAAGTGGAACGGGGTTAGACTGTAGGAAAAAAATGACTTGACGGACGACATTCCCCCCCTTTTTTTCTGAGGGAGAACCCCTTATGCCTAGTCCAAGGAGCAACAGTTAGATAAATGAATCACCTAAACCCAGATTACTACCCCACTGCACCCCTGCCATAAACCTCTGAAATTTACTAACATCTGTAACTGAGCTGCATCTGTCTAAATATGCGTACGATTGCACCCTAAATTAACTAACTTTTCACACTGATTCACAGATCATAGAGTTGGAAGGGGCCTACAACCCCCTGCTCAATGCAGGAAATTAGAGGAGCGGGGTCTCCCATCCAAGTAATAACCAGGCCTGACCCTGCTTAGCTTTCCACGCTCAGACAAGCTGAGCCAGCGTGAGCCGCAGGCCTGTGTGTCAGTATAAGTCCATCTAATGAGCAGAGCAATCCAGCCTTTCCCAAACTGATGCCCTCCAGCTGGTTGGACTACAACTCTCATCAGCCCCAGCCAGCATGGCCAATGGTCAGGAATGCTGGGAGGTTGTAGTCCAAAATGTCTGGAGAACAACTGGTAGGGGAAGGCTGATGTAAAGTAAGGGTGGGAAACCTTTTTCAGCCCGGGGGCTGAATTTCCATCTGGAAAATGTCTTGGGGACCACACCCCAGTGCAAAACCTGGGCAGCAGCTCCAGAAACAATCGAAGAGCCACAAAGAGCTCAGATGTCTTCCTTGACAGCTCCGATCACCAAAGAGCTCCGCAGGGCAACGGAGAAGTACAAACAGGATGGAAGAGCTCCAGAAACGCAGGAAAGGTCTGGAAGAGGAGGGAGCAAAGGCGAAACAAAGGCACGGGGATATGATGGAGGACAGGGGGCGTGGCCAGCCAGGAGAGCTTTGTGGGCCAGATGGGGAAGCCCGGTGGGCCAGAGGTTCCCTATGCCTGGGCTAAAGGCACACAATGCAGTAACCTTGCTGAAGCTGAGCAGGCCTAGCTCCGATCCGTGCCTGGATGGGCGGCCCCCTGGAAACCCTATACATGCCATGTAGAGTTCTGCGCAGGAGAAGTATATTTCATATACTGATTAAGAGCAGCCACCGACGTGATCACATCACACCAGTGCTTAAGGAGTTGCACTGGCTACCAGTTGCTTGCCGAGCCAAATTCAAGGTGTTGGTTTTGACTTTTAAAACCCTACATGGCTCCGGCCCAGTTTATCTCAAGGAGCGCCTCCAGCAACATCAAGTAGGCTGCTCAACAAGATCTGCCACGGACAGCCTTCTCCTTATCCCATCAGCCAGAGCGGAGCAGCCAGGCCGGTGGGGACTAGGAAGAGGGCCTTCTCTGTGGCGGCCCCCACGTTATGGAACTCCCTCCCTAGTGACCTTCGCCATGCCCCCTCCGTGATGAGCTTCCGCTGTGCATTAAAAACATGGCTGTTCAGGCGGGAATAAGGGGTGGGTTAGGATTTTAAAGAATTTTTTATACTGTTTTAATTATAATATTTTATTGTATTGTTTTAATTGTACATCGCCCAGGGTGGCCGGGTGGCCAGCCAGATGGGCAATTAATAAATATAAGAAATATAAGAAATATTTAATATTTAAGAATTAATAAATATAAGAAATAAATAAATAAATAAACGTGGAAGAGATAACTAACTAAATAAAATGACCTTCTCCTAATTAATACAGAAACTGTGGTGATGTCTTTAACAGAAGCAGAGCTGGCCCAAGCTATGTATTTTTTTCTGTCTAAGGCAAAGAACAGGCTGGCATCCTCAGCCCACCTCATTCCATCCCACTCCATGTGCAGAAGCCAACCGGGCTAGCGGCTGAAACTTACTTGAGCACTGGCCATGGGGGCAGCGTCTCCTCCACCACACCTGAGAGCAGCAGGCTAGAAGACGCGCACAGCTCTGCCCTCCACCACCTCAGCACCGCTGCCTGCCTCCCCCAGCATTTGCCGCCTGAGGTGGCTGGCTTGCTCTGCCTGATGGTGGGGCCAGCCCTGGAAAGAAGGACTTGACAAAATCGCGGAGGCTCGATCCGAAGGCACCTGATGCAGCAACCCTTGGGTCTGGGGGGTCTGCTTAGTGCCTAGATGGGGAGGCCACCTGGGAACCCCTACGTACAGAGCCAGCGCCCAGGGTCGGCATGGTCCAGCAGCAGCCCAGTGACAAGAGCCCCCTGGAGTTGCTCCTCCTCTTCACCATGGCAACCTGCTTGTTCACCTGCCTCTCGCTCTGGTCCAGGCAATGGTGGTGGTGAGAAGGAGGAGCAGGAGATGCCGCTGTCTACTTGCTCACTGGCTCTCTGCCTGCCAACCCAGCAAGTGGCAGCAATGATGAGGAAGAGGACGAGGAGCAAGAGCAGCTGGTGACCATGGTGGTGAGAAGGTGGACTCCCTGAGGGTGCCCATCGAGGCTGTTTTGGCCAGGGGCCTTCAAAAAGCTGGAGCTGGGCTGACACTGCCTGCCTACATACGCCACCTTGAGTCCCAGCCGGGAAGAAAGATGGGCTAGAAATGCTATCAGCTTATTGCAGATATTCAACTGACTCAGAATCCTCCCATCGATTGAGACGCCTAACAAAAGCACGCCGAAAAGGAAGGCCCGCGCTGTTTTTCAACTGCTGGCATCAAAACCCAGATTGTCCACTGAGATGAAAAAAAGCCAAGGACGTTCTTCCTGTTCCCCCGTCCCCTCCTCCTCCATTTTTTTTTCTTCCCACAATTGAAGAATGGCTGGACTGAAATACGTCCGTCGTCATTCATATTGTTCCCCGTTCTGCAGAGTGCCGGAGTGGCACCTTCTGAATTCGCCCATCCGTCTCTTCCGCCTCCCAAAGCTCGCACAATGGTTATTGTTGTCAAAAAAAGGGGGGGGACCCGGGACGTGCTCTTTCATTATTCACTTCATTCATTTCGATACAATATTTGGAACCACTTCATTAAATTTCCTTTCAGAACGGCCTGTCGCTCTCCCCCCCCCCCCGCCTCCGCCTGGCTACCACAGATAATGTAATAGCCGTAATAAACAACCGGGCGGCTTTCTTATTGAAGGGGAGGTGAGAGACACGGGCGTCATTTGATTTATCGATCATGGGTGGTTTCCCACCTTCTGGGGGAGGGAGGGGGAAGAGAAGCCGGCACGAAACTGCTAATTTCCAAAACCCATTAATTGACAGCAAGGTTTAAATACCTCCAGCGATTAAGCATTGGAGCAGGTAGTGATTTACGGAGAGAAACTGTATGCAGATGCAAAAAGAAGCACAGCATAAGAAAGACTCTGTACTGCAGGGGTGTTGAAGCTCAGGCCCGCGGGCCAAAACTGGCCCGCCTGGGGTTCCTCAAGGGGGCATGCCCCACCCCCTGGCCCCACCCCCTTTCCCCCCAACAGCCAATTCCTGAATAGCTGATTGTGTAGCTTGTAGCTGAGCTTTATCTTGTCTTTTACTTTGGAGTAACTGTGTCAGACTGGGACTGGCATGTACCAGGAGGGGAGGATTGAACCTCCCCCTTCCACTCATTTGCTTCCCGAAACTCCACCCCGCTGCCACGCAGGAATTGGAAAATTTTTAAGAAGCCTCCACTAATTCCGAAGGAGACTTTTTAGTTTTTAAAAAATCCCTGTGCGGATGGGGGGGGGGGTATGGAATTTCAGGAAGCAAATGTTTGGGAGGGCAAGGTTCAATCCTCCCCTCCCAGGGTGCGCTAGTCCTGATCCAAATCAGGCCCATACACACTTACTCTGAAGTATCAGAGGCAGTGTGCCTATGTACACCAGTTGCCGGGGAACATGGGCGGGAGGGTGCTGTTGTACTCATGTCCTGCTTGTGGGATCCTGTGGTTGACCACTGTGTGAACAGAATGCTGGATGAGATGGACCCTTGGTCTGATCTAGGAGGGATCTTCTTATGCTCTTACGTTAAGTAAGAGAGAGAGAAAGAGAGAGATGACTCCGCTACACAAGTAACATAAGGTGTAGTTTGACCCTAGGATTTAGCCTGGAGGCACAGAACCTCTTTCAGCCTCAGGGCTGAATTCAGTTTTGGATAAGCTTTTAGGGACCTCATTCCAGTGGCACCAAAAATACTAGCATATTATAGCTTAATTCTCTTACTGCTAGTAACTACTAAGCCTTAGGAGAGGCACTTCGGCCTTTTAGATTGTGGGGGTGGGTGGGATCTATTTATATATCGCCCAGTAGCCAAAGCTCTCTGGGAGGTAACAACAATGTATACAAAACAATAAAATACAGTACAAATACAATTCAAAAAAACAGCATAAAAACGCAATACATTTAAAACAGAAATTAAAACCATTTGAACAATGAGAACACGTTCAATGCGTTCAATAAACTAGACCACTGCCGATATAAGCCGGGGTGCCGTTAAAAACCATTAAATGCCATTGAAGGCCCCGGGAATGCTCACGAGCTTGGAACCACTGAACATTCGGTGCTCAGGGGAAAGGAAGAGGGGGTACAGTTGTCTGGGGAATCCAGGATGGCCAAGCTGGCCGGATTTGGCCCCTGGGCCTGAGTTCTGCACCCCTGATCCAGCCAAAGACTTCATGAAGAGCACGGGTTTTGAAGAAAGCTTTGAAGACAGAGAGAGGCCACACCACATAGGTGCTTTGAGAGGGAGTTCCAGGTCTCAGGAGCAGCAAGGAAAAGCGGGTAGAGTAACTTAAGTAGTGGAAGCTGGTGACTCCAATAATCAGCGGGGCTACGTATCCACTCTGGATTTTACTCCAAACTTTTAAGCAGCTATCCATGGCACCGAACTGAACTTTGGGGATAGGTGTTTCGGCACTGCGGATAGCTCCTTTAAAGTTCAGAATAAAACCAGGAGTGGGTATGCAACCCCACTGACAGCAGAGTCACCAGCCCGCACTGAACTTAAGAGTGTGTTCCAATTGGATATGAGGAAACAGCCGCCCACTCCCACAGCAGGGGACAGTGAAATGAGATGGGGCGGGCAGAGGAAGGTTTTCTTTTGGTTAGTTAACCTCAACTGAGTTTAGATGAATACAAACATCCCAGCAAAGGGAACTTGGACTGTCCAACTGGATTTGGAGGGCAAGCTTTCTCCTTAAAGCCCTGGCAATGCAGCTTATGATTTTTTTTCTTCTTCCCTGCAGCAGCATAAATCCCGCCCCCCAATGACACATCAGCGAGTTGCTGAGGCAAACAGCGGCCCAGTCTCTTTTTTCATTCTAATTGCCCTATGGATGGATTCTTCCTTGGGAGAGAGGGAGAAAGCAAAGCACTGGGCTGAAATATTGCAGCGGCCATAAATTTCGCAAGGTCAATATGATTATTTGCCTGCTTGGGCTACATTCACTCCGAAGTTTACAACGCGGCTCATTCCCGAGACCCTGCGTCTTGATTCATGGGGTTGCATTTCGGAAAGAGGCTACTGGGTCAAGCAACTACTTCTTTAAAAAAAATAATATTTATTTTGGATGCCGGCCACAAACCGCAACCTGGCTTCAAGTGCAGGCTGTTAATTATTCCCCCTCGGTGTTTTGCTAGTGCGTGCGCTTGCCTTTCAAAATGTCACGGATGAAAAGAGCGATGCTCTCTCGTCAGTCAGTGGTCCAAATTCAAACAAACAAACAAAAATCACAATTAGCTTGGGTAGTAATATGAACCCCGCCGGCTCATAATGGTGGACTGTATTACAAAGTGAGTGTGCTGCTGCAACATGATGTAAACACATGTCCCCAAGATTTTTCTTCAGCTTGGATTAAACTGAGCCGTGAACACCTGCACCATCCGGGCACAGCCTGCACAAGGAGCCATGGGAAATGGAGTTCCCATGGTACCTGGGCCTACAAACTCCATTTTCCAGGGGCCCTGGTATTTGCGGTGCTGCTGTCCCACCACATATGATGTTTGGCAGTATGTGTGGAAAGGCAATTTGGGGCGGCAGGCAGGGCATCCTAATAAGGATGGGAGAACCAGCAATTTTCAAGCTCACCGAAATTCTCCAAAAATCCCTTCGAATCTCTTTTGGCTCTCTCCCCTTTTCCGACCTGTTTTTCAGCTTGCTTGAAGAAGAAAAGTGCGCATTTCGGATGGGGAAAGGGAGCATTTCTCTGCGCATTTTCCAAAAGTGCACACTTCTCCCCCCTCCCCCATGAACTAACCCTGAAAATGTTTTTGGTTTTTTGTTTTTTTTAATTGCCCATTTCAAAGTACATTTTTAAAAAAAAAAATACACAGTTTTCGAATGAGACCACCAATTCGGGGATTTGCAAGCATTTCTTGAAAAGAGCCGCTCCTGCTCACGCACGCTTGCATTTGCAAACGGGACACGTTTGCATGATCCGTGAACAGAAATGAAAATTCTTCTCGTACGTCCCTTGCCTCTGAAACAGATTGTGACTTACGGACAGGCTCCTATGGGAGGAATGTCAGCAGGCTGCAGGGCACACCATTCCATGCGTATGTTTGCTGCTATAAGGCCTAGACACTTTGTACGGAAATCCTGAGAAGCGGAATACTGCATTCGGTGTGTGTGTGTGTGGTCATCCCCCCAACCCCTGTGCACTCCTGTACAACACACAACACACACATCCAGCCCTAGGTCTGTCTGATCTCACTGTTGCCTCTTATCTTGCGTCGCTGCACTAGATGGCAGCATGGGGTCACAGCTGTCGCTCTGCAGGTCGGCTTGTCCACGGAGGAGGGAGCAGACGCAGCTTTCAGCAGGGACCGCCTTGTGCTGCAAATGTACTGCTCTCGGACCCCCAGCAGAGCGCAGGTTCATCAAGCCACATCGCTTGCCCAGGCTGATTGGGACATGTTTTCTAGATTTCATAGATCGTAGAGTTGGAAGGAGCCTGCGAGGCTATGAAGTCCAACCCCTGCTCAGTGCAGGAAACTAGAGGAGGGGGTCCCCCATCCAAGTAACAACCAGGCCTGACCCTGCTTAGCTTTCCACGCTCAGACAAGCTGAGCCGGCGTGAGCCGCAGGCCTGTGTTATCGCCCTTCCGTAGCCAGGGAATGGCATTCGGTCAGGGTCAAGAGTGGACTGCGATGAGAAGCTTGTTGACCGTCCAGGGAACCTGCAGGGCAGCCCAGAATGTCTAGGGCTCTGTGGGTGGGCTGGTGCCTTGAAAAATCAGGGACCTGGCGGGCAGCTTGTAGTATATTAACCCAAAGGATGCTCAGGAGCAATGGAGGCTGGTGACTCCAGTATCAGCGGGGTTGCAGATCCGCTCTGGATTTTGTTCTGAACTTTAAAGGAGCTATGCAGGCCTGTGGCTCACTGCTGGCTCAGCTTGTCTCAGCATGGAAAGCTAAGCAGGGTCAGGCCTGGTTATTACTCGGATGGGAGACCCCTCCTCTAGTTTTCTGCACTGAGCAGGGGGTTGGACTCGATGGCCTTGTAGGCCCCTTCCGACTCTATGATCTATGAATCTATGAATCCATGGCGCTGAACCCCCCCCCCCAAAATATGTCAGGCACCATGGATCACTCCTTAAAAGTTCAGTAGTAAAATACAGAGTGGATATGCAGCCCCGCTGACATTGGAGCCACCCAGCCTCCATGGGTCAGGAGACAAGTGTTCTGCTGCTGACACCAAGTTGTTGTTGGTGATATTAATAAATAAGAATCATATGGCCTAAATTGGTGGGTGCTGTAAACAAACAAACAAACAAAAAAGTCAACCATGCAAGTAAAACAGGCCGTGCCTGCAGGATTACGAACAGGATGAAGGGTCAGTTCAATGGCATCTAGTCACGGGGGCCACGTTCTATCACTGGATACCAATTTCTGGGGTACAACAGTGGGAGACAGCTCTTGCTTTTGGTCTTCCCAGAGGCATCTGGTCAGCCCTCGTGGGAAGCAGGATACGGGACTAGATAAGTCCGCTCTGATCCAGTAGGGCTGTTGTTAGGTTCTTCTGTCAGTCAGGAAAAGTGGGTCTGATGTTGAGCACCACCAGGACTGCACCCATGTTACAGACTAATCTCTCTCTCTCTCTCTCTCTCTCTCTCTCTCACACACACACACACACACACACACACACACTCCTAATGACATATTTATGGGCTAAGCAGTTTGTCTGCCTCTAAAGATGTCATTAACCTTTCTTTTGTCACAAGTATCATCCAGAGCAGGGCAGAAGATAAACACACACACACACACACACACACTGTCAACTGCAGTCATCTTCTTTTGATCTGAGGCGTGCTGTGGCAATGAAATGACATGTTTTGAATAATTCTATATATGTATTGCTTGATGGAATGAGCTCTCCTGCGATCTTAACTTCCCTGCCGTTTCAGCCGAGTTATTTGATTAAAAGGCTCCGTCTGATGAGATTTGCCATGCTAATGCAACACACCAAATTATTACCATTGTTAAGGGCTTTGCTTTTGTTGTTCCTTACACAAGGAACAATGGGGCCATCCTTTTAGCATCCTTGCCTAGGGAAAGTGAAAACACCCCCATTCTTCTCCTGCAGAATATTAGCAATTATTCTTGGATGAAACTGGATTTTTCATTTGTACTATTGCATGCAGGATACAAACATATTTTAGGCTTAGTCACAGCGGGCCCTATTACCAGGTAAGGTGAGATAGCCCACCTCTGGTGGCAGAGTTTGGGGTACCATTAAAGACCAGAAAGGAGCGCTGGTGTCGCACAGTGCCCAAAAGATTCAGGAAGTTCCCAGTTCAAATGCCAACTTCTGCTACGAACTCACTAGGTGGGCTTAGGCAAGCTGCACTCTCTCAGTCTCAGCTCCTGGCTTGCAAATCAATTTTAAGGACATAACTAAGCTACATTTTAAAATAATAACAAATAATAGAACATGATTTATGGCATGTTTTCAAGAGAATCGTGGCGTGGGACTCTCTCTGGAAAATGGAGTTCCTGTTGGACCACTCCTAAATGCCTCCCTTTGGAGAAGTCACCAAATAGATGGAAATATTAAGCTTATAATAATGGTGTCCTCCAATAAAATGGGGCAGGTTTTTTGGTTCCTTCGTGGGAGTGGAGGGGGAAGGAACCTCATCTTGTGTGGATGCTTCCAGGGCTTCACGTCCATCTGATTTGAGGGTTGAAACAACAGGGTTTCTGCTGGAAAAAAAGGTCCATTCCTTGAAGAGTTGAAAAGAGAAAGTCAAGGGGATACCGGCAGAAAAGTTCTCCATTCCACTGGAGAGACGTTACACCAATCTTTGCCACTCGTTCAGCGGAATTCCCAAATTGCTGTGTAAACCTAGCAAACAGTCGGGTGTTCTCTCTCTCTCTCTCTCTCTCTCTCTCTCTCTCTTTCTTGCCCTCCACCCGAGTAAAAGCATCTAGGCCAAAGAGATCTGAATTACATGCGTCGAAGAGAGCAAAATGTTCTTGAGCTGAACATTCTCTTGACATATCTGATTGGGATAATTACAATACCGCAGGGGACTTTTGGCCTTGCTAAAAATAGGAGGATGGGGGAGCTGGTGGATCGGCAGGCAACCTGGAATTATTTTCTGTGGCAAACGGAACAAGTTCTAACTATGTGCATATGTGTGTGTGGGTGGGTGGGTGGGTGATCAACTCCAACATTAGGCCTGTTTCCTAACCAAAATTCAAGACGGAATTGAAAGATACATGGCTACGTGTAGGAACATGGCCTATCGCCGAGGCAATGTATACGTTGCAACAGCATGGAAACACAGAAAATTGTATTAATCTCGGAACCCAGCTTCTCATGAAATACTCGAGCTTCCGTTTAGAAAATTTACGGTATTTATTTATTTATTTAAAACATTTATTTACCGCCCATCAGCCAAAAGGCTCCCTGGGCGGCTTACAAAAACAGTACCAAAACACAACAAAACACAATAAAGACAACAAAAACATAAACATAGTAACATACACCAAGGTAAGAACAAGTAGTAGCCAAATCAATTCAATCCCGAGGTACAGTGGCGATAATAAAAAGAATGAAAGGAATAAAATCTAACCATTAAAATATTGGGTAAATAAAAAGGTCTTCTTCACCTTGCGCCTAAAAGAATAGAGGGTAGGCGCCAGGCGGACCTCCTCGGGGAGTTGATTCCACAGATGGGGTGCCACAACTGAGAAGGCCCTTCCCCTAGTAGCCACCCTCCTAGCTTCTTTTGGAGGGGGGTCTCTGAGAAGGGCCTCCGAAGAAGATCTCAGGGTTTGGGCAGGCATGTATGGGATGAGGCGTTCCTTCAGATAACCTGGCCCCAGACCGTTTAGGGCTTTAAATGAAAAGTACGTTTCTAGACCAGGGGTAGGGCAACTTTGGGAGCTACAGGGCATATTTTCATGCACTAGACCCCGCTCCCTGCCCTGTGACCCTGCTCCCATGGGTGCCGGGAAAAAAAGGCAAATGTGGTGGCTACAGAGTGCCGAAAAGATCAAAACGGTCTTGCAAAATTTTGACCCTTTTGTCGCTTCATATAGCCACTATGGATGCCTTTTTTAAACAAATGGATTTGGGGGATAGTGGGGGGGGGGACATGTGGTCCACGTGTTGTGTGCTGCCCATCATTGTTCTGGGCCCTATGGCTATGAAGATATGTTTGAACGTTTGCAGGCAATTCCTGCTGTAGGAACATGGCCTATCGCCGAGTATCCATTGCCTCGTATACATTGCCTCAGCGATAGGCCATGTTCCTACACGTGGCCATCCAGTCCAGGAGCCTACTTTCACAGTGGCCAACTAGATGCCTCCAGGAAGCCCACAAGCCAGGCATGACGGCAACAATCCTCCAAGCTGTCCGCCTCCTGCTCCAGGCAACTGGCATGCTATCTCTGAACATATTGACCCACCTCTCTGGCTTCTGAAATCTCAGCAGGAAGGGCCATTGCATTGACCCTTCATCCTGTTCGTAATCCTGCAGGCACGGCTTGTTTTACTTGCATCGGTTGACTTTTTTTTGTTTGTTTGTTTGTTTGTTTACAACACCCACCAATTTAGGTCATATGATTCTTTTTGGTCTGATCTCGCGGTGCATTTCTTATGTTCGTAAGGCTTCCAGTGAATAGGAGCAGGGTGTATGGCTAACACGTAACGCCTCCCCCTGACTAGCAATGCAGTTTATAACACAGAATTATGTAAAATAAGAGAAATTCCGCAAATTTGCCTAACTGATCATCTGTGTAACCTATTCAGGTTGCAGAATTCAGATGCCCGGGCAGAGAATTTAAGAATTCTTAACGCCTTGCTGACTGCCCCAGCAGCAGCAGCAGCAGCAGCAGCAGCAGCAGCAGCACTAGATTTGCCTTCCTGCCTGTTCACGTTGCCGTCCCCTGCCGTGTAAAAAAGAAGAAGTAAATAAAATAATAAAAGAAAGAAAAGTCACTTTTCATGATTAGCTTTTGGAGTCATACCAGGCCAACTTATTTTGTGTGTGTGGTTATGTGGCGCCTGATGAAATCTGATTGAATCAGACTAATGAAAGAAGTGACCTCTATCAAGCGAGGTTAAAGTTATCGCTGGACCTGTGTTGAAGAAGATTTGGGCTGAGGTCTACACACAGAGAGACATATGGAAATGGCAATAGTCGATGCTTGCAGAAATAGCCATATAAAAGGAGATTTGGTGTCAGGAAGGAGAGAAAGGGACATACAATCCAAAGTCAGAAAAATAATCTAGGGTGCAATCCATTGGTTTCTGGAGAGCATCCTGTGGTCACAGGATACTGTGGACCTGGGCGGATAACGGGGTTCACCTGCACGAGCCCCCTCTGTTATGGTGGAGGAGCAAACTTGCTGCTGGTGCTCCGCTCTTGGTAAGGGGGTTTCCAGGGGTGTGTCAGGGGTGGATCAGGGGGAGAACTGTGCCGGCCCCAGAGGTAATGTAATGAATTTCCCTTCCATTGGAGGAAAATGGCGGGGGAAGGAAAAAAAGAAGGCCACAGCAAGTCCAGCAGGGCACTGGAAGTGGCCACGGATTCTCTCTCCCATGCCCTAGGATTGCTCTCCCTGGCTGCCATCCTCAGCACACTTACCTGGGGGTAAGCTCCACTCCATGCCAGCTCCAGGTTTTTGAGGTCCCCTCCCTCAGTGAATCTACCTTCCTACTGCCAGTGTCACCGGTTGCTCTTCCTCCTCCTCCTCCTCCTCTTTCTCAACTTTGCTAGCATTTCCTTGCTTGACAGGCAGAGAGCCAGGGAGCGACCAGGCTCTAGTTTCCTGCATTGAGCAGGGGGTTGGACTCGATAGCCTTCTAGGCTCCTTCCAACTCTATGATCTATGAAATCCATATAATCTCCTCACCTGCTCCTCCTCCTCCTCCTCCTCCTCACCAGCACCACCGTCGTCTGGGCCAGACGTAAGTGAACAAGCAGGCTGCGATGGTGAAGGGGAGGATCTTGTCAGTGGGCCCCTGCTGGGATTTGGGCCCTCGGCAGGTGCCCAATCATGCCTACCCTTGACGCCGGCCCTGGCCCCATTGAACTCAATGGGGCTCGATTCTGAATAGACATGCATAGGATCACACTCTTCACCTTGTTATACGCTGGGAGGCAATCACTCAGATACTAAAAAAAGGTACGAAACGTTTCCCCTTAAACTTATGCCATTTAATACTCCATCTTTTCTCCTCCAAGAAAGGGGTTGTTCTGCGGCGAGTCCCTGACTGTACTGCTCTCCCCATTGTGTGTGCGTGTTTATTTGACCCGATTTAAAATGACTGGGAGTGGGGTATATTACGCACCCAGCACTTGGCCCCCGGTGAACTCTACAAAACGATCGCCTCCCCCTCGGAACACCAGAGGTCTCGCGCCATCCCTGCCGTAAATCAATCGGCGGTTTGATACTCCTCACAATTAACATCCCCTCCTTTTCACTCTCGAACCCAGAGCGCTTGTCGGTTGATCAGGGACGCCCAAGTACCTGCCAGAGTTCGACTTGTTAAATACCGACAGGGCCAGGCGGATTCATGGCCGCTCCGTAGGGAGGCCGCTTCCAGTCCAAAACTGACCGGTGTGATTTAAAGTACTAATGGATGGCTCAGTGATCCCCAATTAACAACAATGAAAGGTAGTTACTTCCTTGTCTCAAGGAGACAAGCACTTTTCTCTTGTTGTTAAGCTCCTTCAGTCACCAGGAGAAGCAAACCCATCGGAAGAAAATAATCAACTGCTCCTTCTATCTGTGTTGCTTTCAATCCTTAAGTGTCCGCAGGGAACATTTTTTAAACATTAACTTTGTTTGCTAAGGATGTCCTGCGTGTTGCAGGGGATTCTGGGGGTCACGTTTGGGGGCTCATTCTCAGTTGGCACTAGGAGCTCCCTCCCAGCCTTGTTCCTCCTCACCCCATGTGCTACCAGGCCATGTTTAAGGTTCTGCCTATTTGGGGGGTCTCCAGCTTGGGGCACACCTCTCCTGGTGCCCACCAACTTCTCCAGTCCTCCTGATTTCTATATTATATTATTATTATTATTATTGTTGTTGTTTTTCAACTGGGAGGCTGGCACACTGCAAAGGGAAATGCTGCACTCCAGCACCATCTCTATTTGGGTTCAAAAGAGTGGTTTTATGTTTTGGTGCTCAGCCCCCATCTCTGTTTTGGTGCTCAGCCCCCATCTCTCCCTTGTAGTTAGGTTTTCGGACAAGTTGCTTTTCCTTGAATCTCCACACTTTGCCTTCTGGGAAACGAGGGTTGTGTGTCCAGCTCTGCCTATCACGGCAGCCACTTTAGGAACGGGCAGATCCCACCCTCCACGGCAGCCATTTTGTGAGAGTTCAAACGAACAACACTCTCCCTTCGCGGACCTATTCATGGGACACTTTTGGCACTGCCTTGTCTGCCAGAGAATCCCTGAGCATTTACCTGCCACACATCCCCTGTAGACGAAACGGGGACCTGGGACACGTTCTAGCGGGCATGCTAGGCTTCAACCGACCCCTTGCACAAACTGAGAGGGTAACCTGGATTACACTCACTACTGTGGCCGCACATTGCAAGGGAAGATGTGCAGAGTTGGGCAAGCTGTCTTCTACTGATGCTTGTGTACCATAACTAATCTCCTACAGCAGTGTTCTCCAACCTTGGGTCCCCAGATGTTTTTGGCCTACAACTCCCAGGATGCCCCAGCCAGCGTCGCTGGCTGGGGCATGCTGGGAGTTGTAGGCCAAAAACATCTGGGGGCCCAAGGTTGGAGAACACTGTCCTACAGAACCCGATACGGGAAGCATTTTTAAGGTTGTGGGGGCTGGCGTCTCAAAGCAGTTCGATATTAAATTCAAACATTACATCCCAGAGATCCCAAATGCACAGAAAAGACACGGTTCCTAAATATTATAGAACGGTAGAATAATTAGAAGCTCAGTGTTCAGGGCTCTCTGCCTCTTCGCCGTCAACCTAAGCTCTGTCTCCCCTTCTCTTTCTCTCTCTGTGCATTAGTCCTCCGTTCAGCTTGGCTTTTCTCTCCGTGGCAAAGCTCTGTTCCCAAGGCACAGCAGGCAAGATGGCGTTGTCTGGGTCCTAGGAAACGGGTTGCACTTCTTCCTGTTCTTTATCAAATTAGCTCTGGCTACAACGACAGTCTTTTTTTTCTTTTTTCCAGATTATTAAAGGTGTGTACTTGGAGCTCTCCAAAGCAGGGCCCTCAAGTACCGTTCCCCCAGAATGTACTAAGTAAAACGATAATGTTAAAATATCTGTATATTTTTTAGGGGCGTTGGCTGGCGCGGAGGGAGAAAGAAAGCCGTATTTTTATAATTTTTTTGCAAGCAGTGGGAAATGAATCACAATTGCTTTGAGATTTGTAGGCCTCAAAAGCCCTCTTTTAATGTTTCCCTTTTGAACCAAAGTCCTCCTACAACATGGCTTACCATGCCACGGACTGAGACATTCGGATGACGAAAACGAAAACAAACAAACATTTGGTTGCGCAAAGTACCGGATACAAATGATTTTCAACTTCCCTTCTACAAAGCCTGTGATTCTTGTGGCCGAGGTGCAGATAAGTTTGACGAGGTTCACAAAAAAGTTCTTTTGTGGGACTTTTTTTTTGTTTTGAGGTAGCTACCGGTTTCTGGTACTCTATAAATACACTAGAATACGTAAACTTCGATTGATATAAATACATTCTTTGGGCGACATTCCTGCCCCAGGTGACTGTTGACCTGTAGCGTCACAGCAGGAGCGGAGTAAAAGCCGCTGCCCTTTGTACGACATGAATTCACAGTTGCTCCCAGGAGGGAATCCTCTGTAGTGTTTGTTACGGCCTAGCTCTGAGGTGGGGAACGGCACCCCCCCAGGTGCTATTGCCATCAGCCCCACCCAGCGTGAGGGAGGGACGATAGAAGTTGCAGTCCAAAACATCTGGAGAGCCAGAGATTCCTCACCCCTGGCATAACTAACGTCACATTTGCTTTTTTTCTTTTAATGCAATTACAGGCAGTGGAGATACGGGGTCGGTGGGTGATATCTATTGGGATTGCAACAGGCAAGGAGGGGATGTTTAACTTCTTCCTCCCACGCTGCTATTTGCATTAGAAGGAAAGTATCTTTAAAATATCTATCTATCTATCTATCTATCTATCTATCTTTAAAGCTATTGTTTCTTACTAACATGCAAACTGATGCAGACTTTAAAAGGGATGGACTAACGGGCTAAAAGCCAAGGCCCAAATCCGGATCATGTTTGTCACACTCAAGTCCCGTTGAAATCAATGGGGCAAAAATCAGTTGCAGCTCACGTGTCCCATGGCAAGGGAAAAGCAACGTGGTGCCCTGCAGATGTTTTGGACTACAACAACACCTGTCTTCCCGGAATGTTGGTCATGCTGGCTGATAGGAGTTATACTCCCAAACATCTGGAAACCATCCACTTACCCACCCCTGTCCTTACTGGTTTTGGTGGGAGTAAGGCATGCTTAAATTCCTCTGGATTTGGGCCCATATGATTAATTGACTCTGGATTTCTGTAATAAAGTGAGAGCCCATACATATTTGCACATATATATGTACAATATGCATGTATATATTTGTGAAAATATATTGCACAACTATATGTGTTTTCGCAGATATTTTTATGCAAACACACACACACACACACACAGTATGTATATGTATGTATAGGTATGCGTATAAATCAACCCAAGAAATATATCATATTGATGTACCAACTGTCTGTTGATATTGACCTCTCAACAAAAAGTGCAATTATCCTAGACCTAGCCCAACCTGGCTGGCGCCTTCCATATTTCTTGGGATACAGGCTCCATCATCCTTGGCCAGCATGACCAATGGCCATGCTGACTGGGGATCATGGGAGTTGTAATCCAATGCATCTGGAGGGTGTCAGGTTGGGGAAGGCTGTTCTAGTCAATCAACCCTTTGGGTTCGGGGGAGACAACCACAAATGGGAGACACCGTAAAAGATTTAAAAATAAATCACCAAGTTGTACTAAGAACAAAAACCTGGTTGGGTTGGCTAGTTTGGGGGGGGGGGGGGATATATTTGAGCCAAAGGGAATCAGTGAAGCCTCAGCACGAGCTTTTGATATGTCTTCCTTTCGTGGTCCCACAAATGGTGCTTCATGACGTGCTCCTTTGCCCTCGTCACAATCTTCCTGCACAAAAATGGGTCATGGATCAGGGCCTGGGACAGCTGAACAAATTCCTGAAAAGATAAAACAACCGTGATCATTAACTTCTTCAACATCCTCCTCGCACTGTCAATATCCAGGGCAGTTTACAAAGAATCAGAGGATGGGATCCCTGCCCTGAGGGGCTCACAATTTAAAAATCGCTGCATGGCAGGCAACCGAGGCAGGGGTGAACGAGCAAGAATATACATTTCGTTTCAGTTATGCACAAACTGGGACTATGTGCGCACCGAATGGAACCTTCAGGGGTGATTTGTGGCAGGAATATGGTGCAGTGGATATGGCAACCTGGCGGCACTCCAGATATTTTGGACTACAACTCCCATAAGCCCCAGCCAGCTTGGACCATGGTCAGGGAATTTCCAGACTCCATCGCTGTGTGCATGGAGAGTTGGGTTATTGCAGCTTTCTGCAACCCGGCACGCTCCAGATGGTCTGGACTTCAACTCCCACCATCCCCCGTCAGCAGGGCCAATGAGGATGATGGGAGCTATAGTCCCAACGTGCCCTGCCCTGCCCAAAAGGAACCGTTCATATTGCATTTGATTACAAACTCTGCTATTGTACACACGTTCTTCTCACACGCACACAGACAGAGAGAGATCATGCCAGTTCCCAAGAGAGGGCATCTATACAAATATTCATTATCCTTAAGCACACAGTTTGGAGGGCTCCATAGACGACGAATAATAATGGCTTGCTCTGAAGGCTCTCTAGGGAGACATAAAGGGAAAAGGATACATAGCAAGAACCGGGCAGATGTCAAGCTTAAATGGTCATACGGAGCTACCTTGCACTGAGCCGGATCAAATCAGGATGACATTGGAAGAGGGCTGTTTAGCTTAGAAACGAGGCGAGTTAAGTGGGGGCGGGGAGGGGGTGGACAGAGATGTGTAAAATGAGGCAGGGCACGGAGAAAGCGGACAGGGAGAAATTTTGCTCCCTCTCTTGTGAAACTAGAACCCAGGGTTCCTCCGAAGAAGCTGATTGGTGGGAGATTCGGGACAGACTGAAAGGAAGGGCTTCTTCACGTGGAAATTGCGACCACAAGACTTCTTTGATGGCAGCCAGCACGGACAGCTTTAGAAAGGGATTAGGTAAATTCGTGGAGGAGAAGGCTCCACTTTAAGAAGGATGACAAACTAGAAAGGGTTCAGAGGAGGGCAACAAGGATGATAAAGGGACTGGAAACAAGGCCCTATGAGGAGAGACTGAAAGAACTGGGCATGTTTAGCCTTCAGAAGAGGAGACTGAGGGGAGATATGATCACACTCTTCCAGTACTTGAAGGGATGTCACACAGAGGAGGGCCAGGATCTCATCTCGAGCATCCCAGTTTGCAGGACACGGAATAATGGGCTCAAGTTACAGGAACCTAGATTCCACCTAAACATCAGGAAAAATTTCCTGACTGTCAGAGCAATAAGACAATGGAACCAACTACCTAGGGAGGTGGTGGGCTCTCCCACTCCGGAGGCATTCAAGGTGCAGCTGGACAGCCATCTGTCAGGGATGCTTTGACCTGGATTCCTGCATTGAGCAGGGGGTTGGACTCGATGGCCTTGTAGGCCCCTTCCAACTCTACTTTTCTATGATTCTATGTTCCATAACAAAGGAAGAGAGACGGCTTGGGAGAGAAGAGCTTGGAGAGGAATGACCAAATATCTAAGAAAAGCCGCAGGAAGGAGACTTCCACAAAAAAGAATTTCCGCCTTATTTATTTCGAGCATTTTTCTCCCGCTTCTCCAGCAGAAAAGGCTCCCAGGGCAGCTTACGTGCACTCAATAAAAGGCTTACGATTTAAAAAGACAAGAGACAAAAGGAAAAGGGGTTGGGAGGGAAGGCGCTCATCCTGCCCTTCCATTCTAGGCCCCGGCTCAAGTTCAGGAATGATGGGAAGCTAAGCGCTCCGTGGGCACAGAATAAGAAGGATGTGCCCACAGTGCCAAATCAAGATCTATTTGCATTAAAAACACTCACCCAAGATGAACTCTCATTTGGTCATTCTGAACCATTCGAACATACAAGGAGGAGGAGGAGGAGGAGGAGGAGGAGGAGGAGGAGGAGGAGGAGGAGGAGGAGGAAGAAGTAGAAGAAGTATTTCCAGAAGAAGAAGAAGAAGAAGAAGAAGAAGTATTTCCCAAAGAAGAAGAAGTAGAAGAAGAAGTATTTCCCGAAGAAGAAGAAGAAGAAGAAGAAGAAGAAGAAGAAGAAGAAGAAGAAGAAGAAGAAGAAGAAGAATTCCCACCCCCCAAACAGGCTGCATTTGTTAACAAAGAGATTCATTTGCAAAGACCACAGGGAACAATGAACTCCCTGGGAAGAAAAATGTTAGGCACAATCATTTTGGGGGGTGGGGGTGGGGCTTAAGGAGAAAGAGGAGGAAAATACTGCACTAAAATAAAGTGCTGCCAAAGACTAATGAAAACAGAGAATCCACCTTTCTGATACTCTACTTAATAGTATGCATTAATCATAGGCAAGCCGCCAAAAAAAAAAAAAAGGAAGGGAAAAAAAGGATCTTGAGAGGAAAATGCGTTTTCTACTTTGCAGTTTTATTTAATCTGTGTTTGTGTACACACACACATTAAAGTGTAGTATTACCTCACCTAGCTGATTATTGATGGAGACCAAAATCTAATTTATAGAATCGACAGGAATAATTTTCACAGACTCCCTCCCCCCTCCCCACCTTTCCAAGCCTAATTACGTAAGGCCACTGGTTAATTAGGATATAGGGCAACGCTTCAAGAAAATGGTAAGCGTGCGAAGTGGGCACGCTGTGGCGCTTAAAATCATCTGGGCCTTGTTAGATTTGTTGCTTTTGCTGCTTCTCCTTGGCAAGACGTCGGGATACTCAACTCTTAACAGGATCGTGCCGTATCGTAGCAGGGGGCCACAAGTCGCTCGGCGTGTGATCCATACTGCAGCCCCCACCGGGGCAAGTGAAGAGAAAGGAGCCTAGGTCTCAATAGAGACCTTGTCCCTCCCCAGGTCCTTGAGAAACTTTTAAACGGGATATTCCAGGGACTGGATCAGACTGGCTGTTTGGAGGCCATGCTGGCTGGAGTTTTTGGGAGTCAAAGCCCAACGCATCCGACAGCCCCCAGCTTGGGGAAAGCTGATGCGCAGTATACACTCTTATCACTGAGCGATGGGGTCTCTCCCAGGATGGTGACCCAAGGTCAACTGAGGATGCCTGGGATCGGACCTGGAACTTGCTACATGCAGAGCATGTGTTCTGCCGCTGAACTCTGGGCCCTTGACCATTAACGTATACGTAGCCAGTCACTCTCAGTTGCGATGGATGACCTTTGACATCTTTAAAGGAAGACAGAGGCGGAAGGGATCAGTCAAGACTGATTTCAACACGACACAAGCCACGGTCTAGTGCAGGTTAACACGCAGTAGATCCTAAGGAGGATGATGATGATGATTTTCATTTCTAAACTGCCCAAAAAGCCAAAGGTCTCCGGGCGGTTCACAACAATTCATAAAATTACAAACCACAAATACAGATAATAAAAGACAACGTGAACATTTCAATATACAAAATTTAAAACAATTTAAACAGCTACAAACAATTTCAATAAACAATAATCGTTTTAGGGCACAATTCTATGCATGTTTAGGCAGGAAAAAAGTCCTACAACTCCCAGCATTCCCCAGCCAGCCATGCTGGCTGGGGAATGCTGGGAGTTGTAGGACTTTTTTCCTGCCTAAACATGCATAGGATTGCTCCGTTGGTCTGTCTTTTTATGTACTGGAGCTCACTGATTATTATAGATAGCATGCACTGTCATTTTAATGCAGGGATCGGGGAGTGTAGGTGCGGAATCCTTAAATCACCGAATTCCATGAGTCCAAAAGAGCAATCCTATGCATCTTTACTCCCAGGTAAGTGTCACAGGACTGGATCGTGCCCCACATATTTTTCTTTCTTTCTTACCTGGGGGGTTGAATACAACAATCCAGTTGCTTGGTGTGCAATTATCGCAGCGTTCCCCGGGATATCCCTTGCCAGCACCGGAACGTTTAAATCCATTGCCTAAAGAATTGCACAGAGGAGGAAAGACTTGGGTTAGTTAGGTAGAGTTGGAACTTTGCAAAGGATTCTGGGGCAAAAGGGGGTCACCGGTTATAGAAACGGAACCATGTTATTGGGCAGCTTTATAGCAAACACAGTAAGTAAATGTAGTAAATACTGCAATCCAATGGGGCTGCCTGTAACCCCCTGAACTCGGGAGGATTACGGGCATCCTATGCAGAGAGGGAGGGGCACAGAGGCGATCTTCGCATCCTGTGCTCCTCCTGCTCTGCAAAGCAGCTGGACAGCCGATTTTGGTCGTCTAAGTGCGGCACTTCGGAGGGTGAGGGAAGGAGGCTGGAGCGCTGCCAGGATATGTCGTGTCCTGGCGGCCTTGGTCTCCTCCCCTCCCTGCTCCCTAAACCCCTTCTCTGAGGTCGCTGTTACAACCGCGGAGAAGCAGCCGGCGTGTTTCTTTCTGCATTGGCTGCAAGGGTTGGGGAGGGGGAGCCGAGCATGGATCCCCCGGTCGGAGGTCTGTTTCCGACCTCAGATCCGGGAATCTGAAAAAACTCCTGTGGCTTGTAGACGCTGTCTGGGGGACACAGGATTGCTCTGTAAGATAAATGGCTATTCAGTTCCCCAAATCTCATTCAAAATACAAAACATTGCTGCTTTAAAAACAAACAAACAAACAAAAAAAGTCCCACATTTATTTATTTATTTCTTATATTTATTAATCGCCCATCTGGCCGGCCACCCGGCCACCCTGGGCGATGTACAATTAAAATAATACAATAAAACAATACAATAAAATATGATAATTAAAACAGTATAAAAAATTCTTTTAAAATCCTAACCCACCCCATATTCCCGCCTGAACAGCCATGTTTTTAATGCACGGCGGAAGCTCATCACGGAGGGGGCATGGCGAAGGTCACTAGGGAGGGAGTTCCATAACGTGGGGGCCGCCACAGAGAAGGCCCTCTTCCTAGTCCCCACCAGCCTGGCTGCTCTGGCTGATGGGATAAGGAGAAGGCCGTCCATGGCAGATCTTGTTGAGCGGCCCACTTGATGTTGCTGGAGGCGCTCCTTGAGATAAACTGGGCCGGAGCCATGTAGGGTTTTAAAGCTCAAAACCAACACCTTGAATTTGGCTCGGCAAGCAACTGATAGCCAGTGCAACTCCTTAAGCACTGGCGTGATGTGATCACGCCGGCGGCTGCCCTTAATCAGGCGAGCCGCCGCGTTCTGTACCAGCTGAAGCTTCTGAACCGTCTTCCAGGGTAACCCCACGTAGAGCGCATTACAGTAGTCTAGGTGAGAGGAGACCAAGGCATGAACCACTGATGGGAGCAGATGACTCACAACAAGAACAAGAACATATCACTCACAACAAGAAAGACAACAAGCTGTGTGTATAAGAGTCAATAAAAAGCTGCCATCGCTAGTAATGGGCATAGAATTCAGCATCTAGAATAATTCAGCTTTCTTGTCTTTTTCTTTTTTTTAAAGAAAAGTTCACGTTTCTAGTCCTTATGGAAGTGAAAAGGCTTTTAACTAGAAAGGCAGGATAGAAATGTTTCCATTTTTTAAAAAAAGAGTGTGCAAGATGCAAGCGACTCCCCCACACTTACAACATCACCACACACGAATCGTGATTCAGTCAGTAGCAATTAGCTCTATGAGAACAGAGCACAATCACAGCTTTCCAGTTTCAGTTGGGATCTCCGTGGATCACCATAAATTATCGCAAGCTTACAGTGCCTTGCACCTCAGTTTTGGCCACTGCACAACAGTGTGCTGCTGAGATGGGAAGGAAGGAAGACACAGATTCTAAACAAATGCAGACATCAGAGGCTCATGGAAGACCGGTCAGCATAGGAAAGGGAGCTATAATCGGACTTTGGTGTCCCAGCGATGTTTAAAAAATAACAGGGTTCACCAGTGGAGGAACTGTAGGAGCCTCTCTTGCTGCCAAGGTGATGCCAGCCTCAGGCATCACCAGCGGTGGAGGAGTCCCACTGCATGGCGTGGTGGCGATACTCCAGTCTGCTGGGGCGGCAGGACTTTCACTGGCTACCAAACATGGCGTGACAGCTGGGGCAGCCAATGACAGGGCAGCCATTGGTGCCTCCAAGAAGGAAGCCCCTCCCCATCACTTAAGATCTCCAGATGAGGCTATGCTCTAGATTCCATCTGTGTGTGTGTGTGTGTGTGTATGTCTGGAGGGAAGGGTAATTACCCCCCCCCCCAGAAGCAGGGCCTTTTCAGTAGGAGCCCCAATATGGATAGACTACCCTTTCTAGGGAAATTTGAGCAGCCTTCTCCCTGCTTTCTGTGGACAAGTAAAAGCACTGTTGTTTCAATTAGCCTTTGGGAATTAACCACTTCACTGCCTTATGTTAATCTTGGTTTCTGCCCTGTTGTTTTCAGTTTGTAGGATATCTGTTCTCGTTGTTTTACTTGCTGCAAACCACATCAAACTGTTGTTTGCAAACGGTGGCACAGAAAGATTGGGCCGGAGCCAGATTTAGTCACACCTAGAGAAGACCCATTGAAATCAACGGGACTTGAGTGGCTCACTCAAGTCCCACTGATTTCAATGGGCCTACTCATAAATTTGACAAAATCTGGATCCAACCCATTTTAAAGAATAAGCAACGCTGTTAAGAATGCATCACCTGGGCTTACTTGGGCTCAAGAGCACTGCTAGAAGTTCATCTCCATCAGGGCTAGAACCTTTTCAACTACGCACAAAACGACGAGGGGTAAATCCACCCCCCCACAGTCATCCCCGGGGAAGCCCAGACGCGAGGTCTGCTCCCCCCCGCGGAACTCACATTTTAATTACCGTCACACCAGCTTCGTCTTTTGAGTGCTTAATGGCTCATCTTGTACAATTATCGCAGTGTCAGACAACAGAAAGAAATCCACTCTTCTGGTTGTACAATCCATGCCGATTCACTGGCACTTAGGGAGAGAATGCACTTTTAATTACTCCCATTACAGTTTCTGACTGGGGGAGTGGAAGAAGTGATTTCCCTTCGGCGTAATCGGCATGGGAACAAAGCATGCAACGTTTGGGGTTGGAGATTTCAGAAAAGTAGATTCTCTTGAGCTGGCCCGCACACACATGCTTTATTAGATAGGGCCGCTACGTTGAATTGACGGGACCGTCTGATCAGGTAACAACACGATCCTATACACGTCCACTCAGAAGTAGGTGTGTGTGTGAGGAATCTGATAGGGGGCTGAAAATCCGACTGATTTTCTCGACCCAGCCCTGTGGATTCCTTTCCATCAACCCTGCGATGGCGCTGACTTGATCCGACGTGAATTGCGCCAGCACATGGACTTCTGTTTTTAAAATGGGCTGCGATTTGCATTTAAAAAAAAAAAAAAATAGATGGGAAATTTGCGCAAATTTTGGGCCAGCACTCTGCAATTTGCGCAGATTTGTATAAATTGCACAGCAGAGGCCCATATTTTGCATAGATCTAAAATTAACTGGCAGAAAACTCTGTGGAGTGTTTGCATATGCAGTGAGAGGATGCTGCTGCCATACTTCTCATGGTAAATGCTACAACAACGACTCGAACCTAATGTGTTGGCCCTGGTTTGCGCAAATTGTACTAGAGATACGCAGTTCTTGGCTCCTAATATGGAAAATATTTTGAGCAATTTTGCGGAAGCTGACACACACACACACCCGACTCAGCCTGCTTTTGGCCATCAGGTCGAAAATGTGTTGGAAGCCCGTCAAGTTCAAATGGAATAAGTTTTCCAGTGCTGCACATCCCTACTCAGAAGCAAGCCTTGAGAGAAGCGCCTGCAAAAACCCGATTGATAAAATACCGGGTGCGCTCATAGTTCAAATCCAGTGCAGAGGAAATTTGCACATCTGGAAGTGTCAATGGGACAAAGTGGCCCTGAAAAATCTTTTTTTTAAAGCATGTGTGCATTTTTATATCTCTATCTATCTATCTATCTCTATCATATATATATATGTAATCAGCCTTCCTGAACGTGGTGGCCTCTGGATGTGCTGGACTACAACTTCCATCACCCCCAGCCAGTCAGGGATGATGGGAGTTGTAGTAGTCCAGTATATCTGGAGGTCACTACGTCGGGGAAGGTGCATATATATATATATATATATATATATATATGCAGAAACACTTTCTAAAAAAAACATTTTTCAGGGTCACTTTGATTACACATGTATCAGAAGGATTCAAGCAGCATTTTTTCACCAGGAGGCTGTGGTTTCCTTACTAGCTTTTCAGAGCAATTTCTGAAATGGGAAACAGGAATTTGACAGATGGCTCTTCCTCCCAGTGACCATTTCAGGCAGGGGTTTTTGCCTAATTAAAACAGCGCCCTCCTCCAGGAGCACTCTTCTCTTGGCTTACTTGGCAGATGATGCCACTTTTTTTTTGTTAAAGCCAACGGGAGTATCCACGGGGAAGTTGGAGAAGATAAGGCTTGAAACAAATGTAAACAGAAGTACAGAGAAATTTTGGGCCACTTCACGTCTTACGGATCTCCTACTGTGGGGGGCCTTAAAAAAGACATGGGAATAGGGCCGTGCAGATTAGTCCGTTTCCATATCCAATACGTGTCAATTTCTCATGTGTTCATTCACAAGTCTATTCCATTGCATTTCCACATTAATTTGCGAGTCCTTTTAAATCCGCAAGATTTTTATATACCGTAAATGTATATATAGGGTCCAATCGTATGCATGTTTAGACAGAAAAAAAGTCCTACAACTCCCAGCATTCCCCAGCCAGCCATGCTGGGTGTTGTAGGACTTTTTTTTGTCTAAACATGCATTGGATTGCGCCCTTAGATACAGAATTTTATCACAAAATATACATTTCCTTTAGGGTTTTTCTACATGAGGGTTTGAACCCACCACTTAACCGAAGCTTTTGCTTCCAGATTCTTTGTGGGATTAAGATTGGCTCCTTTACACATGTTTTTGTTTCAGGTTCCCCCCCCCCCTTCTCTGCCTTTCTATATGTTCCATTACACAACCACTAGGTGGTGCTGTGGAACAGCAGAATTGCACAAGCACATGAGGCTTTCATGCCGCCGTTCACAAATAATACCAGACTTTCCTCAATCTAAAACAAGCCGTGGAAATGGTTGCAAAGAATGGGAGAGGTCTTGGAGGATGACGACATCATGTAAAGCACCCGCAAACTACTGTGAGTGAGGAATCACGAGCGCACAACAAATACGTTGTGTAGAAAGGCTCTTAAACTAAATCTACGCACTTCTAAACATATTTTATTCTAAAACATGCATTTTGGGGTACTTTCTTTGAGCCAAGAACCGCACACAGACAAAGGCCTCTTTAACTGAGAGCCAGTGTGGCATGGTGATTAGGATGTTGGAATAGGATTTTGGAGAGCCGGGCTCTAGTCCCCACTCAGCCATGAAGCTCACGGGGTGACTTTGGCCCAGTCACTGACTCTCAGCCTAACCTACCTCACAGGGTTGTTGTGAGGATAAAATGGAGAGGAGGATTACGTAAGCCACCTTGGGTTCCTTGCAGGGGAAAAGGTGGGATATAAATATAATAAATAAATAAAATAAACTCCTCCCTCTTCAGAGTTAACAGCCACAGAGGCCTTGGCAGAACCCTCGCCTTTTCAATCAGGGGTGGAAAACTACAGGCCCAGGGACTAAATCTGGCCCAAGATAGACCTGCCCCCTTTCCCCTGACCACCACTAGCGTGGTGGTTTGGAGTGTGATCAGGTCCTCTACAGTGGCTTAAATAGAGAACAATCTAGCAACCAATACCATATGCTGAAAGGTTTGCTCTGACAGAGAGAAAAAAAATGGTGATTCTTGCAACCATAACGCTCTGGACTGACTCTGATTGAAATCAGCCATGTGACAAGCAATTACGCCACTGCATGTTGGAGCCAAGAGGATCTTAAAATACTTTCCTTATGGAGCAGCAGCTTCATTCTCAGAGTCTGTGGACACATCTTCCTCCCCTCCATGCATTAATGCTCCCACTCTAGCTTTTCATAAAGCAGTGTGGTTAAGTGCAAGGGAATTTGCCCTGTCTATTTTGTTAGAGATCTGATTCCCGGCCTCTCTGCTACGAAACCCAGGAGACCCCGTGACCTTCGGAAAGCTGATTAGAGCGTTGAAACAAACAGGAAATTTTTGCTCCTGTTTTTGTACTTCTTTCCTTCTTCCTTATTTTTAAGACTCCCCCCCCCGCCGCCGCCGTAACATCATGCTTTGAGCGTACTTCTATAATCATGATGGCTTGAAACTTTTTCTTTTCTTCCTTTTTTTAAAAAAACACCTAAGGGTACAATACTATGCATGTTTAGGCAGAAAAAAAGGCACACAACTCCCAGAATGCCCCAGCCAGCATATCTGGCTGGACATTCTGGGAGTTGTAGGCCTTTTTTTTTTTTAATGTCTAAACATGCATAGGATTGTACCCTCAATTATATTTAAAATGTGGGATGCTCAGATTTCTGGTGAGCCGCTATGGGTTGCACAGAAATACCTTCCTGTAGCCCACTGCTGGAAATCCATGGTGTCGTACTCCATCCCCCAAAATAGGTTCACCACCGCAGAGCAGCATGGATAGCTCCGATGAAGCTCCAAATAAAAGCTGCAAAACCTGCAATGGACAAGGAGCCCCACCGAAGTAGGAGTCACCAGGCTCCCCTGCCTATACCAGAACAACTTACTCATAGTGGAGCCTAAGTCACCCTTTTCAGTTTCATAATATTCTGACATGCATACGCTTTGGCATGTGTCCATAGTATTTTTGGTCTGGCAGGGCCCATGAACTGGTGCATGACCTGGTGGAGACACCACAGTTTTGCATGTTAATTCATTGTTGAGAGGTTTGGACTGTAAAATGTGGGTGTGTTTGTTATATACATTATTATTTCCTTTACCCTTTAACATGCTAGACGACTGAAGAAGGTCGAGAGGCCTTTGGTCATCTCTGGTACTGGATCTTTTTGGTAATATAGGACTGCCTGCACAACATGTTTATACTCTCTTCTATTGTCTATGGCACGACTCTCCAACCTCGAGTCCCCAGATGTTGCTGGACTACAGCTCCCAGAATCCCTTGCCATTAGCTATGCTGGCTGGGTATGCTGGGAGCTGTAGGCCAGCAACATCTGGGGACCCAAGATTGGAGAGCCCTGGTCTATGGAATACATAAAATCACTTTACTAGACCTTTGGAACATTATTTACTTTCACCGGTTCGTTCATCCCAGTTCCTTTGGGATATGTTTTTCTGTTTGATTCATCACCTGAGAACTCCCACCATTCCTCACCATTGGCTATGCTGGCAAGGCTGATGAGAGTTGTTGGCTAAAACATCTGGATGGCAACAAGCTTTCCACCCCTGCCCTGTATCAACGCTGAGTATTCTGAATTCCACAGGCTGGCTGAAATTACATGTATTGAATAAGACTGTGGTGGTGGTGGTGGTGGAAATCTTTTGTTTTTTGTGCTTTTGCGGGCTTCAAAAGGCAGGCAGGAAGGCTGATGGAGATTTCAGATGAAGTAAAGCGAGGGAACGTTCGACAAGGAGCTCAACGCTCAGATGTAATTACCTCCAAGATTGCAGCTGACATTCCCTCTGAAATGGAACTGTTCACAACCGCAAAGCTTTTTTTCACAGCAGCGTGAAGATCTTCCTGGGGGATCTCCTGCAGCAAATGTACCCCCTCCGCCCTAGTGAGCAAACATTGTTTCGTCCGTTAATTGGCCTCCAGACGTTGGACTCCGGGGCCATCCAGCGTTACTGAATGGCGGAAGGCTCCGGGACAACAATCTGTTCTCATTTTAGAAAAAGAAGGGAGTCATAGGCAGCTGCTGTATTCAGAGTCGGACCACTGGTCCACTTAGCTCAGTAATGTCTACACCAGGGCAACATGTGGCCCACGGACTGAATGTGCCCCCCGCCACACAGCTGAATTCAGCGGCGGCAAAAAAATAAAGGTGGATTTACCATTATGGAGCACTAAAAAGCATCAAATTTAGCTCGTTTGCCAGTTGAATCGGACCCCTTTAGCACTCTGTTGCTGCTATGGAGTGCTAAAAGAGTTATATATTTAGGTTGCAAACAAGGTAAATTTGATCCCTTTAGCACCCCATAGCACTATGGAGAGGTTTGCTGCTGAATTTGGTGGCAAATTGTTGCTTTTAAATTCAGAACAGGGCCCACGGGGTGTTTGCGTGTGTGTGTTTGGAGGGGGGGGAGTTCAGGGGGTGAAAATGGCCCCCAGACCTCCCACAGTTGCTCACTTCTGGTCTACATGGACTGGTAGCAGCTCTCCAGGGTTCCAGGCAAGGGACTTACTACACAGCCCTCTCTGGAGATGCCGGAGATTGAACCTGGGGCCTTCTACAAGGAAAGCTCTGTTGCTCAGCTACGACCGCCTATGACCCTTCTCCGTCAGCTCGAGAGAATAACTCAGGAGGGGCCATGGCTCAGTGACAGAGCACATGCTTTGAACAACTTCTGTCTTCTCTCCTGCTCACCAGAGCAGTGGTCAAGGCAAGTGGATGGGAGAGAAGTGTGTGGGGGGGTGGGGGGGTGGGTGGGAAGTGCTTCGTGGTCATGAACAGGTGGGAGGGAAAGGAGTAGTTCAATTCTTTTCCGGCTTGGATGGAAATCCAAGCTGGAGAAGAATTATGGGGGGTCATGATGCTCGGCTCGTATTCTAAGTGAGTTTTCCGAGCCCCGAATGCTCATATTCCCAAGCTAGAAAAAGAAAAAAGATACGTTTCAGTGATATCACTACCCCAAATCAAAGTGAACAAAGTAAAGAGAGCTGTTCTGGTGGTGGGTGGGGAACACACCTCTCTGTACATAAAGCACGTGATATTAATAGCCTACCGTTTTACTTTCTCTTTGACTTCCTCTGCAAACACTGGATCGACCTAAGGCAGAAAAAAAAGGAAAAGAAGAACAGAACAGAAGACAGATATACCATGTCAGCAAACCAACCCTCCATATGGGGAAAATACAAATGCTCTCGGGCTGAAAATAGCACAACCTCACTCCTAATGCTTCTTTTCCCTAAGAACGGTGGGTTAAAACGGGACGATGTCTTTGCTACACACTGAACAGGCAGAAGGGTATTTTTTTTTTGCAAAAAGTTTCTCCCCAAGGTAATGTTTCTGCTGTTGAGTCCCTTCACGATAAAGCAAGACAATCATAAGCCAACCATCAACCGGTTCATTTTGCTGAATGATCTTTCTTACCCTTCCCTTTTTCCATTCGCACCCAATCTGGCCCAGGGGGCTATTTGATAAGTGGTCAAAGATGGCACACTAGACACAGCTGATAGCATCACTTACCACACACACGGATTCTGAAAGTGTTTTTAGTTTGGGGTTGGGGGGACATCTCAGTGAAGTCAGGAAATGATAAATGACGCAAACTTTTCAGCTCCATTGTTACATTTGCTTATTCATAAAGTTATAAGCTATCCAATATTGTTGAAATTTTATGCATTGTTAATACTTATATACTGCTTAACACAATCAAATCCCTAAGCACTTTACATATAACAATATTAAAAACATAGCTTAAAATACACCATTAAAACAACTTTAGCTACAACAATAAAAGCAATACAATAACAATAAAATGGAGCATCATGATTAATGATGACTATGAGAGTCAAATGAATAGAAAAATCAAAGAACTTTTAACTGATCAAAGTAAAAATTATAGGACATCAACCAGCCTTGTCTACTGCAGCAGTATTTTTTTCTTTGTCTGCTCATTTGCCTCTGTGTGTGTGTGCTCTCACTAGGGATTTGTGAGGAATCTGTTAGGGGGGGGTGAAAATCTGATGGATTTTCATGATTCGGCCTCCTGGATTAATGGTTACATCCAGTATAAGGCAGTTTTGTATGTTCCAATTTCAGTTTACCCCAGACATTCCTCTTTTTTTAACCGATCCCCTGCTGTGGCATAAGCATTTTCAGAACCTTAAAAAAAAAAAAAGTGTGGAGAAAGCCAACCTAAGCCCCCTGCCTGACACACACACACTCACCAAGGAGGGGGGAAGGAGACCCAGGGGGGGGGATACAGCCAGTCTCCACAGATGACAAAGGGGACAAACAACATCTGCATAGAATCACCCCAGGGGGGAAGGCAGGAAGCATCCCCAGGTTTGTCAATGCTCTCGCATATCAGCCCCATCTACATAAGACTTGAATACCTCTCCAGAGCAGACACTTCGGCACCCCTAAGAAATGGCCACTCAACACCATAGGATGGGACCATTAAGCAAGGGGCTTCAAAGGGACCCCATCCCACGGGGGGAGGGTGTCACCCCACCTGACCCAAAAGGCCGCCCCTCAGGGAGGGTGTCAACCCACCTGATCACGGAGGGAGGGGCTACCTGAAACACCAAGGTATAAAACACCCTGCGCAAGGGAACTGGGTTATTGGACCTGATCAACAATCTTGCCCCATGCCTGGGGTAAGAGAATGAAGGATCGGCAACCCCGGGTAGCTACACCCGGCACGCTCCAGCTAGCTGAAATCACTGGTCGCTTGGGTTGACCGGACCCCCGGGAAACCAAGCTGAAATCACTCACAAGCCGCTTGGGTAGACCGGACCTCCGCCGGGAACCCAGCTAGCCGCTTGGGTAGACCGGGCCTCCGCCGGGAACCCAGCTAGCCGCTTGGGTAGACCGGGCCTCCACCGGGAACCCAGCTAGCAGTGTGCGGTTGACCGGGCCTCTGCCGGGACCCGAGCTGAACTAACTAGCTGAGAGCCCTGAAATCACGGTGTCCTCAAGACTTCTTGCTTGCTACTTTGTACCGTACTGATAAGCTGTATTGCTGGCGTGTGTCTGGGTTTGTGAAGGTAATGTTGTAAATAAACTTGTTTTCTAAAAGATACTTCTGTGGCTATAAGTTATCCCTTTGTTCTGGGCTAAGGGTGATAGTCGCTGGGGAGTCGGAGAAGGCCGCCCTAGGACTCGCTACCCCCTTAGCATTGAACCCACGCAGAAGACCAGGTTGTCGGTCTTCCACTAAAAGTAATTCCCCTAGCAGGTATAACTATGTTTAGGATGCCTGATGTTGAAGTTTTTTCCCCAAATTTGCGGGGTTCTGGTAGATCCTTCCTTTTCCAATGGTTCATTTGTGGGGGAAAGTGAAGCAAATGAAAAGCGACAACGGAAGTGCCTGAAGTCTTTACAGGAGACGTCTGAAGAAGTCGGGAGCGCAAACCGCATTATACCTGCCTCCCAATTTTCTCTTCCACACCAGTTCTCTTTCAAATCTTGCAGTGTATCAGAGTGGAAAGGAACGGAGATTAAAAAAAAAAAAAGGAAAAACAAATCAGCAACCAAACCCCACAATGAAACGGGGGGAGGTAATAAGACAGCACAGTGTTTTAATGAAAATACAGGGGCTGAAAGTTTTAAATGACAAGTTATAAAAGAGGAAAAAATGCACTCATTTTGCATCAAGGGGGAGGGGCATGAAATGACAGGGCAGGTCCGCTGCGGCGCTGCGAGGGGCAAACCTTTCCAATGTGGCGATAAACCCAGGTGACTCTACGGTTCATTTGCACAAAAGAGGGAGAGGGGGGAAAGTTTGCGAGTGCATTCTAATGGGTTGCGCACTTGATCGAAGGGGGGCTCCGAGTTCGGGGCGCCCCCTCTATCCTGTGCCCTGCTGGAAAGAGCCAGGCAAAATGAGAGGAGGCCGGTGTTGTGCCTCCAGTAGGCCAGACAGAGACCAGCCGGGTCGGAGTGTGTTTGGGGCGTGGGGCCAGGCTACGTGCAGCCTGACCCAGCCGGGCAGCCGTACCAATCAGCGCCTGCTCACAAGGCAGGTCCCAAACACACTCAGATGCTGGAAGGAATTGTTTGCTGAGACAGCTACCGCCGGATGCTCCTGACATTCCCGACCTCAGACTTCTGTACCTTTGATCCTTGGAACGACCTTGACCACGACTTTGCCTGATCCCAAACTGGTTTACGTTTGCTCTATTTTGGAAGGATATTTTTTTTTTTGCTTCAACCCTCGGACTGTGAGAACGACCACGGCTTATCTTGGAACTGGACAGATTTACGACAGCCAGAGGCAATTTCGCCTCTATTTAAGTTGCAAAAAGCTGTCAGACGGGCCTCTGGGCCCATCTAGCTGACTTGCTTTTCAGTGGTCAACAGAGGGGCCTGGAGAGGCCATAGGATTCTGCATATGCCAGCCGCTCCTCTCCTCTCCCCTTCCCACCAGCACACACACCCTTTTCCCCCACTCCGACTTCTCTTACAGGGTCAGAGTTGCGACCTCATGAAAGCTTTCCTGCAGGTGGCTGGGAGCGGGGTGGGGTTTATAGATTTCATAGATCATAGAGTTGGAAGGGGCCTACAAGGCTATCGAGTCCAACCCCTTGCTCAATGCAGGAAACTAGAGGAGGGGTCTCCCATCCAAGTAATAACCAGGCCTGACCCTGCTTAGCTTTCCATGCTCAGACAAGCTGAGCCAGCGTAAGCCACAGGGAAGATCCATGATTGAATCTCCTCCTCTAAGCGGTGAAGAGAGAATCTTACAAAAACACGTACTGAAAAGGGAGAACACATCTCTAGATGCTTGGATCTGTTGTGCTTTTAGCTTCCACGGACCATGAAGAAGAGCGTTAACCACTCCTTCCTTCTGTTTAACGGCGCACCCATTCTCCTTCGCTGCCCCTTACTCCAGAGACTATTAATCTTTGAACATTCTTGGAGAATTGGTCAAGCGCCATGAGACTGGGCAGGCAAATATGGTCTCCATCTCCTCCCCCCCCCCCAAAAAAAAAGGGAGGGGAAGGAGCCAGGCAACTACCTGAATGGTCAGCTTGATGCCGATGTCTGGAAATATTGTTTTACCAACAAATCGAGCAGCTGTGAGCATTCAGACAGGAATGCTGTGGCTATAAAGGGCCAGCACAAGTTGGTCAAGAACAGGTCATGCCACATTAAACTAATCCTCTTGTTTTGATGAGAGTTACTTGCTTGGGAGTTCAGAGGAATGCTGTGGGCATCGTATACTTTGATGTCAGCAAGGCTTTCGACAAGATCCCCCACAATATTCTTGCTGGCAACTGGTAAAATGTGGATGAGGCAATGCTGCTATTAGGTGGATTTGGAGCTGGTTGATGGACCATACCCAAAGAATGCTCACCGAGGCCTCTATGTCCACCTGGAGAGAAATGGAGATGCTGGAGGGCTCTGCCCTGGGCCCAGAGTTGTTCAACGTCTTTAGAAATAAATGATTTGGATGAAGAGGGAGATTGGATGCCCATCAGGTGTTCAGATGACACCATACCTGGGAGGAGTAGCTAACCCCTTAGAAGACAGGCACAGGATTCAAGATGATCTTGGCAGGATGGAGGACTGGGAGGAAACTAACAAAATTAATTTCCACAGGAAATAGATGTAAAGTTCTGCATGCAGGTAAGGCAAAATCAGATGCACAAATACAGGATGGGTGACACCTGGCTTGACACCAGGTCATGCAAGGAAGAAGACCTAAGCGTTACTAGTAGACCACAAGCTAAACATGAGTCAACAGTGTGGTGCGCCAGCTAAAAAGGAGAATGAAATTCTAGGCTCCATCAACAGAAGTATGGTGTCCAGATCATGAGAAGTAATGATTCTTCTATTCTGCTTTGGTCCGACCACACTTGGAATACTGGAAGGATATTGACAACTGGATTGTGTCCAGAGGTTGGCAAAAATATTTTTTTTAAAAAATGGGCATAGATACCAAGTCCTACAGGTTGAGGGAATTGGGTATATTTAGCCAGAGAAGAGACGATTACACGCATCTTCAAGTATTTGAAGGGCTGTCATACAGTTGATGGAGCGCATTTTTATGTGTTGCTGCGGAAAGCAGGACCTGAACCAATGGGTTCAAACGACAAGGAAGGGGATTTGGACTGAACGTTTTCAAGAGCTTTCTGACAGTATGAACTGTTCAACGGGGGAACGGACTGCCCTTGGAAGGGGGCGGACAATGCTTCGTTTGAGGTTTTTAAGCAGAGGCGGGATGGCCACCTAGCAGGGATGCTGGCGCAGAGGCATCCTGCATCAGCAGCAGGCTGGCCTAGGGTGACATAAGAACGTCAGAAGAGCCCTGCTGGATCAGGCCAAGGGTCCACCTAGTCCAGCATGCTGTTCACACAGTGGCCAACCAGCTGTCCCAATGGGAAGCCCACAAGCAGGACAGGAGTGCAACAATGTACAGTATTGTTGTAAACTGCCCAGAGAGCTTTGGCTATCGGGTGGTATAGAAATAACAAGAACAACAACAGCAACAAGAACAGTACCCTCCCACCCATGTTCCCCAGCCACTGGCGTACGTAGGCATCCTGCCTCTGATACTGGAGGAAGCCTATAGCCAATTGCGACTAGTAGCCATTGATAGCCATGAATTTGCCCAATCCCCTTTTAAAGCCCTCCAAATTGGTGGCCATCACTACATCTTGTGGAAGTGAACTCCATAGTTTAAATTTACGGTGTGTGAAGAAGTCCTTCCTTTGATCTGTCCTGAATATCCCACCAATCAGCTTCATGGGGTGACCCCTTTTGGGTTCTAGTACCATGAGAGGAGAAAAACGTCTCCCTATCTGCTTTCTCCACACCATGCATAATGCTGTACTCCTCTATCATGTCTCCCCTTACTCACCTTTTTCCTAAGCTAAACAATCCCAGCTGCTGTAACCTAACTGATTTGTTGGCCGCAGCCAACAGTGAGTGAAGGATTTCCTTTATTTCTCCCTCCCCTCAATTCCAAACTGCCCCAGTATTTCAACCCCAAAGATTTTTGTCTGAGTCACTTTACAAGTAAATCAGATTTACCTGGGGTTGTTCCACACACACACACACACACACACACACACACACCACAATTCCACTGTCAGCTGGAGTTTTGTACAGACTCCTGCCAGACAGAAGTCTCAGTCGTTTGCTACCAGCTAACATCTGTTAATTATGTGCAAACACAGACCAGCAGAAATGGCCTCAAAATAACCCAAACCGAGTGGAACACAGAGATGAGTTGTCGGTGTCGACATGAGAGGTGTAGAAAGAGAAACAATGGCTCATCAGTAGTCACGGAACGTGTTGAATCCATAGGGGACAGCGGCTCCTGCTTGCCACGCAGGCCGAGAAGGCTGATATACATCATCAGTCGTCATCATCATTATTATTTACAGTATTTGTATACTGCTCCACATCAAGCAGATTCCAGAGTGGTGAACAATAAAAAGACAAAAACCGATAAAAGAAACAAAAATAATACATTGAAAACAAACTAAAATTACACTGGTGGTTGAAGAGCAGAGAAGGCTTCCCGGAACAAGGAAGTTTTCAGCAGGCGCCAAAAGCAGCATAATGTTGGAGCCTGCCTGACCTCCAGAGGCAGGAAGTTCCAGAGAAATGGAGCCATCACACTGAAGACTCTTCTCTTGGTGGACTCCAATCAGGCCAAAGATCCACTGAGGAACCAGCAGGAGCATGCCATCTGATGATCTCAGTGCCTGGGCAGGTTGGTATGGGAGGAGGCACTCTCTCAGGTAACCTGGTGCCAAGTTGTTTCAGGCTTTGTACACAAGTACCAGAACCCTAAACCTGACCCGGTAGCAAATAGGTAGCCAGTGCAGTTCCTTCAGCCAAAGGAGTTGCATGCTGAAAAGGGGCAGCTCCCGACAATAGCCGAGTTGCTGCATTCTGCACTAGCTCCAGCTTCTGGAGCAGCCTTAAGGGCAGCCCCACATAGGGCACATTGCAGTAATCCAGTCTTGAGATTACTAGCGCCTGTATCACTGTGGCCAAGCTATCCCTGTCCAGGAGAGGCTGTAGCTGGCGAACCAATCGAAGATGGTAAAAGGCACTCTGAGCCGCCGTAGTCACTTGGGACTCCAGCGACAATGATGAGAGCCAGTGTGGTGTAGTGGTGAAAGTGTTGGACTGGGACCCAGGAGATCTGGGTTCTATTCCCCGCTCGGCCATGAAACTCACTGGGTGACTTTGAGCCAGTCACTGACTCTCAGCCTAACTTACCTCACAGGGTTGTTGTGATGGTAAAATGGAGAGGAGGAGGAGGAGGAGGAGGAATATGTAAGCCGCCTTGGGTTCCTTGCAGGAAAAAAGGTGGGGTATAAATATAATAAATAAATAAATCTAGGATTACCAACCTGATCTTTCAGATTACCAACCTGATCTTTCAAAGGGAGTGCAACCCCATCCAGAACAGGCAATGAGCCTATCTCCCGGATTTGGGAGCCACTCACGCACAGGGATTCCGTCTTGCCAGGATTCAGACTCAGTTTATTGGCCCTCATCCAGCCCAGAAAAGCACGCAGCACCGTCAGGGTCAAATGGCAGGGCCAACGGAAGGAGGGTGATTTTTAGCAGGCAAATGACATGAAGGATTCTGATATGAATCAGGGCCTCCACCGCTTTTTTTTTTTTTTTGGTACAAGAAATTGAGTTTTCAGTTGCCAGCTTGTCACTTGGCCAGCTGAGTTGTCAGTTGCAAGCATGTAATTTGGCCAGTTACGAATTCCAATGACCGATTCCAAACATTCGGGGGCAATGAGTTCCACAGGTTAACTATGTTTTGCACGACAGAAGAACAGGCACATCCTTGGGTCCCGTTTGAAGCAGCTGCTTCTTAATCTTATCCAGGAATTCAGTGCACCACGAAAGACAGTAATAATAACACCAGATGCCTTTTCATCTGTTGCCCCCTTGTGGCTAATTTTCCATCCCCAAACTGAGGGGTTTTCCCCTCCCCTGGCTGAAACTGAGAATACAGTTGTGCTTTTTTGAGACACTTGCAACAAACTAGGTAGAAAACAACTGGGGGGAATAACCTGTGAATTTTGGCTTAAACCCTGAAGAAATTAACCCCCCTTGGAGGAAGAGTGGAATTAAGAAAACAATAAATAAAGATGAATAAATTCTGACTGTACGCAAAAACTGCCTCCTGGTGAAACACTACTGTATTTTTAGAGTTATGTATTAATTAACACACTCTGGGCTTTAGCCAGGGCAGGCTGGTAACTCCTATTTTGCTGGGGCTCCTTTTCCATTTCATGTTTCATGCGCTCTACGTGGGGTTACCCTGGAAGACGGTTCGGAAGTTGCAGCTGGTACAGAATGCAGCTGCTCGCCTGATTAAAGGCTGCCGCTGGCGTGATCACATCACTCCGGTGCTCAAAGAGTTGCACTGGCTACCAGTTGTTTGCCAAGCCGAATTCAAGGTGTTGGCGTTGACCTTTAAAACCCTGTACGGCTCCGGTCCAATATATCTCAAGGAGCGCCTCCAGCAACATCAAGTAGGCCACTCAACAAGATATGCCACAGACGGCCTTCTCCCTGTCCCATCAGCCAGAGAAACCAGGCTGGTGGGGACTAGGAGGAGGGCCTTTTCTGTGGCAGCCCCCAATTTATGGAACTCTCTCCCCAGTGACATCCGCCATGCCCCGTTCCTTGATTAGCTTCGCCGCGCATTAAAAACGTGGCTTTTCAGGCGGGAATATGGGGTGGGTTAGGATTTTTAAGTTTTGTTCTGTTTTTAATTGTGTTTTATACTGTGTGTGTGTCCCCCCCCCCCCCTTGTATTTTATTGGATTGTAAATCGCTCAGAGTGGCCGGATGTCTGGCCAGATGGGCGATTCATAAATATAATAAATAAAATAAATGCTTTGCAGGCTTCATTTGGAACTTCAGAGGAGCTATCCACAGTGCCGAACTCCATCCCCAAATAGGTTCACCACCATGGAGCACCATGGATAGCTACTATGGAGCTCCAAATAAAAGCTGCAATGGAAAAGGAGCCCCCACTGACATAGGGAGTCACCAGCTTCCCCTGATGGTTTGTTAACCATGAACAACCCACAGTTCACAACCCAAGATTCATAGATCATAGAGTTGGAAGGAGCCTACGAGGCCATCGAGTCCAACCCCCTGCTCAATGCAGGAGACTAGAGGAGAGGGTCTCCCATCCAAGTAATCACCAGGCCTGACCCTGCTTAGCTTTCCACACTCAGACAAGCTGAGCCAGCGTGAGCCACAGGCCTGTTACAAACCATGGTGGACAACCCGCAGTTCACAACCCAAGAACAAACCATGGGTTCTCTTCAAGGATTGTTCGTGGTTAACAAGTCATGGCTTGTTATTGTGGTTGGGTTCAGACAACACGATAAGCCATGTTTGAACAACAACCCATGGTTGAATGACAACTCACACTCAACCCTTGAGTGTGGGTGATCGTGTTGTCTGAACCCAGTCCCGGGCCACCATTTTGTACCTGGCACCTTCCTCATTCCCCCGCTAATTCCCATCTTGGCTCTGCTTGATGGATCCCAGGGTTCCAGTAAAACAACAACAAAAGTAGACCCTTCACACCTTGAAATCTGCCCATGCCTGCTTCAAACCATGGGGGTAGAGGTTGCCACTCGTTTTGTGAATGACGCCAAATGCTTGGGACTGGGGTGGGGAGGAAGAGGTAGCAAAGTTGCGATCATTGGTGATGAGGGCAGGGGTGTCGGACCCCTTTCAGCCTGAGGGACCAATTCCATTCGGAGAAGCTCTCAGGGGCAGCATTCCAGGGATGGGTGGAGTCAAAGGCAAGAGGGTGTGTCCAAATGCAAGAAGGGGCGGGCCCGAAACACCCGCATATTTTAGCTGAAAGCTCTGACTGCCAGTACCTGAAGCCCTAGGAGAGGTTTAACACCTTAGGAGAGGCTTTTTCAACCTTTTAGAATGGGATGAAAACTGCACTGAAGCCGGGAAGGCAGCAAACAACCAGCAGACAATTGGTTTATAGATGTCATAGATCATAGAGTTGGAAGGGGCCTACAAGGCCATCGAGTCCAACCCCCCCTGCTCAATGCAGGAAACTAGAGGAGGGGTCTCCCATCCAAGTAACAACCAGGCCTGACCCTGCTTAGCTTTCCACACTCAGACAAGCTGAGCCAGCTGAGCCACAGGCCGGTGTTGTCAGAGGAAAGGGGGTGGGGCTACTGGGAGGGGTGGAGCTTCCAAGAAACCCCGGAGTGCCAGACTGGGACCCCAGGGTGGGCATATTTGGCCTCCAGGCATGAGGCTCTGCAATCCTGGACAAGGGAGATCGTGGGGGTGGCTGAAATACGATGTCATTTATTCTCCGGCATGATAGCACAAGCAGCCCTACAGTGAGGGTGCTGCCAGGGGCGGGGGGAGGCAGGGTTAGGGTGTCTTAGAGGGCAGACCGATCCAATCTGTGGGGCACAATCCGGCGAGAGGTTCTGCGCAAGCCCTGCACTGCAATTTATTGGGGGCGGGTGCTGGAGGCTGGCGGCTCCAAGGTCGGCGGGATCGTGTATCCGCTCCGGATCTTACGCCAAACTTTTAAGGAGCTATCCATGGTGCCGAGCCTATTTCGGGAGTAGGGTTCAGCAGCATGGATAGTTCCTTAAAAGTTCAGAGTGAAATCTGGAGCGGATATACCGCCCTGCCGACCTTGGGGCCGCCAGCCTCCACTGGGAGGGTGGGAAAGCTCTCAATGGTGGGGCAGACAGTTGAGTTAACAGCACTCGCTTGCAACGAGATGTGGAAGTAAATTTATGTTGTGACAAAAATCAAAGAATCTGTATTTAGAAAGGTTGATCGGAAGAAAAACTAAGAACAGTAATAACAACACAAGAACAGCTTACAACAACAATTTCCAACAACAAACTAGTAACAATAATAACAACAACTTACTGCAGGTCCAATGATAATCAGGTGTACGCGGGGATCCTCTCTGTGCCATTCTATCAAATAATGGGAGAAAGTTCTCGTTACGGAAAAATTGACCTCCGTTGTTCAAATCGAGGGTTAAGGCATCAAGTGGTTCAACTGTATCACCTGAAGCTTGAGTCAGGATATAGGTTTTGTGCTTTTAAAAAAAAATCACACTACATGCGTTAATCCGCTTCTCTAGTGCCGGGATGTCTGCATGATCAGTAACGACTGTTTTGTGAATGACCACGTCTAATACTGTGGTTGTCACTGACAGCACCGTCTGCATTTTATTTCCCTCTGACCTCGGAGTTTACAATCTCCACCCCCAACTCTATGCACTGTATATAACCCTGCAAATTCCCATAAGGGCATGGCTGGTCACAACCCTAATTTCCCAGAAGGCAACTGGTGAGACTAAAGGAAAAGAACTCTCCCAAGAACCTAAGTACAAGGCAGAGGTGAGGGGTGTGTGTGTGTGTGTGTCTGAGCTCCTAAACACAAAGCCCCTCTTTTGAACCCAAATAAAGATGGTGCTGAGGGCAGCACTTTGTTTTGGAGCATGGCAGGCTCCCTGGTTTTTGTGTGTGTGCGTGCGTTAATTTTAAAAATCTTAAGAAATAAAATAAAAATCGGGAGGAGCAGGGAGGCTGGTGGGTGCCAGAGAGGTGCCCACCGGACCCCTGTTGGAGACCCCAAGTGTAGGGGGGGGAAGTCAGATGTAATTCTTTTAAAAAAGAAAAGGGGGGGTGACATGATCCCATAATTGTTGAGGAGTACATGGAGAATGAAGTTCAGGCGTACAAAAACATAGAATCATAGGATAGAATCACAGAGTTGGAAGGGGCCTATAAGGTCATCGAGTCCAACCCCCTGCTCAGTGCAGGAGAACAGATGTGGGCAGCCCAGGCAGTCCCCCATCCAAGCACTGACCCGGCTCAGACCTGCTTAGCTTCAGCATGTGTGGCCTGCATGATGTGCTCTCGACGCCACCAAAACTTCAAACAGTGGCTGAGATCCGCAGCAGTCCCAGGAGAACAGGAGGGCTAATTGATTTGTTTGCGAAAATGTCATACAATCAATCAGCTAAGATTGGTTTAATCAGGTGACAGCCTTACTTTTATTAGTGAAGTGCACTACTTACTACGCCAGGTTAAATTTAGATAGTAGTATTTATAGCTTCGTTTCCACACAGAGAGATTGGATTAGTCTGACAATTAACTCCATCATTTAATCAATGATTTGTCGCTGACGGCCAGTTCTGAAGTCATGTCACTTTTGAGTTTTACCTTCTTTAATACAAATGTAATGGTTTGTGCCTCTCTCTCTCTCTCTCTCTCTCTCTCTCTCTCACACACACACACACACATAGATACAACTATTTGTATTCCACTCCGTGTGTGTGTGTGTGTGTGTGTGAGAGAGAGAGAGAGAGAGAGAGAGAGAGAGAGGAGAGAAAGAATTCTGCACTCAGCAATTCCAATTTCTGAACCAAAAAAGCTGTTTTCCGCAACTTCTTAAAAAAAAAATAATGCAAAGGGAGTACAGACATCCATCCAAAACAAAATTCTTCTTAAGGTCCCCTCCCCATGAATATTTTTGCACTGTGAGCAAATATTCTCATAGCCCCCAAATACACCATATATTTTGTTTTGATCAGGGTTGTGCTATTCCCAGCAGGCAAGGAAAAGCACTAATTATAGATATAATGTGATTATCAGATCAGTGTTTATACATGCGCTGGTGTGTGCGAATGGATAGACTGATATGTAGATAGTATAAATAGACACACGAAATAAAGTTTGATTGGTTGACTGATTATGAAAGATTGAGCAGAATAAAAGCATCAAAGGCACAAGCTCTGAAAACTCACATGCTTTGCAGGTTCAATCCTGGCATCTCCACTTCAATCCTGGAACGGCCACAGCTAAGTAGTAGAGCTCCTGCTTTGCAGGCAGTAGGTTCCAGGTTCAATCCCTGGCATCTCCAAGAAGGGCTTGGAAAGATTGCCATCTGGAACCCCGGAGAGTCTCTGCCAGTGTAGGTCAGTGGCAGGCAATCTCTGCCTCTCCAGATGCTGTTGGGCCTCCAACGCCCATCATCCATAAGAACGTAAGAAGAGCCATGCTGGATCAGACCAAGGGTCCATCTAGTCCAGCGTTTTGTTCACACAGTGGCCAACCAGCTGCCCACAGGAGGCCCACAAGTAGGGCATGAGTGCAACAGCACTTTCCCACCCATGTTCCCCAGCAACTGGAGTACATAGGCATACTGCCTCTGATACTGGAGGAAGCATATAGCCAATCTAGTACTGGAGGAAGCATATAGCCAATCAGGACTATATAATCAGGACTATATTGGCATATAGCCAATCAGGGTTGGCCATGCTGACTGGGGCAGATGGCAGATGAAGTCCAACAACATCTAGAGGGCCACAGGTTGTCCACCCCTGGTGTAGAGGATAGTGAGCTAGGTAGACCGATGGTCTGACTCAGTATTAAGGCAGCTTCCGAAGTTCTTATGCGGTGAAATGGAAAGCGGTGGGTACCAACCTGCAAAAGCATCCACTACATAAAGTGGATCCTTGACTCTTCTCAGACCGCAGATTAAGAGGAAGAGGTGTAGATCGCTGCTGTCCTGGGGAATCCCTGTTTAAAAAAAGCATGGCCAAGAAATCTTAAATGTGCTAGGAAAAAGTGAAAAGGGGGGGGGGAGAACAAAATCAGGAAAGTCAGTAACTAAAGGCAGGGATCAAGTTATCATTTCAATTCTTACACTTATATCCTGCTTTTCCTGCCCCCCCCCAAAAAAAAACCCAGCAAAAAGGTAAAAGGCCCTTGGTCATCTCTCTTTCCACTTCCCAATCCTCTCCCTGGAGCATCCTTTTAAGAAGAAGTAATCTTCTGTCACTGTCTCTACCGTCATGAACCTACCCATATACTATGCTCATCATCTAAGGCCCTCCTCCAACTGCACCCTCCAAGGGAGGCTCGGATGGTGACAACAAAGAAGAGGGCCTTCTCGGTGGTGGCCCCCTTCAATTGCAGAACGATCTCTGCAGCAAGGGCCGCCTGGCGCCAACGTTGTCCTCTGCTCAGCACCAGCTCAAGACCTTCCTCTACTCTCAGGCATTTGGCAGCACATGATAAAAGTTTTTAATTGGGACCCGGAATTTCTCATTGATGACTGTTAAAATTGTTTATATGTGTGTCTGTGTTGTCTGCTTATATGTTTGTATGTAAATAGTGTTTATATTGTGTACGATACTGTATTCTTAGGCTGCAATCCTGCATTGAGCAGGGGGTTGCACTCGATAGCCTTGTAGGCTCCTCCCAACTCTATGATCTATGAAATCTATGAAATTCTATGGCCAGTTGACAGAGTCTACACGGCCATAGGAAAGGTTGGAGACCCAGCTCTGAACTTGGAAATGCGCTCCGAATGCATTTGAAGTCGGAGCTGGGTCTCCAACCTCGGAGCGCCCTCCCTCCCCCTCTCAGCTGGCGTGGGAAGCCGGCAGCGAGGTCAGAAGACTGACCTCAGAGCTGGAGATCTGTGGGAGTGGAGGGGAAGCATCCTGGCCTCAGCACCTCAGTCTATCCTCGTCGCGAGCCGGGGGAAAAGACCAGGGATGTTGAAGAGTCCCTTGGTCTCGAGTCATGAGTCTTTGGACCCAAGTCCCGAGTCCGAGTCCTTGGTCCAAAATGGTGACTGCCGAGTCCCGAGTCACTCCCAAAGCTGACTCCAGGAGTCCCTATTAAAATCAATGGGGTTTTTTCCCCAACAAAAAAAGGCTACTTCAGATGTGTGGCTTAAATAAATTCTAGGCACAAGTGTGCCTTTTTATTTCATAACTCTGCCACTGATTTTGACAAGAATAGACCAGGCAGACAAACCCAAAATAATCCAGGCAGGCAGAGGAGGCAGGGAACCCCAAAGCAGGCAGGCAGAGGCCTTTGTCTTGGGCAATTCAAACTGTGGAACTGGTCAAGAAGAGACCAGGCAGGCAGAGGAGGCAGGGAAACCTGAAACAGGCAGGCAGAGGCAGGCCAAACTCAAAATGTCTGAAAGGTTGCATTTTAGGAAAATGATTTTAAAAAATAAAATCTCGCCGGCGATCGCACTTCTCTCCACTCCTTCTGGCACAGCCCAGGGATGTTGAAGAGTCCTTGGTCTCAAGTCCCGAGTCGAGTCTCGAGTCCCATTAAAAATATTGGGACTCGAGTGGGACTCGAGTCAGAGGGGGGACTCAGTCCGACTCACGAGTCAAGTCCTGGAGTCCGAGTCCCCATCCCTGAAAAAGACTTAGATAGCCAGAACCCTCTGGACTCGGAGGATTGTGGGCATCCAACGGAGGGCTGAAGGAACCGGAGGTGAAGGTCACAGCCCAAATTGGAGTTTATGCATGGCAGGAGTGCGGAGGTGACCTTCGCCTCCTTCAGCCCTTCACTGGGTGCCTGTAATTCTCCGAGTCTGGAGGGTTCTGGGCAGCCACACTGGATTGCGCTGTTAAGGTTATTAATCTTTGTAAACCCACCAGAGAGCTTTGGCTATTGGGTGGTATAGAAATGTAATAAATGAAATGGCCTAAAATCTTTGTGATCTCTTTTAAGACTGGCATTGAAGCAGAGGACGCTCAACTATCTCCTGCTGTCGAGGTAGCTCTGAGTGCTTATTTCCCCTAAATGTCACTGGGGGATTGTTAGCTGGTGGCACGTTCAGGCGATATTGCTTTTTAAAATTAAAAACCAACCCAGGGATTTAAAAATGCTTTCATTTTCATAGAATTTTCAACCGCGTCATTTAGCTTCAATCTGAAAAGGCTGAGCTATCATGCAAGGCTCCAGACAACAGAAGAGGCGATGCGGTGTGATCTAAGGCGGCATTATTTCGTACATTTTATTGTTAAATAAAAAATATGCAAGGACTCAAAACAGAGCTGAATTACAAAACGTTGACTAAAGGGTAATAAAGAAAGAGGAGGATTTATAACCAAAATATTCCTAATGCTCTAAAAACTCAAGTGTATATATTGCCTCATATAAAGAGTGATCCTTAATGCCACTTTGTTTTAATATTCTAATAAGGTCTAAAACTATTTCCATTGTTCTCCAAATTGATCTTTTGCCATCTCCCTTTACACAGAGGTAACTTGTTATTTTGCTTGAAATAGCAAAATCCTATATAATATTTTTTTTAAAAAAAATAACTATTCTTCAGGGCTGACACACTCCTTTTTCTCCCCATGCTCACCTAATATTTAGCAAAAGATTGTTCTGGCATCTACTAACATATGACAAGTAGTATTCCTCAGTCCCTTGAAACTGCTCCTTTCAAGTACGTTCATGAGCATGTGGTCAATTTGACAATGGACAACTCTGCCACAGGGTTATCAATCATCCACAACAGGGGTGGAGGCAACTAGTGTGGCCCTCCAGATGTTTTGGCCTACAACTCCCATGATCTCTCACCGCTGGCTATGCTGGCTAGGGGTAATGGGAGTGGTAGGCCAAAACATCTGGCGGGCCACAAGGTGGACAGAAGTTGCTGGACTGCTTCATCCCCAACTATTGGTCATGCAGTTCAGCAACGTCTGGAGAGCCACAAGTTTCCCCATGCCTGATATATAGACTGGGTTCAGACAACACAAAAACCCCAACGGAACCAATGCCCAAAGGAGGTCGTGGGCAATCCCACCCTGGAGGCATTCAAGATGCAGCTGGACAGCCATCCATCAGGGATGCTTTAACTTGGATTCCTGGATTGAGCAGGGGATTGGACTCGATGGCTTATAGGCCCCTTCCTACTCTACTATTCTATGATTCACACTCAAGGGTTGAGTACGGGTTGTTGTTGAACCGTGGGTTAGCATGTTGTCTGTTGTTGTGCTAACCCCCCCCCCCCATGAAGAGAACCCATTTCCAGTGGCATTCCCCGTGTCTCTGGTCACGTAACCCTGCCGCAAAGGGGCTTTTATTAGTCCATATTAAGACGTGGCATATTTGCACAGATTCTGCTCCCTCTGAAAAGCAGACCTGGGCATAATCCTCCCCTAGGCTTTGTAAATACAATCAGGAGAGCATATCAAGAAAAGAAAAAATCCTGAAGGACTGCCGATAGAACACTTAAAAAAGAAAGAAAGAAAAGAAGAAGTACAAAGCAAAACGCAAGAAACATCCCTTTAAAAGGGCTTTGGAATAGCATTCGCTTAATGCCATCCCTGCGTGCATGCCAAAGAATGAAAAAAGCCCAACTGCTCGAGAATCTCCGATAAAACTCTTACAAAACGCGTCTTGCCGATCGTTAATCTTACCGCGGGGCCTACAGGCCTCTATGCAACTTAGCGATATCAAAGAAAAACTCGCTGGAAGTAAAGGAAGCTGCTGGAGAGAGACTATCTTATCTTAAGTGACTTATATATATATTTCTCCCTGTTTGCTCAAAGAAAGAGAATGCAAGACATTTTGTCCTATTTGAGGCTTTTGCTCAGCTGCTCGCCTTACTGTGTTCCCTGATAAGAGAACGTGCAACATCCCTTAAAACTGGAGACCAGGCTTTCGATGTCACCTGTGACAAGCAACCAGCAGCGCAAAAAATAATAATAAAAAAGTTGGCCCCAGGTTGAGATAATCCCTGGCTGTCCCTCATGAACAGACAGTACAGCAGTAAATACCAGTTGTTAGGGACAAAAGACAGGGAAAGACCATCGCTTTCGATGCAGCTTCACACCTCTCGCGGGTTGCCCTTTGGAAACAGAATGCTGGTCTAGGCCACCCTCTGGATGTGTTGGATTACAACACCCATGTCCATACTCACTGTGGATGATGGACATTATAGTCCAACACAGTGCTTTTTTTCTGGAGAAAAGGGTACCGGAACTCTTGGATTACATTTCCTCGGGAGTAGATGGCGATTAAATTGTAATGCAATTAATAGAAGAAAAGGTGCTGGAACTCAGTTCCGGTGAGTTCCACCAGAAAAAAAGCCCTGGTCCAACACATCTGGAGGAGACCAGGTTCGGGGAAGGCTGGTTAGTTCAGTGCTCAAATTACAGGAGATGAGGGCAGAGAGTGCTGAGCCTCCTTGCGAACGCGTTCCCTGAGTGCGCATCCTTATGCCGCCAAAATGGTGCCATCCACACACAAGAGGGAGAGGTCGGTGGGCTTGGGGGGAACCCCTAGGTTTTCGGAAATAAAATAATAAGAAGTGCTTAACCATAAAGAGGGGGTGGGAGAAGCACCCACTCCCCTTCAAAATAGCCTGATGAGAATAATATTTGATGGACACAAAAATGCTGGCAGTGGAAAGGGGGGGAAGGAAAACCCGGGGGGGGGGGCAAGAATGGAGTCTCTTAGAAAAGGGCATGGCCGGCAGCCAGCTGCCTGCAACCCTGAACAGGAGCACTCCATACTGCATACTACTACAAGCCAGTGTGGTGTAGTGGTTAGAGTGTTGGAGTGGGACTCGGGAGATCCGGGTTCAAATTCCCGCTCGGCCATGAAACTCACTGGGTGACTTTGGGCCAGTCACTGACTCTCAGCCTAACCTACCTCACAGGGTTGTTGTGAGGGTAAAATGGAGAGGAGGATTATGTAAGCCGCCTTGGGTTCCTTGCAGGAAAAAAGGTGCGGTATCAATATAATAAATAAATAAAATAAATAACATTCTGCTGGGTTTAGAAGGCTACAGTGTGTGTGTGTGTGTGTGTGGTGACAGGGGAAGCATGATATGGCTAAAATGGGGTGGGGAGTCAGGAGGTGCCTCTTCCCTTTCCTCAAATTGGCCTTGGTCTGATGCATCATGGAAGTCCGCACACTCTTATGATGCACCTAGGCCTGCCCTGACCATTAAAACCATCGGTCAACATGTGTTGGCTAGGCTGGGAGTCAGCGACTGGCCCAAGGTCACCCAGTGAGCTTCATGGCCGAGTGGGGATTAGAACCCGGGTCTCCCGAGTCCCAGTCCAACGCTCTGACCACTACGCCACCCTAGTTCTCTCACTCGGAGCAGTCCACAGGGCTGCATTGTGCTGCGGGGGCTCTTTGCTGGGACACCAAGCTCGGTGAAAGAGGATCCTCCATCAAGGATCAACCGAATTGTTACTCTGAAGGATGTAGTCGGGGTTGGGACGGGGGGGATTTAACCTTTTGCCCCCGATGCAGCTGTGATTCTGATCACCCCCGGTCCCATTTTGCAGTTTACACTACCAAAACGGAATCCATTGGCAGAGGGGAGGGACCGGATCAGGTCCGCAGTGTAGGCAAGGGGATTAAATATCCCTACGTCCCATGCTACGATGCGAATCCAGATTGCTTACTTTTGAGTATATAAAGAGAAAGCCATATGTCTTTAAAGCAACGCATGGATTGGCGCCACGTCATAGTTTCCTGCAGTAACGTTCATTCCAAAACTTTTTTTTTTTTAAAGGAGACTTTCAAAACTACCCTTACTTTTTAGGCTTTCTGTAGGTGCTCTGGTTATCATGAAACATAAGAAGACAACACATGAACCGGTCCTTCACTAAGAGGGCAAGGATACCTAAAAAAATAATAATAACCGCTTGTCGCGCAATCAAGTTCGCATCCAGCAAAGCAGAGGAAGCAGTCCGAGATCTGCAGAATCTGTGACCATTTTAGTTCCACTTTTTTCAGCTCCAGAGAGATGGTGTGTGTGTGTGTGTGTGTGTTTATAGGTTGGCATCTCAGATATGAAACATTTCAGGCCTTCCTTGTTTGGATTCTCTCTTCTTCAGAAGCTGTGCCTATGCTCGAACCTGATGGCAGGGGTTACATTGCTCCTCTGATCCTGGCGCTGTGTTCCCTTTGAACCGCCTGGAGTCTTTCATCCCCCCCTTGAAGAGCGGCCCCTTTCATCTCTCTTCTAAACATTTCAAAGTGTTAACTGATCGTCTACAGAAAAACGAAAGTGGGGCTCCTTGCTGTGACTTCAGCCTCAGCCCCACAAGGGTTGTTTCATGTTCCAGTACTTTCGGTCTTGGGAAGGGTCCCCCCCCCCCTCCACACCTGAAATAAGCCTTCTTATCACTTTCTGTAAGGATCCAAGAACTTAGGTTCTTCTTGCGCCCGCTGAGACAGTCTTACGCAGGTGGACACTCGGACGTTTTGGGTTTCCAGTCTGGGGCCGGTTTGTGTTCCGTAATCTGTATCGTGAAGATACAAAGCTGCCGAAAATCAAGTCAGGCCGTTGAAGGCATCTCTCTCAGGATTGTTTACCACATGAAGGGTGGGCAGAAGGTAGGTACCCTAGATAGTTGGGACCTCAACTCCCAGCATTCCTGACCATTGCCCATGCTGGCAAGGGGCTTCTGGAGGTTGAAGGCCAAAACGTCCAGGAATCTACCTTCTGCCAAGACCTGGAGTGGCAGTGTCTTTCCAGAATTTCAGGCAAGGGTCTTTCCCAGCCCTACCTGGAGATGCTGGCGATTGAACCTGGGACCTTATGTTCCAGCGCTGAGCTACGGCTACTCATGGATGTGAAGGGAGTCTGGTGACAGAAAGGTCATGTGATGCCGATTGTGCATTTCATCTGTAAGTTATCTGGCAGGCATGCGTGTGTGTGTGTGTGTGTGTATATAATTTCATTTGTTATATTTATATCCTGTCTTTTTTCCTGCAAGGAACTGAGGGCAGCTTACATAATCCTCCCCCTCCTCTACATTTCATCCTCACAACAACCCTGAGAGGTATAGAGTCCTAGAATAGTAGAGTTGGAAGGGGCCTATAAGGCCATCGAGTCCAACCCCCTGCTTGATGCAGGAATCCAAGTTAAAGCATCCCTGACAGATGGCTGTCCAGCTGCATCTTGAATGCCTCCAGGGTAGGAGAGCCCACCACCTCCCTAGGGTATTGGTTCCATTGTTGTATTGCTCTAACAGTCAGGAGGTTTTTCCCAGAGGTTCAGCCGGAATCTGGCTTCCTGTAACTTGAACCCATTATTCCGTGTCCTGCACTCTGGGATGGTCGAGAAGAGATCCTGGCCATCCTCTGTAGGTTAGGCTGAGAGTTAGTGACTGGCCCAAAGTCACCCAGTGAGCTTCGTGGCTGAGTGGGGACTAGAACCTGGATCTCCTGAGCCCCAATCCCACACTCTAACCACTAGGCCACACTGGCTCTCAGTGTATACCCCTGCTTAACTCCTCTTCTTTCTTCCTATGTGGTAGCATTGGAGTACACCAGAAGCAATGCATATTTTTCAGATTGCCAGCCCTTGCTCCCATCCCATCCCGTCCCTTCTCCATTCATTGCCGGTTCCTTTAATCACACAGAACCACCAGATGCAGGATCCAATCATCGCCAGGGCAACGCACCCCAGTGACAAATCATGCCGCTTCTGAAAATTATCCATTTTTTCCTCTCCGAGTCTGTTCCTGGGCAGTGCCCGCGCACTATGATTTACTGAAATGAAATAACCTCACAATGCTCAATTTAAGAATTGGACACTGGTTCTGAATAATGACACACATTTACTGCCCTGATAAAGCAATTGAATCCTCGCAGTTCATTTGTAACAGGGGGGGAAGGCTGCGCTCTCCGAGCCGGGATTGATGAGCGGGCTTGCTAAAATGTTTTTGCTTGAACACTTCCCCAGAGTGAAATACTGAGAAGCCCCGCCCCACTGGCTGGTAGTAAAAGGAGCACTTAGTATTTTGGTGGTGTGAAAGGTAAGGCTGCTGCGTTGAAACTAGCCAGTCTTCCAGTCCATACTTCATTAGAAATACGTTTATATCCCCACCTGTCATCCACGATAGAACTCAAGCATGAGGCGACCCAGCGGTCTCCCTTGCAGACACGGACCAGGCCCAGAAAGCTTAAAGCAGGCCGTGATTTGCATTATAAAATACAGCCGCAATTTGCACAAAATACTGTTGCAGTTTGCAGCCATACTTACACAAAATGCAGCCATATTTTACTCAAAATTCTCTGCCTTAAACCCCCGGCCCCAAAACCGCAAATTGCAGCCAACTTGCTTGTCTTGTGTCGGAGCGATTCGGGACCAGCGCTGGGTAGATGGGCTGGAATCCGGGGGACCAAGCCAGGCCACTCAGTTAGATGTTGACACCCGCCCAAGTGGATTCTTCACTTCAAATCCCTACTTCTGACCATGCCCTCGGATGACCTGCTTGGCTTCAGCTGGGGATTATGAACTCCCAGCATTCCTGACCATTGGCCGTACTGCTGGGTGCTGAAGTCCAAAACATCTGGAGCACACCAGGTTGGGGGTAGACTGATCTAGAACTGGGGTTCTCTACTCTTGGATCTACTAAAATTACATGTGCTTGAGGCTAATTTATAAATCAATGCCATGAAGAGACAAAGTCTCAGGCTGTTTATATATATAAACATATAATATATATAAACGTGTAATTTTAGTAGATCCAAGAGTAGAGAACCCCAGTTCTAGATCAGTCTACCCCCAACCTGGTGTGCTCCAGATGTTTTATATATCATCATCACCATATATATCATCCAGGCCCGAAACGCGCTTCCATCAAAAGCGTGTTTCGGGCCTGGATGATATATATGGGCCTTCTTCAGGGGTCAATATATCTAAAAATGCCTGCAGAGTTCTCTACAAATGGTATCTCTACAAGATGAATCCTGCGATCGGACATATCTTTTTCAGAGATCTCTGCAGGCGTTTTTAGAAATATTGACAAATGCGAGAAAGTGCTGGCCCTATTGGTCCATTCTATTACGTCATCCCCCTCCTTCCTTAAGAACCATTCTTTCATCTAAGGCAAACTCCCCCCCCCCTCGATGTGTTGGATTACAACATCTCTAGGGCAGCAGTTGTAGGCATACAAGTTTGTTTGAGGCAGGGGGTATGGGGAGCTGGTTTTTAAAAAGCAACACTATTTCTAAACTTTTGATTATGGTAGTTATCGCTGAACTGGAAGCTGGATCGGCACCCTCTCCCTCCTGACACCGTTAGTTTTGGTTTAGAGGCAGAAAATCAATTTCCCCGCTGCCAGCAGGAAGTGTGACGAACCCAGAGGAGACGGTCTCTGTTTAGCTTTCAATTTCAGTTCTCAAAAGGAGTCTGTGTTATGCTGCTTAAATGAAAGTCATGGACATTAATTATGAAAACTCAACAAGGGGAAGCTTTTAACGAGATGTCTGAAAAGATCCGTTCAGAAAAGGGCATCGGATTCATTTCACCAATCTGGCCAGCCTGTACAGATGTAATGGCAGAGGCCCGTACAAGCTGTAGGGGTCTTCTAGACCAGTGTTCTAGAAATCACACCTCGCTAGAGAAATCACACTTGGTCTAGAAATCACACCTCACTAGAGAACGTCCATCCTATCCAGGAGCGAGCACAGTTCGGTGTCCCTTAGACTTTGTTTGCACGGAACGGTAATCCTCGCTTACCAGAAATTAGTTATGTGTTGCAATTGCACTCACTCCTGCCAGCATGAGAGGCTAAACAAGCCAGAAATGTTTTGTCTAGCATGCCATCTAAACCGGGAATCCTGGCTTGTTGCTCCCAAACAAGCCAGGATCCATAAGGACAAACCTGGCTTTACAATCCTGGCTTGTAAAGGGCCGAACAAGCCAGCATCCCTGGTCTGTGTAGCCACTTGTGCTAGCGGCAGGAGCCAAGCAGGAACAAACGGGCTGCATGCGCCAGCTTACAGTTCGTTCACGGTAAACCAGGATTCCCCAGAGTCCTGGCTTACCATTCCATACAAATATGACCTTACACATGGGGCAAACTAGATAAGACATTGAATCAGGGGTGCTGAACCTCTTTCATCCCAAGGGCTGATTCGATTTCGGAGAAGCGGCATTCCAGTGCTGGGCAGGCCCAAAATACCAAAAACTGCCAGCATACTTTAGCTTAAAGCTCTCACTGCCAGTAAATGTTTTAATGAATCCAGGTTTTGTTTATTAAAACAGTAGCTGCAGAGGGAGGTGTAGAGAGGGCCAATCAGGTTTGGGGCTGCGGCGCTCAGGAAGAGGAGTGAGCCCTTTACGCTTGTGTCGTGGTACTGATGAAAATCACTCCCCTCTCCGGAAGCTGTTATCCCCCCACCAGGACTGGAAGGTGCGATTGGCACCAAGGGAAGCACCACTCTCAGGGGGAATAGAAGCTCTGGGAGGCAGTTCTCGTGCTGGCCTGGCACAGTGGGAAAGGATTAACCCCCTCCGTGTGGTCCGGATCTCCCCTCTCGATCTCCACACACACACAAGGCTGCTATTCAGTTTTTTAAAAATAATAAGACTTGTTAAATGCATTCATGCATTTAGGGTGCAAATCTATGCATGCGATGGGAGGTCGGAGGCTCCAATGTCAGTGGGGCAGTGTATCCACCCCGGGTTTCAGCCTGAACTTTTATGCATGGTGCTGAACCCCACCCACCCAATAGGTTCAGCACCATGGACAGCACCGTTAAAGTTCAGGCTGAGCCCCGGAGTGGATACTCAGCCCCAGTGATGTTGGTGCCACCAGCGCTGCTATATGCATGTTTGGACAAAAAAAAAGGCCCACAGCTCCCAGCGTGCACCAGCCATCCACACTGGGAGTTGCAGGACTCTTTTTTTCTGCCTAAACATGCACAGGATCGTGCCCTTATTGTATCATCTGGCCCTAGGTCGGAGGTGGGCAATGTCCTTGGGTCAGGGAGCCCAGCGCCCCTCTGCCCAGAAAACCGTCCCCGCTGCTGCCAAATTTGCTGCTGCAGCAACGACAAAAAAAAAAAAAGGTAGCAATTTCAGAAGGAAAGAGAAGAACCATACTCTCAGAAGACTTCCAAGAGTGCGGTTCTGCTTCTAAACAAGGCACATGCTCCCCCGTGTGCCTCGTTTTCTTCCAAAATCACCACCTTACCTTTGTCGCTGCCATTGTGCCAAATCCAGTAGCGGGGGCAGGGCCCCTCCCCTGAAAGACGGACGGGGGGGGCACATAGGGCCCTCGTGTTGCCCACCGCTGCCCTAGGCCACGACACCCAACTGCGCATCCGCGGACAACTGTACAGCGTTCCTAACATGGACCTGAGCAAGAGCGCGCAAGTTCAGGATCGCCTCGCTGGACCAGACCAAAGGGTCCATATCGCCCAGCATCCCCGTTGCCCACAGGGGGCAACTAAATACTTCTGCAACCCGATAAGAGCAGGGCATGGATGCGATTGGCATTCCCCAGTTTTCTGCCCCCAGCATCTGGAGCTTGGAGGGATGACTCTGAACACGCAACTTTCGTTTAGCACCCCCGGGGCACTTGTGATGTACAAGCGCTCGCTCCACATGTTCTCTGCGACACATAATCAACTAGCGTTTTGCGAGTACGTATCAGGGTGTTCAGGGTATTCAGAGTTGTTCGTCGACAGGAAACAGTAATCTTTGAACGGCATAAAGGACAGGGATTTGAGATCGGCGAGTCTTTTGTTCAGAAGACCGGAAAAAAGTGTGTGTGTCGTGTGTGTGTGTGTTTACCTGCACTCTGAAGAAATTCCTTACAGTTAAAAGAGGCACTGGGGGCAGTCAAAATTCCTAAAAATAAACAAACAAACAAGCAAATTAATCATAAGGTCATGTATTAAATCAGTGGTGGGCAACATTGGGCGATCCAGGGGCTATTTTTGCCCGCTGGACTCCCCCCCCCCCCATGGCATTGAAATAATAGATTAAAAAATATAAATTAAATTTTAAAAATGGGTGTCCGGAGTGGCTACGGAGCACCCAAAGGGCCAAAATTAACTTGTTTTCAAGCTAATTTGGACACTTATGATCAAAGGGGCCAAAAAGGGGTGGGGGTTTCAAAATGCCTGCTCCGGACCCACTTTATTAAAACAAACAAAAAATGAAAATATAACTTGGGGAGGCAGCGGGGGCACTGCACATGCATTCAATCATCCGTGGCAGGCAATCCATAGCAGGCATGTACCGCCGATTTTAGTTGGGTTCCTCTTTCTGTGCCCCCCGTTCAAAGCACTGGTGCTAATCCTCGTGGTGGGGAAGCTGTGGGCTTCCGGGCCTTGTCAAACTCCAACTCCCACCAGCCCCAGCCATCATGGTCAGTGACAATGGGACCTGTTGTCCAACATCCGGAGGTAAACAATCTCGCCACCCTTTCTATACACCCAGGGAGGCTGGTGACTTCTATTTCGGTGGGACTCCTAATCCATTGCAGGTTTTATTTGGAGCTTTATGAGAGCTGTCCATGGTTCTGAACTCCACCCCCCCCCCAATATTCACCACCATGGATAGCACCTATAAAGCTCCAAGTAAAAGCTGCAATGGATTAAGAGCCCCTCCAAAATAGGAGTCGCCAGCCTCCAGTGTATATACCACTAGTGAGTGACCTCACTTTTTAAGGGTGGATTGATTCATCATCATCATCATCATCATCATCATCATCATCATCATCATCATCATCATCATCTTCATTTCTATACCGCCCAATAGCCGAAGCTCTCTGGGCGGTTTACAACAACAATAAAACACAATAAAGAATATGTAGCCGAAAGGGCATTGTGTTAGACAGGGGTCTTCCCCCATCACCTAATACCTGATCCTTTTGAGCTGGCGACGCTGGATTGAACCGGGGACCTTCTGCATGCAAAGCAGGTGCTCTACCTGGCTTCCTCCCTGCAGCATTTTCTCTACTAACAATAGCCAAGACACATACATGCCTTGGGGAAATTCATAATGCATTCGTAACAGTGGTGCTCATCCCCTCTTGTTTGCTCATAGCGTCTGATATGCCTCTGATTTTATTGTCACCGAAAGCCAGGAAGCTGCGTTTTGAGCCATCGGTCCAGCCACCGACAGTCTTATCCTCCAGATTATCTACTCTCCTCGTTAGGCACTTTATGTGAGTGGCCACTGCAGCATCTCAAAGCAAAACATCCCTCGGTAGGTTTAGCTTATCACTGAAGAAACAGGAAACCAACACTTACCTTGAGCTTGGACGTGTATTTTGTTCCTGGCGTGAGGCTTGAAAACGAAAGAACGAGGGGTGGGGGGAGAGAAACAGGATAATTTAATTGTGCCCAGCAAGGGAGGGGCGGAGAGTCACAAAGTCATCCCATTTTAGAGAATGCTGTTCCCAAGCCATTTGCAGAGGGAGGTAAGGAACAGGGTGGCAAACTGGCCATGTCCAATGGGCTGCCCTCCAGATGCCTTGGACTACAATTCCCATCAGCCACAGACAGCATAGCCTACAGTCAGCGGCGATGGGAATTGTTGTCCAAAACATTTGGAGGGCTCCTGGCTGGGGAAAGGCAGTTTTAGAATGTTCGACAGCATAAAGGGACATCTTTATAAAATGGAGAGGAGGAAGAGGATTATGTAAGCCGCCTTGGGTTCCTTGCAGGAAAAAAGGCGGGGTATAAATATAATAAATAAATAAATAAAATCTAAGCGCAAAGCCGGTTGCACTTCCAATTAGTTTTGCCCCTTTCGAGAAGGAGCGTTTTGAGCAAGGCCAGAAGCAGAGTGGGGCTGCGGGACGGAAATGCGCTTTAATCGATACATACAGTAGCCACCAGCCAGTTTTGTAATTTGACACAATTACCAAGTTGGCTCAAATGCAGACTTTACAAAAGAGCGGGGGGGGGGGGACACACCACGCTGGCACACTGGCGACATTTGCAGGCATCCATTAGAGGGTGCGTGCTGTGCCGAGAGAGCGGGGAAAATGCCTCCTTAGGAGGAGACTGGTGGGGAGGGGGGAGGGGGAGGAAGGGGAATGAAAAGAAACAAGAATGGATAATGGAGGGCTGCCGTTTAAAAAAAAAAAAAAAAAGGTTGCCAACAAAGAAGGTGCAATTTGTTTTGAAAGCAAAGAATCATTGCAGAAGAGCGTACTTATCTAGAGTAGAGCTTTTCAACTGTATCAAAATAAATTAAAGCCCTGTCCGTGATTGCTATCAAATACAGTATTTATACGGAAAGGAAATATTCCGTACTCCAGAGCTCTCTAAACCAAAATCCCTCTTTATGCCCGACATATTTTTTATAGCTACTGCAGGCAAAAGCCCGTCATTCCACCAGTGGGTCGATTCAGACTAAGGATGTGTGAGAATTCCATTTGTGGGGGTGGGGGAACTCAACGGATTTTTCCAGTTCGGCCCTGGAGGATTCTGTTCTGTTTCCCCCTGCTAGTGCCAACTCGATCTGCAGCGGGTCGATACAATATGCAGATTCCGTCTCTTTGTGTGTGTGTGTGTATCTTGAAATTTGTGCAAGTGGGGTCATTTTGTTTTGTTTTTTTAATTCCCCCAGTCTTTCAGAAGTGCACAAGAGGGCAGATTCAGCTGTCCGATATGCGTAGTCTTGCCGTACCAATTTCCTTGTATGTTTCAGCTGTGAACAGGAGTAGGGAAGCAGAGTAGGTAACATACAAGGAAACTGACAAGGAGAGACTGCATACAGGCTAATTTGCACACAGAGGAAATAACTGATGCAATTCAGAAGCACTGAAAAAGGAAAGAAAACGCAAATGAAGCGCACCAGACGACACACAATATCTCCCACTGAGCAGTGTGATCCTCTGACTATTAAGCTCTCACTAAGAGAGCTTCAGCTATTGGGCGGTATAGAAATAAAATAATAATAATATTAAGTGTTGAACTGACACTTGTCAGTGTCCTCCTCCCTTTCAACACTTCCCCGAGTCTCCAGCAAGTCCAGAACAGGGGGTTATTTGCTCCTCACCCCCACTTTTCATGGCTACTCCTCGGAGCAGTTACTTCCGTTGCACCAATTTCCCGTCTGTTTATTGCCCAGACTCTGGGACCCAAAGTTGGAAAAGGCTGGCCTAAACCTTGGTTTGATATTACATGCATGAAGAGACACGAGCCTCCGACTCGCGTGTGTTCACCACCCCTGACCCCGGGGGCACCACAATTTCTTAACTTGCTTTCGGGTTCTCAGCAAACTGTCGCTTGCCGTTGCGTCCAAAACCACAATCACTCCAATCTGCGATCTTGTCTTGCGGGGGAAACTATGGTTTGCATGAACAATAGCAAAACATCCAATATGGTTTCTTGTTTTAGGGCTCTATGCCTTATTTTGTATTTAAATTGTTTTTATACTTACGTACTGCAAGCAGCCCAAAGAATTTTATGTTGTTAATAAATAAGGAAGTGAGCGATAAGGACGGGGTTTGAATGGGGGGCTTTGTGGCTCCCAGCTCTAAGTCTCTTCACTACACTAGCCCATGAAAACACACCCTAGGTCAGGGATAGACCGCCTGGGGGCCTACAGGTACTTTGGCCAACAACTCCTAGAAGCCTCAGTCAGCATGGCCGATGGCCAGGAATGATGGGAAGCGTATTCTCCAACATCTGGAAACCACAGGGGTGTCTTCCACTGCTCCAGGTGCTAATCGTTTTTTTTTAGCCCTCGCCCCTCTGTGCACGCCCTTGTAACGAACAAGGCGGGGAGCAAGATCAAGGCAGGGATCTACGGTTTGGTTTTTGGGGGGTTGCTGGGCAGGGTGTGCGCGTGTGTTTGTTCTGTCAAACGCCAGTGCATCGATAGTGTGATAGTCAATAAGGATCACAAATGATCATGGCAAACAGCAGAGAAACAACCCGTGGCAGCCACCTTTCTTCAATGGACAGGCTCCTGTGCCTTGCAAAAGCTGCACAGCAGGCACCGGGACCTAGCACCGGGACCTTGTCCAGGCATGGAAATGCCATCATGGGAAGCACTCCAGCAATTATGCTTCTCTGCCTGTTAAAGGCACAGGATGGCAACCCTTGAACAACCTGAAACTGCATAGGCCAGGAGAGGGGAGGATCGGCCACATTGAAAGCTTTTGCTCATCCTTTTCTAGAAGCCTGAAAGAAATTCCTGACTGTTAGAGCAATATGACAATGGAACCAACTACCTAGGAAGGTCATGGGCTCTCCCACTCTGGAGGCATTCAAAGGTGCAGCTGGACGGTCATCTGTCAGGGATGCTTTGACCTGGATTCCTGCATTGAGCAGGGGGTTGGACTCGATGGCCTTGGAGGCCCCTTCCAACTCTACTTTTCTATGATTCTAAGTTTTTCTGATCCTTAAAAAACATAACACCGCCCCCCCCGCGCGCACGTCGCCTCTCAAAATACAATCAATTTCTCGTTTTATAACACAGCTTGGCAGAAGATGCTACCATAAATGCTGGCATTACATACCCAGTACGCTGAGGCAGTTTCCTTCATCGCCTCGGTGAAAGACAAGGCAAACCTAGTGGCAAGAAGAAGAAGGGGTTTGGATCATCTGTGCCAGATTTACCCAAGAGCCACATTTTCTGTGAAGCCTTTGGTGCAACTCCTTTGTTCGTTTATTTTGAATATTCTGAAACCACCCCTTCACCTAAATCAGGTGGGCAATGCGCAGCCCATGAGCTGCATAAAGCCTCCGCTGCCCCCCAAAACTGAAAAACATTTTTTTAACAAAATGGCGTCTGGAGCCCTTTTGATCCTGCTCTGTAATACCTGCGGAGCACCGAAAGGGACAAAATTAGCTAGAAAACAAGCTAATTTTGACCCTTCTGATGCTCCAGTCCCCACCTGATGTTTTTTTAAAAAATAATTTATTTTTTTCCCCACTGGCGCCGGGGGTAGGTGTGGCCCGTGCGGGGCTGCAGGGTGACATGCTAGGCGAGAAAATGCCCCGGGAGCTCCCGAAGTTACCCACCCCGATCAGTATGGATAGCAAGGTGGTATGCAAAGGGGATGACCCAAAGTAATCGTTCCCAAAAAAATACAGCACAATTAGAACACGTTCAAATAAAACAAATGTCAACACAGTTAACACAATAGAGCAGTTAAATACCAATACAGGTTTCATTTCATTTATTTATAAATGTATGAGTCACCTTTCGGCCCAAAGAGGGTCCCCCAATGAGACCTACAATTAAAATTTTAAATAATTTTTAAAACTTTAAAAGCAATGTAAAAAAACTTTTTTACAAAATTACCAAGAGCAAAATTTAAGAGCAGGAGAGAATCATTAAAATAATACATTTAGGGCACAATCCTGGCCATGTTTTAGACAGAAAAACACTCCCTGCAACTCCCGGCATTCTACAGCCAGCATGGGAATCACCTGACAGGGAGTCCCATTGAACTCAACGACTGGGTTCAGACAACATGATAACCCACACTCAACCCAAGGGTTGAGTATGGGTTGAGTGTGAGTTGTCGTTGAACTGTGGGCTGTTGTTGAAACATGGGGTATCATGTTGTGTGAACCCAGTCGAGATAACAAACCATGGCTTGTTAGTTCAGTTAGGTTTGGGAAACACAATAACCCACGGTTCAACAGCAACCCACAGTCAAACTATTGAGTGTGGGTTATCAAGTTGTCTGAACCCAGTCATGGTTTATTGTTGGGTTGTGAACTGTGGGTTGTTCGTGGTTAACAAACCATGGTTTGTTAGCGTGGCTGGGTTCAGAGAAGACGATAGCCCATGGGTCAACAGCAACCCAAGGTTCAACGACAACCCACACTCAACCCTTGAGTGTGGATGATTGTGTTGTCTGAACCCAATCAATGGGCCTTATTTCTAAGTACAGCAATACCTTGGATTGCAAGTAACTTGGTTTGAGAGCATTTTGCAAGACAAGCAAATGTTTAAATATTTATTTATTTATTTATTAACTTGATCTCTAAGAGATCTCTAAGGGAATTCTTACAACCTGAACCAAACTACAAATTCTCAGTTGCTCAGAAGCTGCAGAGGTGAGGAAGTTCTCCCGTCATTCTGAGATAGCCAGACAATTCCTTGGCTATGTGTCCTCTATTTGAAGTGTAATTGTCACCGCCGATTCTGTACATGCCCAGACCCGACAGCGATGAGGTTTTATCAGTAGCTTAGCAAGAGATCCGCTTTCCCAAAGGCCCCACTCTGCTTCAATTTCTTTCCCCCACAAATTATATTTCCCAATCTACCACGCTGTGGAGCGAGAGGAAACGGCTGCTCCCGGGCGACCAGGGTGTGTGTGTGGGGCAGTGTCTAGTGAGAGATGGTCTAATTGAGAAACATACCCTCAAGGAGAAACAGCAACCATTTAAAAAAAAAAAAAAAGTTTGATTAAAAATCACATAAAATGACATGATCCCTTATTTTTTAAAAAAGAAAAGAAAAAAAAAGACAGAGATTTCTACTTTCGGGGGGGGGGGATGGAGTTGGGCAGAACATTATGTGGGTGATGTCAAATTGATGATTCCACGGACCCCGTACGTATGCTCAGCACACTGCAATAGAATATTGGGAGTGGAATGGCCCTAGCGCCATGGTAAAGCACCTGTTTTGCTTGCAGAGGGTTCCAGATTCAATCCCCAGTCTCCCCATGTAAGGCTAGGGAAAAAACACCCTCTGTGAAAACCCGGAGATCCCCTGCCAGTCAGTGTAGACCAGGGATGTTGAGCCTCAGACCTGTGGGCCAAATCCAGCCCACCAAGGGTCCCAATTTAGCCCGCCGAGGTTCCTCAGGTGGCCATGCCCCTTCCCCTGATCTCCTCCTCCCCGCTGTGATTGATTGGTGGTTTCCTGGCTTTCGCATGGTTTCTCCACCTCACCCCTTTTGGGAGAGTCTGAGAACCACTGCTCTACCTGGCTTCGTCCAGCACTGTCCCCATCACCCGAACCTTCTCATCACACTTGGCATCTTCGTTGATATCAGTCCCACCAAAGATGATTCCGAAAGGAATCCCGCTGCCTGCAAAAAAACACAAAAAACAAGGCTCAAGAGCTAGATGTTGCCGACAGAGCATCTCCTGAATCAGCCAGTTGATTTATGGTTTAGTATATCCCACCTTTACATATTCAGGACCCAAGCTGGTCTTACAACCATACACAAGGGCTGCAACGCTATACGCCAGCCTTCTCCAACCTGATGCTGTTTGGACTTCAACCCCCATCAGCCCCAGCCAGCATGGGCAATGGTCAGGAATGCTGGGAGTTGTAGTTCAACGCCTCTGGAGGGCACCAGTTCGAGAAGGCTGCTGTACTCACTTACCTGGCAGCATGCTCCACTGAATTCAATGGGAGTTACTTCTGAGTATACACACACGTTCACACATACACACAGGGGCTGGAGCAACTCCCCTATGAGGAAAGGTTTCAGCAGCCGGGATTGTTTAGCTTAGAAAAAAGGCGAGTGTGACAGAGGTTTATAAAATTATGCCTGGTGTGGAGAAAGTGGACAGGGAGCCATTTTCCTCCCTGTCTCATAATACTAGAACCCATTGGGGTCATCCCATGAAGCTGATTGGTGAGAGATTCAGGACAGATCAAAGGAAGGACTTCTTCACACAGCGCAGAGCTAAACTATGGAATTCACATTCCACAAGATGTAGTGACGGCCACCAGTTTGGACAGCTTTAAAAGGGGATTGGACAAATTCATGGAGGAGAAGGCTATCAGTGGCTTCTAGTCCTGATTGGCTACATGTTTCCTCCAGTATCAGAGGCAGTATGCCTGTGTACTCCAGTTGCTGGGGAGCATGGGCGGGAAGGTGCTGTTGCACTCATGTCTTCCTTGTGGGTTTCCCGTGGGCAGCTGGTTGGCCACTGTGTGCACAGAATGCTGGACTAGATGGACCCTTGATCTAATCCAGCAGGGCTCTTCCGACGTTCTTATGATTGTGCTATAAATACACGGGGGGGGGGGGAAGTAATCGTTCTAATAAAAAGGAAAAACAGCACATAAAATTAAAGAAGGGCAGAGAAGAACACATCCAATCAAACAAAGCAATAGCATCAAAGAAGCTACCGAGTCAGGCTAATTGAAAAGTCCCGCAGAGGAGAAGAAAAGAGCAACTCAACTCACAGGCTGCCTGCTCTCTTATCATAGGAGCGCCAATCTGGAAGAACTTGCTTTTTTAAAATTTCCCAGGCCTGTTCATTTGTTTCAGTTTGAAGTCACTCTTACTCTTTAGCTTAGAACAATGGGGAGTAAGAGGGAATGTGAGAGAGGTGTATGAAACTAGGCATGTCAAGGATGAAGTGGACATAATACTAGAACCCGGGGTCATCTAATGAAGCTGGGTATTTGGGAGTTTCAGAGCAGACTAAAGGAATGACTAGATAGTTACCTGAAGGATCGACTCCTACCATATACACCTGCCTGGACCTTAAGCTGGCTCATAGTGGCTCAGTTTGTCTGAGCGTGGAAAGCTAAGCAGGGTCGGGTCTGGTTATTACTTGGATGGGAGACTCCTCCTCTAGCTTCCTGCACTGAGCAGGGGGTTGGACTCGATGGCCTTGCAGGCCCCTTCCAACTCTATGATCCTATGATCATCCTCAGCGGTCCTTCTCTGCGAGCCCCCACCAAAGGAAGTGACGTGGGTGGCTAATAAGAAGAGGGCCTTTTCTGCTGTGGCACCCTGGTTGTGGAATGAACTTCCCAGAGAGGCTCGCCTGGCTCCTACATTGTGCTCTTTCTGGCACCAGGCAAAACCTTCTTTTCCCAGGCATTTTAGGGAGCAATTCTATGCAGGTTTAGACAGAAAAAAAGTCCTACAACTCCCAGCATGTCCCCGCCAGCCATGCTGGCGAGGCATGCTGGGAGTTTTAGGACTTTTTTTCTGTCTAAACCTGCACAGGAATGAACCCTTAATCTTTCAGTTTCTGTTGTTTTAAATCTGTTACTGCATTTTAAGTCTTTGCATTGCTGCTAGGCTTTATTTTGGTCATTTTATACTGTAGTTTTACTGTACCTGGTGTTGTTGTTGTTGTTTTACAGCTTTACTGTAGTTAAAACTGCAGTGTATTTCTTTATATTGTATTTTATCGTTTTTGTATTTGATGGTTTTAATTGTTGTGAACCACCCAGAGAGCGTTGGCTATTGGGCGGTACACAAACGTAACCAATCACGCAGCTTATAGTCACAGCTATGGCACTCGCAACCGGAAGATGTGGTGATGTCAACTTAATTCGACCAATCGAATTTGGCTCCGAAGTCATTCCCCACCCACCCACCCACCCCGCGAGTTCAAGGGGACGTACTCCCTAGTTACGCGTGCATAGGACTGCGGCTGCAGGCAACTCGTACAGGCCTCGCATCTCTCCAAACCTGCTCTGTTATCTCAGATCCGCCTGTTTACACACAGCAGGGCGATTCACTTTGCCGCCCCACTGCCCCATAAAGCAAACATCAGCTTGCATCAGCTTGCAACTGACACTCCTTTCTCAAAAGCAGTCACGCTGGCAAGGCAATAAACGTTACTCTCAATTCTTTTAAGCGTCAGAAGAGGATGTGTGGGGGGGGGCGGATGTGGGGGGAGACAATTAACTGGACAGTTTTACACCTCATTACGCTAACAAATAGCAACGTGATGGCCGGTAATTAGTAACATCGGCTGCTTCTACATTCTGGATAAACGAGTGAACTCATTCAAAATGAATCAGGTAACTGTCAGAACTCAGAAGGATGTTGGAGCGGCAGAAGCCTTTCCCGAGCTGAGCCGCATGTTACGCTCTAGCCCAGAGATGCAAAACATTTCCCGAGCTATTCCTGCAACCTGCGAATCTGCGATACACCCCTGCACAAGGGAATCCTTTGCGCCAGCAAGGGAATCTTTCCTTATCTCCAGTCTCTGACTGAGAGAAAAAGAAACGATTCCCTAGGCAGTGCTAGTGTGGGAAACCCTTCCCTTACCCGATCCCTGATGAGAGATCAGAGATAAGGGATTCCCTTGCTAGCGAGAGAAGCCACAAGCTTTTGCGTGTGTGTGTGTGTGCGCGCGCGCGCGCACAAACCCTTGTCATTGCCTCAAGCAGCCCCCAGGGCCCAAAAGGTTGTGTGCCCCCTACTCTAGCCGACTGAAACGTTACCTTAACAAACCCGGGCTAACATCCCCACATCCCGACTATGGGGACCACTGCACTGGCCTACCGTCCAAGGCCTCCTTGCAAAGATGGCTCCGCCCTTCGAATCAGCCTTCCCGATGCGTCCTCGCTGGACCCCTTGGTCTGATCCCTTGCTGGGACCCTCAGAAACTGAAGCCTCCAGTGCCAGTGACTCCGGGGGAGGCATTGGAACCAGTTCCTGGTGCTTCTGAAGTGGGGCCCACTGCCTCAGACCCTGTATCTTGTCCACGCAACCCCCAGGAGGTGCCATTACCTTCGGATTCCGAAGAGTGGACTTCGGACTCTTCTGGCAAACAAGGAGATCCTGGGGAGCAGTCCCCAGCTGGCTCCCCCCTTCTCCAACCGTCATTCCTTAGGAGAAGCCAATGCCTGCAGGAAAAGGCTGCTGGCCTTTTAACAGCCAGAGGCAGCACCTGAAGGGGTGGAATTTCCAGAGAGACTCTCCATGCCTGACTATAAAAGCCTGCCAGTTGCTCCCAGACTCTGCTGGAGTAACTTGTCAGTTCTCTGGCTCCAGGATCACCGGTCAAAGCACCAGATGTGACCCAGCCAGCAGGGCCACATCAAGCCTGAGCTGTCACCCAGGACAACTGAGGGATCCCAACATCTTGGTCCGAGATCCAGCATTGATCTTGTTCTTATGTGTCTGGACTGAAATGCCTATCATCCCCAGCCAGCAGGACATGGCCCTGCTGGGTGGAGATGATGGGAGTTGTACTTGGGGAAGGCTGGTGTCTGGGCCAGCCTGAGGCATTTTGCTGCTGGAGGCAAAAGGACCAGATGGTGCCTCTTCCCTTTCCATGTACAGAAGCTGACTGGGTGGGCAGTTGATGGAATGGCTTCCTCCGCCACATCTGGGGGCTTGGGAGCAGGCCATGTGGCATACGCTGTTCTGCCCTCCAACAGAGGGGAACCCCTGGGGAGATCAGGAGGAATAGTACTCAGGCGGCGGCGGCTGCTGCTGCCCCCCCCCCCCAATATCTGCCGCCTGAGGCAGTGGCCTCACTCTGCCTAATGGTAGGACTGGCCCTGGCTGGTGGAGACAAAACTGGGGAAGCCAGGCAAATAGCCCGGCCTGCTATAAGGCAGCGCCTGTGCACAGCTGTTCTTTGCGCGGCTGGTTTCCATCATCGCTTCCATTCACTTATTTCCTGCTGTGGGATCTCTGCGTTTATCGGATGCCACAACATCTCGTCAATAAGGGTTTGTCCTAAGTCGGCTAACTGCTGGAGGGGGTAATACTGCTGATCTCATGGCACTGCAACCTTGCCTGGGGCGGGGGGGGCATAGGATTGCTCGGACTCTCCACTGCAATCTCAGAAATCCCTTCCGAGGTCGCAGCGGGGAGTCTATGAGCACAGAGCTGCCCGCACCCCCCAGCTCGTAGCCGGTGCGGTTCTTTCCGCACCAGCAGGGAACTGAAGATGGAAGACTGTCCTTGGTTCCCCCCTGTGTGTGTGGGGGGGGGGTTCCTGAGGGGCGGAAGGGGAGGAGCAAAGCACCGCCAGCTTCTGCAGCATCCAGGCGGTGCCTCAGTCTCTCCTCTTCGGGAGGTGTAAAACATCTGGACAGCTGAAATCGATCATCTAGACCAGTGTTCTCCAACCTTGGGGCTGGCTGGGGCATGCTGGGAGTTGTAGGCCAAACACATCTGGGGACCCAAGGTTGGAGAACACTGGTCTAGATGTTTCTGATGCTTTAACTTGGATACCTGCATTGAGCAGGAGGCTGGACTAGATGGCTTATAGGACCCTTCCAACTCTACTATTCTATGAGAGTGTCAAGGTTCCACCTGTACCAGGACACCTTGATCAGCTCCTTAAAGATATCTGCCTCTTTAAGGGTCCCTCCTGTATCAGGATGCCAAATCTCTGCCTTTTTACCTCCTCTTCCCAGTAACGTGGGATTAGGCCTTAGGCGTGGTGCAAAAGACACTCCAACAACTGAAGGTTAACAATAACTGTTTACTGTAGTAAATATTGGTAAAGTAGAATCACATTAACTTAGGGTAATTACACAAATAGAGCTGTAAGATTACAAAAAGCAAGTATAAGGGAAATAAAAGGGAAAATAACGCAAGGTTCTCTAACCTAGCTACTCTGTCACCTGTAAGCTTAGTAGAGATTCCTTTCCCCAGCCTTTCTCCTAGCTGTTCTGAAGTTCTTTAGTGAAATTCAGACTCTCTTCTTTGTCTGCTTCACTCTCTCTCCAATGTCGCTCTCTCAGTCTGCCACCTGCAGCTCCAGATCCACTCTTTATATACCCTTCCCCCCAGACCTAGAAGGTTACAATCGTGTGACCTCAAACTGGAGAAATGAAACTTAACTCTATTGGGTGAAAATGAAATTCACAAATGCCCCCCTCCCATCAGGAGATGTTTGGGCCTACAAGCTTCAAACTAACGCAAGCCTGTGTAGGCCTCAATCCTTCACAGAGGGCGAAGGGAGCGTGGCAGCAATCCTATCCACCGTGCACCTCCTGCACTCAATTGGATGCCCGTGATCCTCCGGGGCAGCCACATAGGATGGAGCTGCCCGTCGTATGTTTTGGCAATGTCCCGTAGTTGCCTCTTTTTGAGTAGAAATTATAATATGGATAAATTTTGTATTGGAACACTCTTTGATCCTTTTAAACTATCTACCTGTTTCTTGGAAGTTAAAACCTGGTCAATGCAAATGGATTCTCCGTTCCCTTTTGACAGCTAAAAGACTGGTACTACAACACTGGAAATATAAAAGCTCACCTCCTATAACACAATGTATGAGAGACTTAACTATGCTTTCAATATTTGAGCAGGTGACACACAGACGCCCCTCTCGAGCGGAGGTATACACAGGTATTTGGTCTGCCTTCGTTGAAGCTTATGTGTAACTGAAACATCTGTATTTCTGCTGTTATTTGGATAGATATATATCCACAATGGTTAATTCCAGGGTTATTTTTGTGTTTCTGTTCTGTGTTTGCTTTGTTTTTTTATTTAGATTTTGTTTTGGTGAAATTCACAGTGTAAATATGAAAAACAAAACACAACGATCATCCGGTCAGGCACTACCAGGATGACAGCTGATCTGCTCGGGCTAACGGATGACTCCCATGGGCTCCCAGAAAGCAGGCAAAGGTTTGTGCAAAGTGAAAACTAGTCCTCGGAGAAATCCACTCCCCCTAAAAAAGGTTTTGCTTCTTCTAAAAGGTGATGCGGGGGCAGGTGGGAGCAACAATACACACCAATTCAAAATCAAAAGACCCCTCTACCTTGCAGAAGTCTGCCCGCTTTATAAAGATGGATACCCAGAGCAGCCTCAATGTTCTCGGAGGAGATGAGATCTGAAACCGTCAGCGGGGAGTTGCAGCCGAAAGTATCCTTGAGTGTACACCTGTGGCCGGCGGCTTCCAGATGATCCCTTTGGGCACAGGAGCAAATAGAATGATAATTTTTAAAAGACAGGAGATTGATGTTAACATCTGCTGCAAAGCTGTAACACTGCATAGCTTAAACTTTAAGCCTTAAAGAGAGCCTTTGCCTCCCACTTAATAACTTTGGGACATTTTATATGTCCAGCTGAATCAATTGGCCTTTTCTGGCCTGTACCACTGCAGGGGGCGAGGAGGTCACCGTCTGGCAAAGAAAACTCCCCACATGTAGAAAAGTAGCACATCAGGGTTGTAGCCTAGCCTCCTCTCTTGGCAGAGCTTGAGATTCTTAATCTCATTATCATAGGGATCGAGGCCCATGTTGAGCAACACGATTTAGGGGGAGGGGCGCAGCTCAAAGGCAGAGAACATGCTTTGCGTGCAGGCGGTCCCGGGTTCGATTCCTGGCATCTTTAGGTTAAAAGGATCTGGAAGCAGGCAATGGGAATGGACTCTGTGTGAGTCACTGTCAGAGGGAGGAAACACTGGGTTATATGAACCAACGATCCAACTCTGTATCAGGCAGGTTCATAGATGAAATCCTCAACTTTTTCAAAGGGATCTTTGGGAAACTGGAGAATAATGCTGCTCTTCTGTTGGTGTTAGCATCAGTTTTAAATACTGTGCTACCTAGTGATCAAGACCAGTCGTGCGGTTAGGTCATATTTGACTGTGGAATTAATGGTCTTACAGGAGGCCTGTAAAGCACTCTGGCTAATAATAAATGTATTAAATGCCTTTCTCTAAAAATAAAAAATTAAAAAAAATAGAAGGCATCTTACAGCAGGAGTTAAAACACACAAAATATATGATTTATTTATATTTATATCCCACCTTTTTTCCTGCAAGGAAGCCAAGGTGCCTTACATAATCCTCCTCTCCATTTTATCCTAACAATATGAGCCCTGCTGGATCAGACCAAGGGTCCATCTAGTCCAGCATTCTGTTCCCACAGTGGCCATCCAGCTGCCCACAGGATCCCACAAGCAGGACATGAGTGCTGACAGCACCCGCCCGCCCATTTTCCCCAGCGACTGGTGTACATCCATACTGCCTCACAACAACCCTGTGAGGTAGGTTAGGCTGGGAGTCAGTGACTCCATTTTGACACTGCAAACCACAAGACCATGATATCTGGGCAAATATTTTTTGGACTTTTCTACTTTCTTCCCCCGTCCCCTGCTTTTTGTATCAGCTAGTCTGATGAAGAGTCTTCAGGAACGCAAAAGCTTGCACAGTTTTGTGGAATTTTGGTTGGTCCTAATAAAGGTATTGCCCAACCGGATTCTCCCACCTCCACCTGCATGGATCTCCACCTGCTTATCTATCCATCCCCATCCATCCATCCATGATGGCTATGCATTGCCTCCAGTATGACAGGCAATATTTATTTTATTTATTTACAGCATTTGTATACTGCTCCATATCTACCGTAGATGGATTCCAGAGCAGGTGAACAATAAAAAGATAAAACAAATAAAATAAAAACAATGCATTAAAAACAGGGTAACAGTAAAACCGTGGCTAGTCAGCAAGGAAGGCTTCCCGGAACATAGACATCTTTAGCAGGCGCCAAAAACAACAGTGTCAGGGGCCTGCCTGGCCTCCAGAGGCAGGGAGTTCCATAGAAGTGGAGCCACCACACTGAAGGCTCTTCTCCTGGTGAACTCCAACCGGGCCATAGGTCCATGTGGAACCACCAGGAGAACGTCCTCCAATGACCGGGCAGGCTGGTAAAGGAGAGGGAGCTCTCTCAGGTATCCTGCTCCCAAGTTGTTCAGGGCTTTGTACACTAGTACCAGAACCTTAAACCTGACCCGGTAGCGAATAGGCAGCCAGTGCAGTTCGCTCAGCAAAGGAATGCCTCTCAATGTGATGTGCTGGAGAACATGAGCTACTGCACTCATGTCCTATTTGTGGGCTTTCAATGGACATCCGGTTTGCCATTGTGGGAGCAGAGTGCTGGACTAGATAAGCCTTTCCTCTGATCTGGCATGGCTCTTCTTAGGTCCTTAACAGAACTGAAAACTGTCAAAGTTCCAGGAAGATGGAAACAGCAACAGCACATTTCAAAACATTTGTTAGTAACAAGCAGTCTTCTAGAAACTTTCTTTACAATCACTTCAGGCTGTTTACAAAAACGAACAAACAAAAAACCCTACCCACACCAGCAGAGAGAGCATGCAACTGATAATTTTGTTGACCGTAGAAAAATATTTTGTAATTGGAGTGACGGTGCATGTACGTATTATGTGTGGAATATAAATACCATGTTAAAAGCAACTGGCACTGCACACCACGCAGCACACAGAGAACAGATTTGAGAGATAGTAAATTTGCATAAATTCATGTAGGAGTAAACACAACCACTAGCCTTTGAAGCAAAAACGTGGCTGGTTTGCTGATTTCAGATTATGCACATGTGTGTCACAGGAGGCATCACTTTAGGAGCCATTTCCTCCTATGGGAAAGGAGGAAAGAAGGTGTGCCACCTCTTTTAAGACGGTGTTTGTGGAACGCTACATTTTAAAATCATCTTCTCAGTGTTTATAGCCGCTCAGTTATTTATTTCTTTTAGCTGTTTTTTTTGTTTGTTTTGCTGTTGCTGCTTTTAAAATAAAACTTTTTAATGTGTTTTGTTTATTGGTTTTATCATTGGCTTTATTGTTTGTTGTTGGGGGTTTTTTTTGCTTTTATTATTCGGCCATAGGCCAACAAATAAATCAAATGAATGAAAGAATGAATGAATAAATAGATCTGAATTTTTTGTATGTACTTGAATATATATATATATATAGAGAGAGAGAGAGAGAGAGAGAGAGAGATAATACACATACAAATATTTTTATATGTATATCCTGCCTTTTCCCCAAGGAGCTCAAGACTGCATACATGTCCCTCCTTTTATCCTCACAACAGCCCTGTAAGGTGTGTGTGTGTGTGCGCGCGCGCGCGCACACACACACACACACACACAATGCTGGTCTCCAATTAATTATACAGGTGCCTTTTTAGAGTCATCTGATTAGCAGATTACACTTTGCAGCCCTAAGTATGCTATACATGGAAATGTGGCGCAGCTAACAGCTTCGCCTGGCTAGTCTATGCTCTCATCATCATCATCATCATCAGGCGATCACTCGTGACCGAGTAAGATTGTCTTCCGGGATAAAAGGAGGAAATTCTAAAGAAGATTGTGTAGACTCTAGCGATGGGTCCGTAAGTGCTCTACACCCATTTTAAAAGCCACTGTTGCACCTACCAAAAGGTTTTAACACATTAATCGATTAAATATTTTTGCAGCCTTTAGGTAAGATTATAAATGGGGTTAAGAGCTTCACCTAACTAGCGTCTGCCTAAATGGGGGCCAGTGTTGCCAAGAGCTCCACCTAGTAAGGTTCTGCCTAAACAGGGCTAATGATGACTAGAGCTTTACCTCACAAATGACTGCCTATATGGGGCCAGCATGGCAAAAAAGCTTCACCAAGAGAACTTCTGCCTGAAAGGGGCCAGTGCGGCCAAGAGCTACACCTAACGAGTGTCTGCCTAAATGGGGCCAGCGTTGCCAAGAGCTTCACCGAGAGAACTTCTGCCTGAAAGGGGCCAGTGCGGCCAAGAGCTACACCTAACGAGTGTCTGCCTAAATGGGGCCAGCGTTGACAAGAGCTTCACCGAGAGAAATTCCGCCTGAAAGGGGCCAGTGCGGCCAAGAGCTACACCTAATGAGTGTCTGCCTAAATGGGGCCAGTGCTGCCAAGAGCTTCACCGAGAGAACTTCTGACTAAAAGGGGCCAGTTTTCCCAAGAGCTATACCTAACTAGCACATGCGTCTGCCTAAATGGGGCCAAGGTTGCCAAGAGCTTCACCAAGAGAACTTTTGCCTAAAAGGGGTCAGTGCTGCCAAGAGCTTCCCCTGGCGAGCATCTGCCTGTCTCCGTGCCTAAAAGGGATCCGGAGCTTTCAGCCCCCAGGAGCCACTTACTGGACCCTCCTGGCCGTGGTGCCGTTCCCGGTCTGCGCTCGCAGACTCGCCAAGAGGAGCAGCCGCATGGCTCCGTTCCACCTTCGCCCGCTCAACTGCCCTACTTCCGGCGGCGTCCCTCTCGCCTTCTTTCCCCCTGTCGGGGCACCGGAAGCTACCTGTCCGCCCTGTGAGCCACCTAAGCGGGAGGGAGAGAGGCGAGTCGCTCCATCTTTATGAGCTCTATGGTAGCCACAGAGGCAGCCGCCGACCGTTCCGAGAAACAAGTCTCCCAGGAAACAAGATCCAGGAAAAGCCGTTCCGTGTCCCTCCTTGGGTGGGACCAGTAGAGAAAAAATGGCCATGCCGCTGCCATTCCACATAGATTTGCTATTTTTCCCCGCTGGTAGGACTCTTACTCTTTAAAAAAAAAAAAAAAAAAGGCTGCCAAGAAGGCAGGCATTCAGCAGGTGCAGCTATCCCCACTGTATGAGGGAAAGTCACATAATTTGGAACACACAGCTCCAACTGACAGTTCCCTCATCCATCCGCCAAAAGAACCAAGGGCCACTGGGGTACCTCCCAGGATTAGCATCATGGCAAGGGGGAGGCCAGCCTGGCCCCACACAATCGGCCAAAGAAGGAACAGCTGCAGGGAGCTTGTTCTGCCCTTCGCTGCCAAGAAAAAAGAAAGAAAGAAAATCTATAAGAACCTTGTAACTAAGAACTGGTGCCTGAGTTTTGCTTTCTTCCTCCTCCCTCCCAATTCCTTTTCCTTTTGTGTCATGTCTTTTAGATTGTAAGCCTGAGGGCAGGGACGGTCTAATAGTAATCTTTTTAAGCCACACCGGGAGCCTTATTCTGGGTGAAGAGCGGGCTACAAATGCTATAAATAAATAATAAATAAATAATTGGGTTGTTCTATTTATTTACTAGTTGGAACAGCCCTTGGTTAGATACAGCAAAGCCTTCAAGCAAACTGACACATTTGGACACATCGTGCTTGAGTGAGGCCATGCCTGCTGGTACCCCTAGGCATAGCCCCTGCCATGGTGCACCCCTTAAAAGCAAAATAACCCCTGAGGACCACATTCCTAGGGTCGCCTTAGTATAAGTGCCAAGTTTCAGGTGTCTAGGTTTTGCAGTCTTGGTGCGATGGTGCTGATGGACAGACACACTTCCTCTTTGTTATTATAGAAACGGTGTACATAGCACTTTACAGAGTAGGAACAAGATGATAGCTTACAATCTAACATGTCACACACAAGAAACTGCAGAGGGAAGGAAGGAAGACAGAAACAAAGGGTTTGGGGTTGTTGTTTTTTAAAAGCAGCAATTTCCCCCTTCCTCAAAGTCATCCCCCCCTCCTAAATTAGGCTGCTAAAATCAAGAAAGCTGTGTGTGTGTGTGTGCGTGCGTGCGTGCGTGCGTGCGTGCATGCTTGGTATAGATTTGTGTGTGAAAGGGTGTGTGTGTGTGTGTGTGTGTGTGTGTGTGAACTCCAGGTCTGATACTGAAAACACATTCCTGTCCTGAGCATTCACTCAGAGGCACCATGTTCCTCAGTTTTATGTCCAGCTTCCTGAGCTGCTATTTTGCAGTTGGCTCCAATTGACAGCCATTGGGGTTCTGCAAGCCTAAAGTTGGCCCGTCCCTGCCTTACTTGACAGAGAACTGAATGAGCAGTTTGGGGCAGTTCTTTATTCCTAAGTGCATCACACGGAGACATCACGTGATAAAGCGAGTTGCGCAAAAGCATCACTTCGGACCCGAAAGAACGCTGGTGCTCCTCAAAGGCAAGGTTGTTTTTTTTTGTGTGTGTCCCCCCCCCCCCCCCCGCTCAATGAAATGTACATCAGGGCATGTAAATTTCAGTTCCTTTTTCAGGTTGCTGGTTTAGCTCTGTGTTGAATACCAAGCTGGGAAGCAGGAACCAACTTCAATCTCATGAAGTTTTAGCTTCAGTGAAGTCGAGAAGGACAGGGGAAACAGGGGTGTCTGCAAGTGTTTCTTAAAGATGCCGTAGCTGTATCATGCACTGAGCAGGGGGGTTGGACTAGATGGTCTCCAAGATCCCATCCAACTATGATTCTCTGAGAAAAAATGGGAGGGACTGGATTATCTGTCTATCTAGGGCGCAATCCTAGGCCTGTTTAGACAGAAAAAAGTCCTACTACTCCCAGAATTCCCCAGCCAGACCAAGGTCCATCTAGTCCAGCATTCTGTTCACACAGTGGTCAACCAGCTGACCTCAGGAGGAAACCCACAAGCAGGACATGAGTGCAACAGCACCCTCCCACCCATGTTCCTCAGCAACTGGTGTACATAGGCACACTGCCTCTGATCCTGGGCTTCTGACAAAGTCTGCCCGGACCATCTCAGTCAGAGAACAGACAGCAAAGAGCAAACGTCCCTGATATGCAGGAAATAAATGGATTGTTTATTTATTTTGCACACGTAGTGCGTCCTTTCATCCGAAAGCAAAGAAGTACTGCCTGATCTAGGGTCCGCCCTCCCCCAGATGCATCCTGGTAGGCACCTTTAGTCAAAAGGAAGTCACACTTTATTATTATGTTGTTTATTATTGCAGCCTTTCCCCAACCTGGCATCCTCCAGGTGTTGGGACTACGGTTCCCATCATCCCCATGTACATTTAAAACAATGGAGGAAGCGATCCTATGGCCCCTATTATTATCAATTATTATTATTATTATTACAGCCTTTCCCCAATCTGGTGCCCTCCAGGTAGTGTTGGACTACAGCCCCCATCATCCCGCCAGGCTGACTGGGGATGATGGGAGCTGTAGTCCAACACTACATGGGAGGGCACCAGATTGGGGAAAGGCTGTAATAATAATAATAATTGATATTATTTAGTAATTAAGCCTGTGGCTCATGCTGGCTCAGCTTGTCTGAGTGTGGAAAGCTAAGCAGCGTCAGGTCTGGTTGTTACTTGGATGGGAGACCCCTCCTCTAGTTTCCTGCATCGAGTAGGGGGGTTGGACTCGATAGCCTTGTAGGCTCCTTCCAACTCTATCTATGAAATCTATTAATAATAATAATAATAATATCGGGGCCAAAGGATGGCTCCCACCATGGTTTTCAATTTTGTACATTATTTTTTTTATACTATGCTTCATTATAATGTTGTTTCATGTAATGCTGTTATATTGTTGTGCTCCGCCCAGAAAGAGCTTTAGCTATTGGGCGGTACACAAATGAAATAAACAAATAAATAAATGACTTCCAAGACTGCGACACTGATTCACGTGACAGTGCCCCATGACTACACCAGGGCACTGACCGTGAATCAGTGTCCCTAGCCTGCTGAAGGCTATAAAATAAAATCAATTAAATACGACACCCCTCCCTGGAGCAAGCCGCCACCCCACCCCCTTGGCTTCATTTGCACCTGCCCCACAGCACATCTGCTCCCTCCTTCCCTCCCTCCTTTTGCAAAGCCTCCTATTTTGCAGCTGCAGAACCACGTGAGAGCGGAACCTGGAAGAGCCTCCCTTCCCTGAGCGACCGCGCGGAAAGGCCAATCAGCGAGCGCGGCCCGAGTCGGAGGAGGCGGGACCTGGAGGAACCTGGGCATTCCAACAACCGAGAGAACTTCGTCGCGGAGGGAGGGGCGCGCGGAGCTTGGAACGGCGGCTGGCGGGAGGACTCTGTCTGTAGTAGGGTCTACGCGGCGGGTGGAGGGGCGAAGGAGGGAATCGATCAGCCGCGCTTAAGAAGAAGCCCTAGCCCGCAGCGATTGGGGAGTCGCTACGAGTTCGAATCCCGGGTGGGGCAGCTTGAGCTATGCGGCCCGCGGAGATTGGGAGGCAGCTGAGATCCTGAGAAGGGGGGAGATTTTTTGGAAGTCAGCCCCTCCCCCCCCAAAAAATCTCACTTTCCCCTTAGACCCCAAGAGAGAGAGAGAGGCCAAGGGGTTGGCTGAGGAGGGGTTGGGGGAGCTTAGATTGGGTTGGGCTTGCAGCTCAGTAAGGCCTTTTGCAGTTGGGGTGGGGGAGATTTGGGGGTGGGGGGGCATAACTGGGGAGCCTAGTTGTATAGGCTAGGGGAGTGGGTTTAAACTGGACTGCAACCAGTGGGGCAGGAGGCGAGTTCGAATTTGAGCGCAGCAGCAGCTAGATTTCTGGGTGCCCCCGCCGTCCCCATGGAAGAGGCCGAGTCGAGTGAGAGGAGCCCCCTTTTAGGGGGCGGCCCCCGCTCCCCTGCCGGCTCCCCCGGCACCAGCGTCTTCCACGGGCGGCGCCTGGCGTGCGCAGCGGTGCTGTTGGCCGAGATGCTGGAGCGGGTGGCCTTCTACGGCATCACCTCCAACCTGGTGCTGTTCCTCAACGGCACGCCCTACAACTGGGAGGGAGCCCAAGCCAGCCAGGCCCTGCTGATCTTCATGGGCGTCACCTACCTGGTGTCTCCGTTCGGCGGCTGGCTGGCCGATGCCCTGCTGGGCAAGTTCCCCACCATCTTGGTCAGCATGGCCCTCTACCTGCTGGGCATGCTGGCTTTCCCCGGCATGGCTTTCCCCGCCACGCGGCAGTGGCTCTGCGGGCAGATGCGCCTGTGGCCCATCGAGAACTGCTCCTCGCCTCTGGCCGCCAACGCCACCCCCGCCGCTCCGTGCCAGCTGGAGGGGGCCACCCGCTACTGCCTCGTGCCCACCTTTGCCGGCCTGGTCCTCGTGGGGCTCAGCGTGGGGTCCGTCAAGGCGAACATCACACCCTTCGGAGCCGACCAGGTCAAGTGTTACTGGCGACGCTACCTTGCTATTCTGACGGGGTCGGGTGTGTGCCGCCGAGCGGCCAGAATCGGGCCCGTGCAGATGGATTGCCTGACCAGATGTCACTTGTAGGGAGTGGGGAGAAGTTACGAGTTCGAACCCCGGGCGGGGCAGTTTGGGCTACGAGGCCTGGGGAGATTGGGGGGGGCAGCTGAATTTCTGAGCTGCCCCCCCCCCCAAAGACCCCAAGAAAGAGAGGCCAAGCACTGTCCGAGAGAGGTTTGGGGAGCTTAGATTGAGCTGGGCTTGCAGCTCATTAGGGCTCCGTAAGGTACATGGGGAGTTGCGCGTCATGCTGAATCATGCCATTGGTCTATCCAGGGTCGGCATGGCTGGGCACCTGCCGAGGGCCCCCGCTCCAGCAGGGGGCCACTGACAAGAGTCCCCTGGAGCTGCACCATCGCAACCTGCTTGTCCCACCTGCCTTCTCGCTCTGGCTCAGAAGCAGGAGATGCCGCTGCCTGCTCGCTCCCTGGGCTCCCTGCCTGTCGAGCAAGCCAGTGGTTGCAACGATGAGGAACAGATGAGGAACAAGAGCAGCTGGTGACCGTGGCGGTGGGAAGGTCGGCTCACTGAGAGAGGGGGGCCCTTGATGGTATCCTTGCCCAAAGGTTCCTCAAAAACCTGGAGCCGGCGGCACTGGGTCTATCTAGCCTTGCCTTCCCCATCTTGGTGCCTTCCTGATCTTTTGGGCTTCCATCAGCCCCAGCCAGCATGGCCAATGGCCAAGAATCCTGGGAGTTGTAGTCCCAAAAACATTCCCCCGGGGCCACCTCGTTGGGGAAGGCTAATCCAGCCCGGAACTGTCCGCTCTGCCTTATAGTGGTACTTGGAAGTCATGGGCGGCAGCCACAGGGAGGGCTGTGGCCGGGTGGTAGAGTGTATGCTTTGCCTGCAGAAGGTCCCGGGTTCAATCCCAGCCACCTCCAGGGTAGGGCCGGGGAAGGCTCCTGTCCAAAACCCTGCATTGTCGCTGCCTGTCAGGATAGACAACCCTGCGCTCGATGGACCACTGGCTTGACTTGGCAGAAGGCAACTTTGCTTCCTCTTCCATCATCCCTCAGTGTTGGGCTCTTGCCGGCTAGGCCTGCTGGGAGTTGTAGGGCAAGGCATCTGGAGGGCCAGACGTTGCAAGGGAGGGGCCGTGGCTCTGATGCGCTGTGTGTGTAGAACAGTGTTCTCCAACCTTGGGTCCCCAGATGTTTTTGGCCTACAACTCCCAGCATGCCCCAGCCAGCGTAGCTGGCTGGGGCATGCTGGGAGTTGTAGGCCAAAAACATCTGGGGACCCAAGGTTGGAGAACACTGGTGTAGAAGGTCCCAGGTTCAATCCCGGCATCTCCAGGTAGGGCTGGAAAAACTCCTGCCTGAAACCTTGGAGAGCCACTGCTGTCAGTGCCGACAGTACTGGGCTCGGTGGACCGAGGGTCTGACTCGGTATCACGAGGCTTCCTGTGTTACAAGTCACATCAGGGCTTGTTCCTAGAGGGTTGGTGGGCTCTCCTCGTCTGTCCCTACTCTGTGATTCTGTGAACCTGCTGCGTGAATCATAGAATCATAGAAAAGTAGAGTTGGAAGGGGCCTACAAGGCCATCGAGTCCAACCCCCCGCTCAATGCAGGAATCCAGGTCAAAGCATCCCCGACAGATGGCCGTCCAGCTTCACCTTGAATGCCTCCAGAGTGGGAGAGCTCACCACCTCCCTAGGTAGTTGGTTCCATTGTCTTATTGCTCTAACAGTCAGGAAATTTTTCCTGATGTTTAGGTGGAATCTGGCTTCCTGTAACTTGAGGAATTGCTGCTTCTCAACTACTGAGATGTGGGGCCTTCCTTCCCATAGGATTTTGTATTGCTCCTTTCTCCCTGCCCTCCCATAACTTGTGGTTTTCTACCTTTTTTTGAGGAAGCTTTTCTGCAGCTTCTCATCTACCAGAACATCCCCAGCGTGTCTGGGAGATTCCAGAGCCATGTTTGAAAGGGAAGCGAGTCCGTTCACCAGCTAGGCCTTCTCTTGGGGATGATATGTTTTCAAGGAACGAGTAAAGGGCAAGCAGAATGATGAAGGAGTCAGAGTACCAGCCTTATAACGAGAGGCAGAAGATATTTTGGGCTTGGGGAGGGGGAAATAGGCAAGTGAGAACAGGATGTAGGTTTATAAAATTATGCAAGTTGTCGAGAAAATGATAAGAGGGACATTTTCCCCGCTCTCTCCCATAATATTAGACCTTGAGGTCAGCCAAGGAAATTAATTGGCAGTAGATCCAGGGACAGAAAAGATGAAGTACTTACCGTAATTTCATGTGTGGGATTTGCTGCCCCAAGATGTGCCAATGGCGGCTGGCTCACAGCACAATCTTAACGCATGTCAGGATGCGCCACGTTATCCAATCAAGATCAGCGTGGGCATGCCATCTTTTCTTTCCCACTTTAATCACCATTTTCCGAACAAGAGTTCTGTGTTTATCAAAAGCTTGCTTCTGTCACTGCAAAGATGAGTCACTGAGAAACTGAGGTATTTATTGCATCGTTGTTTGTGCTCTGCGTTGGGTATGTTGCAAGGCCTATGTGACTGCTGACGTTTCTGGCGGCGTACTATGTCGAATCGAGCATGCCAACTTTCGATGCGCGCACAGCTCTCTTGTTGGGCAGGATGGGGAAATGAGCCTTTTTGTTGTTGTTGCAAAGCTTGTTTAGGAAAACAAAACAGATGGATGATCGAAGCGACTTGTGCAAAAGAAGTTCTATTTGTAGCGTAGTGTGAATGTCATGTCAGTGTCGAGAATCCAGTGTGATTACTTGTGCGTCCAAGTGTGCTGCAGACACGTGGTTCTTGGATCATTTCCCCTTCCCCTTTACACACGTGGCCTTCATCAGTATCTGTGTTCTCAATCAGCGGGCCTGAGTAGCAGGATAGAAGATGGGAAGTCACCTGTATCTCTCTCCGATCCCCACCTGTCCTACAAAGCTAATGTTGCAATTTAACAGCATCTATTCTCGCTACACAGTCTTGCTTCCGGCTTGGCAACGGGAGCTCCAAAGGCTACTTCTCAGTGGGCTGGATTTGGCACTTGGGCCTTCAAGTTGCTAATCCCTGCCACGTGGCTTGCCCTGAATGCACCTGAACTAGCTCTTTGGATCTTGGCCTGTGTCTTCTCTCCTGTTGTTGTTTTTGTGATTGAGCGCTGTGCTGTCCATCAAATACCACCTAGACCAGGGCTCTCCAACCTTGGGTCCCCAGATGTTGCTGGACTACAGCTCCCAGAATCCCTTGCCGTTAGCCATGCTGATTTATTTATTTGGGGGTGGGGTGGCGTCTATCCAGAATTGTTTATTCCCCTGATGCGGATTTTGCCCTCAAACCCCTAATATTTATTTATTTCTTCTGCCTTTCCGCCAAGAGGGTTGGCCAATTTGCACCACTTGTTAGCCACTTGAGGCATATTCACTTCATCACCCTTTTGACATGTGAAGGGTTTTTGAAAAGCTACTTGGCCCCAAAATAGGGGGCCAGGGGTGGGGGATGAAGCCAACAGAGATACATAATGCCAAAGGGCAATTTGAACAGACTGTTTTGGGAAGGGCCGCTGTTAATAATGTCATTGCCACAGTCCGCTTTCTGCATTTCGTTTCTGTTTGACCTCACTGGTTCCTCCCCACACGCTGCACCCCCAGCTCAGAATAAAACTTCATGCACCTCATGCAGTGGTTTTGAGTCCATGAATGTTTATGTTGTGCCGTTATGGATTTGCTTAGCTTTTCTTTAAGTTGCCACAAGTCTCTTTGTTGTTTTTGCAGCAACAGACTATGCTATCCATCAAATGCCCGTAGGATACCTTGAGCCTTGCAAACCGGGTCATTTCTGCCTCCGTGGACATTGTTAGAGCTGTTGTCTTTTAAGAAAATAGATGGTTGCTATTAGAATGTAGCATGACAGTGAACCACGCAAACAAATATACACTGTATGCAGCCTTCCCGATCAACCTGGTGCCCTCCAGAAGTGTTGGACTTCAACTCGCCTTATTCCTAGCCAGCATGGCCAGTGGTGAGGAATGCTGGAGATTGTAGTCTCAAAACATCTGGAGAGCCCCAGGTTGAGGAAGGCGGCCCTAATTATTTGAAAGGGACAACTGAGAAGCTGGTTTTCTTCCTTGGATTTTCAATCTTCATATTTCTCTGCCTTGTGATTTCATGTTTTGTGTTGTCAGAATGATTGTGGAGCGGGACTTTTTATTATTATTAGTTTCTCGGCCTCTTAGGAGCATAAGATGCCTTCTGGTTGTTGTCCCCTCCTCGGAATGTAATCTTGAGGTAGCAAAATGCGGATTTGGAGGCAGCTGCCCAGGGATCGCCAGGCCCCAAATAAGCAAAATGCAGCCCTGCTGGAATGTTGGAATCCCAGGAATCTGGGGATAAAGATAAGGCTGCAGAACCCCCTTGTGTGTTTTTCTCATTTAAAAAATACTTTAATCCCCCCCCCCCTCCAGTTGCCTTTTAAAGACCAAAGTGTTTTGTTTTCCATCCGCTTATGTAAGAACAGAATTCTGCTTGGAATGTGTGCTGCATCTCCTCCTGAGGCACAGACTCAGAGACTGGAGGAGAAGAGAGGGAGGGGCCTGTGAAATAAAGGGTGGGGCTTTGTAGCTCAGGAGGTGGAGTCTAATGGAGATGGGGCGGAGCTAATGGAGAAAACTCTCACCCCAAGGACAAAATAACTCTCCCGCAGAGATTATACTCCTCCTCATGGAGAGCTTACACAGGAAGCTACAGTCCTGAAACTTGAGGGCAAAACCTTGAGACCTAGAAACTTGAAGGCCAGAAACGTTTTCCAGGAGCCAGTGTTACGTTTTGAGGTGTTCACGTTACAAGGGGTCGGAGATGAACTCCTCCCCAGGTGCGTTCCAAGTTGCATCTTACGTTGCATTGATACCCTGATGCAGGGATAGGTAGCCTGGTGCCCACCAGATTTCATAGATTTTATTGATCATAGAGTTGGAAGGGGCCTACAAGGCCATTGAGTCCAACCCCCTGCTCAATGCAGGAAACTGGAGGAGGGGTCTCCCGTCCAAGTAATCACCAGGCCTGACCTGGCTTAGCTTTCCACGCTCAGACAAGCTGAGCCAGCGTGAGCCACAGGCCTGTATGTTTTGGACCACAACTTCCACCATCCCCAGCCAGCATGGTCAATGGTCAGGGGTTCTGCTGTAGTCCAAAGCATCTGGAAGCCACCATATTGCCCGCCCCTGCGGCTAATGCAACCCACTTCTTTTGGATTTCTTCCATTTGGAGATAGCACAGATAAATATGCAATAGTTGGCGGTACAATAGCAGCCCCAAGATTAGCCCAGTGATTGAGAAATAGGTAGCCTGAGGAAGGCAACAAGAGAGACTTGGGAAGGGGGCCTCAGCTCAGTGGTAGAGCACACATGTACATACAGAAGGTCCCAGGTTTGATCCCTGGCGTCTCATAGAGTCCCAGAATAGTAGAGTTGGAAGGGCCCTCTAAGGCCATCGAGTCCAACCCCCTGCTCAATGCAGGAATCCAAGTAAAAGCATCCCTGGCAGATGGCTGTCCAGCTGCACCTTGGTCATTACTTGGATGGGAGACCCCCCTCCTCTAGTTTCCTGCATTGAGCAGTGAGTTGGACTCGATGGCCTTGTAGGCCCCTTCCAACTCTATGATCTATGACATCTATGAATGCCTCCAGCGTGGGAGAGCCCACGGCCTCCCAAGGTCATTGATTCCATTGTCGTATTGCTCTTAACAGTCAGGAAGTTTTTCCTGATGTTCAGCCGGGATCTGGCTTCCTGTGAAAGAATCTCCAGATAAAAGAACCTGGGTCTGGGTTGGCGTCAAGGGTAGGCATGTTCGGGCATTTGCCGAGGGCCCACATCCCAGCAGGGGCCCACTGACATGAGCCCCCTGGAGTTGTTCCTCCTCTGCACCGTGGCAGCCTGCCTCTTGCGCTGGCCCAGACAACAGAGGTGGTGGAGAGAAGGAGATGCCCACGGCCTTCTCGCTCCCCGGTTCTCTGGCTGTCAAGCAAGCAAGTGGTTGCAATAATGAGAAAGAGGAGCTGGAGATGATGGCGGGGAGAAGGTAGATTCAGTGAGGGAGAGGGCCCATTGCGGGTGTCTTGCCCAAGGGCCCTCCAGACTCTAGAGCCAGCAGTGATCCAGGTAGCAGGTGATGGAGAAGACCCTTCTCTACCTGAGACCCTGGAGAGCCTCTTACTATCAAATAGGTAATCCTGAGCAAGATGGACCAATGGTCTGACCTAGTGTGCTGTAGTTTCCTATGGATCACATCCAGTGTTAGTCCTGTGCAGACTGGACCAACTGAAATGAATGGGACTTCAATTAATCATGGCTAACTTAAGTCTCATTCATTTCAATGGGTCTTCTCTATGTAGGACTAACCTTGGCTGCTGCTCTGATCTATTGTTTTAAGTTGGGCAACATGCAACTATATGCCAGATCTCAGGGCTGAAGATGCCATTGCAACACATGTTTGTTTGTTTGTTTGTTTGCTTATTGCTACATTTCTATCCCGGATTTTTTCCCCTCTTGTAAGCCGCCTTGGGTTCCTTGCATGGTCTTCTTCTTCCGCTCCATGTTATCCTTGGAAGAACCCTGTGAGGTAGGTGAGGCTGAGAGTCAGTGACTGGCCCAAAGTCACCCAGTGAGCTTCATGGCCGAGCGGGGACTAGAACCCGGATCTCCCGAGTCCCAGTCCAGCACTCACACCACTATGCCACACTGGCACACTTATCCTCCATGAATTTGTCCAATCCCGTTTTAAAGCCCTCCAAATTGGTGGCCATGACTACCTCTTGTAGAAGTGAATTCTGTAGTTTGTGCGCCGTGGGAAGAAGTCCTTCCTTTTATCTGTCCTGAATCTCCCACCGGTCAAATTCATGGGATTGACCCCCTTGGGTTCTAGTATTGTGAGAAGGGAGAAATTCTTTGAACTGAAATATTTAATTAAAGCAGCTGTGGGGGAACCTGTAGCTGGCCCGATATTTTTGGACTCCCAACTCCCACGAGCATTATTTATTATTTATTTATTACTAATCCCCTATTCATGCATGGTCAATGGTCACTCGATTCCATTCACTTCCCCTGAATTCTCTGAAGTTCCCTCTGCAGCTGCTTCTCAGCCTCTCCCTACAACAGTCTCCTCCTTTGGACTACAGCTACCATAATCCACAATCACTGGCCTTGTTGACTGGGCTGATGGGAATTGTAGTCCACAGCAACTGGAGGGACCTGAGTTGAGGGAAAGGCTGCTCTAGAAACGGCCTGTGGCGACGATGGCGCCTTGCATTTCCAAACAGTCAAAGTTTGCCCTCCCATTAACGTTCAGCTGCAAACATCACAGGAGTGCTTTGCTTTTGTAATGTTTGTGCTGACACTTGAGAGCGGATTGAATCGCTCCACGCCGAGAAGGAACTTCTTGCTTTCTTGAATTGCTCCCAATTCAGCGAGAGCCTTCAGTCAAATGCTGGCTTTTGAAAGACCTCTAATATGAATTGTCCTTCCCAGGAAGATGGAAATGGTTCTTCTCTCCTCCAAACCACCCAGACTTTGAAGCATCCTGCTGGATTCTCTCCCCCCCCCCCCGCCCAGAAGTAATTTCACATCTTAATTAAAGTTATGGGGAAAGCCCTTCGGTGCCTGAAAACCTGCACTGCTGCTGCCTGTTGCAGTAGACCAGTGTTCTCCATCCTCGGGTCCCCAGATGTTTTTGGCCTTCAACTCCCAGCATGCCCCAGCCAGCGTAGCTGGGAGCATGCTGGGAGTTGTAGGCCAAAAACATCTGGGGACCCAAGGCTGGAGAACACTGCAGTAGACAATACTGGGTTAGACCTGGAGTGTAGCATGTTTTTCAGCCCGAGGTCCGAATTCCATTTCAGTGAAGCTCTCGGGGGCCACATTCTAGTGGTGGGCAAGGCCACAGGCCAAAGGGGCAAGGCCAAAAAGACAAGCATATTTCAGCCTAAAGCATATTTGAGCCATATTTGCCAGTAACTAAGCTTCAGGTGAAGCTTAGTTCAGCCTTTTTACAGTGGGGGAGGAAAACTGCAAAAATCCGGGAGGGAAGCCACAAAACCATTGGTGGTTGGAGGAAAGTGGGTGGAGCCAGGGGAAGGGGGCATCGCCATCAGGGCAACTCCAGAGGGCCATGTCAGGACCCCAGGCAAGCAGGCCGGATTCGGCTCGACAGTGTCTGAAGTTCTGCACCCCTGGGATAGGCTGATGGCTTGACATATTAATAAGGCAGCTTCCCCTGTTGGTCTGAGATTTGAATCAAAGTTTCTCAGACACAAAATAGCTACCTTCGCTTTACCAAACAGCAGGACAAATCATGCATTTTGTCGTGGAGTTAACATGGTAATGTTGCTTCTACCTTCTTTCCACACGCACGCACACACAGAGACCTTTCCAGGAACGTAGACTTGTGTAATGCAGTGACTTACACCTACCTTTCGTCATCCCCCCAAAATCTGATTTTGAATGTGATGCTCCTGCTTTCTTCCAGTTCCCCTTTTGTGGCACATTGCATGATGTCTGTTTCCTGTTCTTCTGCCTGACACATTCTGATTTATTTTTAAAAAAATTGGCCCCTTTCAATTCTGAATTTGAACTTTTTGACTGCAAGGAAATGAAACCACCCTTTAAAAAAAGTAGAAAATAAAGTACAATACCCCGTTGCTTACGTGGGGCTCAGTCCCCCATTTGTTTTAGTGGTGTCATACCCTCAGTGTCTCTGGCATTCTCTATTATTTATGGTCAGTTTTGGAACAATTATTTATTTTATTTATTTGTACTATTTCTATACTGCTAAATATTAAGAAAAATTCCTAAGCAATTTCTATATAAATATTAAAATTACAGTTAAAATCACATTTAAAATACAATTTTAAAAACAATAGAATTACAATAATAATTATTAATAATAATAATACGGAGCATTACAGGAGCAGTAAAATGGAACAGCATGGTTAATTTAATTACGGGCCAGGGAAAGCCTGGGTGAACAGGTGTGTTTTCAGGAGGCGTTTGAAAGATGCCAAATTTTCTGCCTCCTGAACTGCACGAGGGAGTTTTTTTCCACAGGGTGGGTGCCACTACTGAGAAGGCCCCGCCGCTGAGGTATGACATGGCGACATTCTGATAATTTTGGAATGACCAGCAAGGCCTCTCCTCTGATGATCTTAACTGTCGGTTGGGTATATATACGAGAAGACGGTCTGCTATTCAGAGTTTCCTTAATATGCATTAGACCAGCTTTCCACAAACTTGCTTGTTTCTCTCTTCCCACTACAGTCTAAGGCAGAGGTGCAGAACCAAAGCCAGCACTCTGGGGTACCCTAGATGGCCACGCACCCTTCCCCTGGCCACACCCCCTTTTCTCTAACCACCAATCACTTGTAGGTTTCCTGGCTTTGCATGTTGCGTTCTCCCATTCTAAAAAGGTTGAAAAACTTCGCCAAAGCTTACTTAAAGCAGTAAGAGCTTTAAGCTAAAATAGGCTGATGTTTTTGGTATTTTGGCACCACCACTTTTGTCTGCAGCCCTGGAATGTGCCCCACTCCCCGATGATAATTTATTATGGTCAGTTGACCCGCACAAATGTGTATGCCCCCAGAGGTTCTCCAAAATAGAATTAATTCCTCGGGCTGAAAGAGGTTCGGCACCCTCGATCTAAGGGCACAGAACAGGTTTTGTTACCGCCAGGGAAAACCAACACGGATTTGAACCAATGCATGAGAGAAGCTGGATGCAAGCTTCCAGATCACACAGGTCTCTTCCTCCACGGAGGGCTTTAAACTAAAAGCCAGCAAACAAACAAAAAATTAAACCCACAGTGCTCAAGTACGAGTTAGACTGTGTACGCAGCAGCTCTGCCAGGCGTGCTCTTCACCCAGCCATGTTGGCACCGATCCCAAGATGGAGGAAACGGGACACTTTAATTAGGTTAAAATCAGGTCATGCTGGTGATGGAGCATGAACCAGGATGCGTATCGTATTGCTCTGCTCTAAATCTACGGGTGGCCTAACTGGAAAAGCGCGAAAGGCTCAGCAAAAGAAGTTCCCGGTGATGATTCAGCAAAATTCATGGGCTGTTGCAGAAGGACAGCTCTGCATTGTGTGTGTGTGTGTGTGTGTGTGTTTGTTTCCCGGAGCTGGTAGCTTTTCGGTCGGCGGTTGTTGTGTCAGGGTGACCGAGCACAAATGTTAGTTAATCACGAGGTTTGCATTCTGTCATATGGGCGTCTCGGACCGTGTGTGCCAGTGTCGATATATTCCTGTAACAATAGCTGTTCTCCAAGGGTGCGGTGGAGTTCATTTCTTTCCTTAAACCAGCCTTCCCCAACTTTGTGCCCTCTGGTTGTTCGGAGTTCAGCTCCCATCTGCCCCAGCCAGCATGGCCAGTGGTCGGGAAAGCCGGGAGTTGTATCCCAAAGCGCCATCCTTAGGGCACCAAGTTGGGGAAGGCTGCTTTAAACAGAGATGCTCTGTGAGGGCGTAACATTTTCCCGTCATGTGCTGTCTACAGTAACTCAGAGCTCTTGATAGAATGAAAGCGCACCCCTGTGCAAGTTCCAGCTGCCCCAGGGCAGTCCCTGTTTTTCCACTATCTCTCCTTGGTATACCCCCATCTGGATTATGCCGTTTTACGGGGCAGGGGAGCTTTTGTAACATTCTGTTAATGTGCACAGATGTGGTTGAGCTGCGGCTACTGCATCAGTAAGCCACATTAAGCGTTCTTCTATTAGCTTTGAATTATCCAGAACGATGCCTGTTCTGGATGGGGTTGCGCTCCCTGCTGAAAGATCAGGCTCGTAGTCTGGGGGTACTCCTAGATCAGTGTTCTCCAACCTTGGGTCCCCAGATGTTTTTGGCCTACAACTCCCAGCATGCCCCAGCCAGCGTAGCTGGCTGGGGCATGCTGGGAGTTGTAGGCCAAAAACATCTGGGGACCCAAGGTTGGAGAACACTGTCCTGGATTCATCGCTGTCAGTGGAGTCCCAAGTGGCCACAGTGGCTTGGAATGCTTTGACTGGTTCACCAGTTATGGCCTCCCCTGGACAGGGATAACTTGGCCACAGCGATACAGGCGCTCGTAACCTCAAGACTGGACTACTGCAATGCGCTCTGTGTGGGGCTGCCCTTAAGGCTGCTCCAGAAGCTGGAGCTAGTGCAGAACGCAGCACCCCGGCTGTTGTCAGGAGCTGCCCCTTTTTCAGCATGCAACTCCTTTGCTGGGGGAATCTGCACTGGCTACCTATGTGCTTACCGGGCCAGGTTTAAGGTTCTGGTGCTAGTGTACAAAGCCCTGAACAACTTGGGAGCAGGATACCTGAGAGAGCGCCTCCTCCCTTACCAACCTGCCCAGTCACTGAGGCCATCGGAGAACATTCTCCTGGTGGTTCCACACGGCCCGGTTGGAGTCCACCAAGAGAAGAGCCTTCATTGTGGTGGCTCCACTTCTGTAGAACTCCTTGCGTCTCGAGGCCAGGCATGCTCTGACACTGTTGTTTTCAGTGCCTGCTGAAGACATTTTTGTTCCGGGAAGCCTTCCTTGCTGACCAGCCGTGGTTTTAATGTTATACTGTTTTTAATGCGTTGTTTTTTATTCTTTTATCTGTTTTATCTTTCTTATTGTTCACCGCTCCGGAATCCATCTAGATACGGAGCGGTATACAAATGCTGTAAATAGAGAAACAAAGAACACAAAAGTGGGACCTGCAACAAAACGTTGCGGTGTGGAGTGCCCCTGTTCACTGTTCCAGTGAGCCGGCCGTGCCCTCCTCCACGGTGCTCCATTCCATTCCCCCTCCCACACAGTTTTCTGTCTCTCAACCCTAACCCCCCACCCCAAACACTCAGTTAGTTCTCATTGGGTTGTTTTGGGGGTGGGGAGTCTCCCCACCCCTTAGGGTTTTTTCCTCTATGTTTTTACTTCTGCAAACTTCTGGGCTTCCCCCAAGCCTCATGAAACTTCCTCATTGTACGCAGGTGATGCCCTTTCGGCTACAAAAGGATTGGCACGCAGACACTTGAGATTGGTATTATCACATATGGTGGTGATTGTGTGTGTGTGTGTGTGTGTGTGTATGTATGCCATCATTTTTTGGATTTTGCTGCCACAAGACGTGGCAGTTGCCACCTGCTTACGTGGCTTAAGAGGGGATTAGACAAATCATGGATAGGGATAGGTATATCAAATAGCTGTTAGCCAAATGGAACCTCCAGTTTCAGTGCCAGTCTACCTGTGACTACTGGTTGCTGGCCAGGCTGCAGTTGAAGAGAGCAGCCGCCATCCGGTCCCTGTGTGCGGGCAGGAAAGCATCTGGGCAGCTACTGTTGGAAGTTGGTTGATTTTGGACCCCTGATCTGATCATCCAGCAAGGTGGTTCTTAGTCTTGGATTTAGGTCTTAAGAGCAGGGGTGGGGAAGTCTCTTTCAGCGCAAGGGCTGAACTTGATTTCAGAAAAGATCACTGGGGGCCGTAGACCGGCAGTGGGCGGGGTCAAAGGTGAAAGGGGCGGTGCCCAAATAGCACCATACTTTCGCTTAAACTCTTTTTTGCCAGTGACTAAGGCTTAGAACCACCTTCCCCAACCTGGTGCTCTCTGGAGGTGTTGGACTGCAACTCCCATAATTCCCAGCCAGCATGGCCGTTGGCCATGCTGGCTGGGAATTATGGGAGTTGCAGTCCAACACCTCCGGAGGGCACCAGGTTCGGAAATGCTGCCTTAGAAGAGACATTTCAGCTCCTTGGAATGGTGAAGAAGAAAACATGAACTGCGAAAGCCGTGAAACGGTCAAACGATTGGCAGTTGGGGGCCATGGGAAGGGGGTGTGGCCATCTGGGGCCAGATTGGGGCCGCGGTTCTGCACCCCTGCCTTAGAGGCACAACGAGAGAGGCGTCCGACCCGAATGGCTCACGCTGGCTCAGCTTGTCTGAGCGTGGAAAGCTAAGCAGGGTCAAGCCTGGTTATTGCTTGGATGGGAGACCCCTCCTCTAGTTCCCTGCATTGAGCAGGGGGCTCCTTCCAACTCTATGATCTATGAAATCTATGAAAAAGAAACCCCCTTATTGAGCGAAGGGGCCTCGATGATTTATTTATTTATTATATTTATACCCCGACTTTTTTCCTGCAAGGAACCCAAGGCGGCTTACATAATCCTCCTCCTCTCCATTTTATCCTCACAACAACCCTGTGAGGTAGGTTAGGCTGAGAGTCAGTGACTGGCCCCAAGTCACCCAGTGAGTTTCCTGGCCGAGCGGGGACTAGAACCCGGATCTCCCGAGTCCCAGTCCAACACCCTAACCACTACGCCACACTGGCTCTCTGTCCACCGGTCACGCGTCGGTGTGAGCAGGGCCACTACACATGTACCGATGTACGTGGGTAGAGTTCCTCCACACTTGGGTGTGTGGGGTGTGTGTGTGCAACCCCCCCCCCCCATAGTCACTTCTTTTGGACCCTCGGCCAGAAAGGGGCATGGCTGGCGTAGTCGGTGGGTCCCAGGCGGCGAGGTGCTGTGGCTTGCCCTCCAGTGCGCGGATTCGCCTGAGCCCCCTCTTAAGGAATCCCGCTGCAGAAGCCAGCGCAGGGCAGTCCGCTAGTGGGTCAAGGCATATCTAGCATGGCAGGCAAGGGAGCTCCTCGAAGGTCGGCGAACGGCTCGGCAGCCGCCATCCTTCGGTAAGAACAGGAGCGCTGCGAGCACACGAGGCCGTCCCTGTTCTCAGCTCCGAAACCGTGGGCGTGGATGCTGACGGGATATAAATACGGTCAGTTTGGAACTATATTTTGCATCTCTCGGTTCCTCCTTAGAGAGTGTGTTGCTGTACACCTGCTCCTCGCCAGCTTCCTGGAATATCTTCAGCCTCGTTCTCGCTGTGGTGGCCAAACTTGTGTCTGGAGTGGACCGCTTCTCGCTGCAGGTGGAGCGTCATGTGACCGAGTGCTCCTTCACCCCCACCCCACCATTCCTTTGCATAGGCTATATGTTAAGAAGAATGGTTCTTCTAGCAGCTGGCCCAGCTTTCTTCTCCCTGACTTGCTAGCTTTCTGTGTGCGGGGAATTCTTTTTAATAGGAGCGTTCAGTCATGGGTGGGCCCCAACTGAAACCACTGTGTGTGTGTGCATAGAAGGCCTAAGCGTCAATGAGAAGGTCTTTTCTAACTCATCCTCCCTCAGTCTGGAGCCCTCCACATGTTTTGGGCTTTAACTTCCATCAGCCCCAGCCGGCATGGCCAACGGTCAGGTGTGCTGGGAGCTGTAGCCCAAAACATCTAGAGGGCACCGGGGTTGGGGGAGGCTGTTCTAGTCCCATTGTATCCTCCCTAGCTTGCTAGCTTTCTATGTGTGGGGAATTTGTTTTTGTGTGGAGGAGCATTCATTCCTGGAAGCCCCAAATGAAACCACTCTGTATGTGGAATGACGCTGGCCACATTCTGCTGTTCTTTCTGTATTCTTTTCCCTAGTGCCTTATATCATCATCATCATCATCATCATCATCATCATTATCGTAAGCTCCTAGGGGACAGGGAACTGTCTATTTTTGTTCATAAAACTCTGCCGTGTGTGATTATGCTCTTTGAATAATAATAATATACAAGGTTTTGAACCAGGGGTCCTGTCAAGGCCAACGTGGGTCTTTATTGACTGGCTTCACAAATTGTATTCTTTGTTTTTCTTTAAAAAGGCAAAGAAAAAGCACACCCTGTGGTTGGCTGGCAGTCTTCGTTTCAACTTTATCTGACTGCAGATTCAGTCTTTGGCGATCTGATATGCGGTTTTGAAGCATAGGAAGTAATTCTCAGATGGAAAGGGACTGTTAAGAGGAATGTGGCATCGGACGGCAGTTGTACTCCTGTGGTTCACAACCTGCTTTACAGATTAGGGAAAGAGAACCGGGTCAGCCCTTCAGCTGTGTGGCCGCAGAACGCTGGAGGTGTATATTCCAGATCCCTTAAGGTGGATTAAGTTTTGACGTGGCACCTTTTGAGCGGCCTTTTAGTTCTCTCAGTCTGGTGAATGTCCGTGCGCCGATTCATTTCATGCGCCTGTTCGGCGAGACCCATTTACAAAAAAGTATCTTCACGACGCGGGACGGGAGACGCAGCCGCCCCGGTTGCTCCCAGTAAAATAGGTCACGCATACTGATATCACCGGAGTTCATAATTTCACCAGGCCTCCAAATGCGAATCTGGCCATCTTGTAAGGCACCGGGTCTTCCGAAATGAGCTCAGGTGTGATGAATGGAGCATCGTTTCCCCCACGAGTGCCGCTCTGGCTCGGAATGTCAGACGAAGTGCACGCTCGGTCAGTCTTTCAACGGCCTCCTCAAAATCGCTCCCTCTAATAACTAACTCGGGCAGCGCGTGCCAACATGATTGTAGTAGCCAAGGCAGGACTGCTGAGAAACCAGAAGCAGGGAGGTATTGGTATATGCAGGGGAACCATGAGTTATGCAGCAGCACAAGATGTCGTCTTCTTTTTATGAAAGGGGGGGAAAACACACATCTAAAGGGGCAGGCAGAAGCCCTCCAAGGAAGTCTGAGCATGCTCAGTAGCTGTGGAGTGCTATCGGTTGAAAAAAGGAAATTTGGAAACTGGCGCGGGTGGGAATGCCCTGCCAAAGCTCCTTAATTTAGGAATGGGGTGCAGAGCTTCTTTCTGCTCAAAGGCCAAATTCCATTACGAAGGAGTTCTTGGCTGCATTCCAGTGGTGGGAGGGGCTGATGGTAAAGGGGGCGGGGCAAAAAAAACCCCTAAAATCCCGCTCCCAAATACCCACATCTTTTAGCTTAAAGAGCCCAAGGAAAAAACTGCCAAAAAGCCGGAAAACCGGCCAATCATCAGTGGTTGGGGGAAAGGCAGGAAGGGGGCGTGGCCTTCTGGGGAACTCCGGAGGGCCACATTTGGCCCCTCGGCCTGAGGTTCCACACCCCTATGCTAGGAGGTGAAAGTTGGAGGTTTCATTCTTTCCCCGTCCAAATCCAGGACAGTAATTACATCCCTCAAAGGGTGATGTTTGGCTGTAGGAAACCATGTTGTTCTCTGACCTATGGCACTGCACACATCATGTGTGTGTGGGGGGCGTGTTTCTAAGCCCCCGGGAGCGAGCACAGTCCCTGAGCTAACCTGGCCAAGCTCAGGGAAGCCCCGCTGGCTTTAGGAAAGGAACCAGACAAATACGTAGAGCTTTCTTGGTGGCTGTTGGCAATCGTAGCTCAACAGACCTTTCGCGATCAGGACAGACGACCGTGGAACTCCAGCCGCTGGGGAGCAGTGGCAGGGAGCTTGTGGCTTCCAAGCCCTGCTGTGGGCTTCCTGGTTGTCCACTGCGACAAGCAGGGATGCTGGACTGATTGGCCCTTTGAGATCCAGTCCAGCCGACAGGGCTCTTCTTACGTTCTCGATCCCCGGCCTTGCGCGGGTTCTTCGGATGTTCCGTGCGTCAGTTTTTGCACACCCCTCCCGCCCTCCTGGGACTGAGAACAGAGGTGTACATTCTATTGATTGAACAATTCCCTTTGTGGGTGAGGAGGGGAACATAGGAAGCTGCCTTGGTCCGCCGAGCCCAGTATTGTCAACACTGACTGGCAGCAGCAGCAGCTCTCCAGGGTTTCAGGCAGGATTCTTTCCTAGTCCGACCTGGAGCTGCTGCTGGGGATCAAAACGGGGGACCTTCTGCCTGAAAACCCTGTGCTGTTCCATCACTCCGCTAATTGCGTCCAACATGTGGTTTACTCATTACTTTTTTAAAATAATAATAATAATAACAATCTCTTGCAGGTCAAGGATCGAGGCCCCGAAGCCACCCGGAGGTTTTTTAACTGGTTTTATTGGAGCATCAACTTGGGGGCCATCCTGTCCCTCGGCGGCATCGCGTACATCCAGCAGAACGTGAGTTTCTTCTCCGGCTACATCATCCCGGCCGTTTGCATCGGCGTCTCCTTCGTCGTGTTCCTGTGCGGCCAGGGGGTCTTCATCACCAAGCCCCCCGACGGCAGCGCCTTCACGGACATGTTCAAGATTCTAGCCTATTCGTGTTGTTCCCGGAAAAGGCCGGAGGAATACTCCAGGAATAGGTATGTAAGGGGACGCATGCACACACACGCACACTCGTCCAGGGATGGAATTCTAGCTCAGTGGAAGAGCAGCTGCTTTGCAGGCAGGAGGTGCCCGGTTCGATTCCCCGGCGGCATCTCCAGGCAGGGCTAGGAAAGGATCCTGCCTGAATCCCGGGGGAGCCGCTGCTGCCAGTCAGTGTCGACAATACTGGGCTAGATGCACCAATGGTCTGACTCAGGATAAGGCAGCTTCCCATGTCCCATTGTTCCTAGTGGCAGAGCACATACTCTGCCTGCAGGAAGTCCCGGGTTCAATCTCTGGTTTCTCCTGGGGGGAAAAACACGCATCTGAAACTTCCCAGTGCTTATGGGACTGGAGCTTTGGGGGAAAGGCTGTCGCTCAGTGGGTAGAGCAGCTGCTTTACATGCAGGAGGTCCCCGGTTCGATTCCCCGGCGGCATCTCCAGGCAGGGCTAGGAAAGGACCCTGCCTGAATCCCAGGAGAGACGCCGCTGCCAGTCTGTGTCGACAATACTGGGCTAGATGGACCAATGGCTCTGTATAAAGCTGCTTTATAAACTAGGAAGGGCCCATAGCTCAGTGCTGGAGCACCTGCTTTGCATGCAGAAGGTCCCCGGTTCGATCCCCGGCATCTCCAGGTAGGTCTGGGAGAGGCCCTTATCTGGAACTGTGGAGCCTCGCTGCCAGCCGGTGTAGGCCAGGGGCAGGGAACCTGCAGACCGTGAGCCTCATCCGGCTTGTGGAGATTCTCTGCAGGCCCCACCCCCTCTGCTCCCAAGGCCCCTCCCCCTCCCCAAGCCCCTCCCCTGGAGACTACCGGGACTGGGGGAAGAGGCCAGGGAGAGGAATCCCCACTCTTCTCTCCGATCTGTGATCATCCTCCCCAAAGGATGGATGTGATCATCCTCCCCGAAGGTGCAGAACGGAGGCAAAGCCGCCCCGGCTGGGGCGCCGGGGAGAACATACACCCGATGCTTCAGCTGGGGCCCAAATGATGTCACTGCTGTCGTTTGGCCTGCAGAGGACTGGATGGAGGGGGGGGGTCATCTGTCCCCGTCCCCCCCAATAAGTTTCCCCACCCCTGGTGTAGGCAATACCGAGTTAAATAGACCACTTGTCTGATTCCGTATAAGGCAGCTCCCTACGAGAAAGGAGAAGGGGGTGCGCAGGGATGTCGGAGAAATCTGCACCAAGCTCAAAATGCGTTTGAATGCCCTCGGCAAACTGTCGCACTGCAGGTGTGACCGAGAAGGAGAACCAACGCCTGGGCTGTGTCCTTTTCAATCTGTTGCTGCATTCAGTCTGTTCAACAGTCAAACCGATCTTCTGTGGCCACTGAGCCTGCTAAATCTTCATTTGGCTGTTTTGGGGTGTCCCCCCGACATTAGGGTTCCCCCCCCGCTCAAGATTTTTTGTATTCCTATGAACTTTCGAGTTCCCCAAGCTTGCTGATCCCTTTCCCCGCCCATTTGTACGTGGATTGGTGGCATTTTATCTATTATAAGGATCTGCACTCGGAGAATGCGTTTACCATTAGCATATGCGGGATTCCAAACAATTCCAGTTGTGAAAAGTTGCAAATCTTTGACTCCATTTAACCTCCTTCCTTTTCTCTTTGCCTTTCGAAAAGGGACACCCAAGGACTATTCCAGCAACAGCCTCCCAAGCAAAGCCTCTTTGAGATGGCCAAAGCGTCCCGCGGAGGGCCGTTCAGGGAGGACAAAGTCGAGGATGTAAAAGCGCTTGTCAAAATCATCCCAGTCTTCCTGGCTCTCATACCTTACTGGACGGTGTATTTTCAGGTTGGTAACTGGGACCCCGCCGTTAGCTTTTGATTCCTGTTTGCGCACCAGAGGGCAGACCCGGTCTGTGGTGGTTAGGTCAGATGGGTTCAGTCACTGCAAGTGGATTAGAAAGAGGGTTGTCGCCCGCTTGAAAACATCTCGCAGCATGTGCCCTGCGCAGAGTAATTTATCCCGCTCCTCAGCCCAAAAAGGGATCCCGGAGCGGCTTGCGTGCCATCAGTAAAACAAGACGGTCCCTGCCCGCAAGCTTACAATCTAAAAATATATGACACATAAGGAAAAAGGGATGGGGAGGGAAGAGGGGGAAAAAATGTGTATTCCAGGAGGGCTGGTGTGTAGATGGTAAGGCTAGCAATGGCTACTAGTCATGATGGCTGTATATTATCTCCGGTATCACCCCTCAATACCAGTTGCTGGGGAACATGGGCGGGAGGCCGCTGTTGCGCTCGTGTCCGGCTTGTGGGCTTCCAAATGGGGCATCTGGCTGGCCCGTCTAGGAACAGGATGCTGGACTAGATGGGCCGTCGGTCTGATCAAGCAGGGCTCTCCTAACGCTCTTGTGTTCTTAAGGATATTCAAAAGTGGGTGTCGGGGAGGTGCAAAGACCCCCGGATTTCTTTGCAAATCGATCCCTTTAAAAATAAATAAATCAATGAATGCATCTCCTTCCAGAAAGGTGGTCCTTGTTGTCGTCTGTCGATAGTTTTGCAATCTCTTCAGCGGCGGGACCTTGTCGTCTTAGGGTTCAGGTTGCGAGCCATGCCCGCTGACGGGGGCCGTGTAATCATTTCTTTTCAACTTCAGATGCAGACGACGTACGTCCTCCAGAGCCTGCACTTGAGAATCCCTCAGTTTTCAAACAGCACCTCCAACAGTACCTCCAGTAGCCATACGGTAAGGACTGGGCAGGGTGGGGGGGGGGGGTGGAGAGGGAAACACATCTGTTTCCTGCGAGAGCTTGCCTGGGGAACACTTCCTTGGTTATTTGTTTCGTTATCTGTTGTATTTCTATTCTGCTTTTCAGAAAATCTTTGTCTGCCAAAGCGGCTCAGGTCAATAAAGAAAATGGGGGGGTGGGGGTGGCAGTAGGAGGAATTGTATGGCTCTGCCATCAGGGATAAACTAAAAACACGGGAGGAGAAAAGGGCTGCCGAAAAGTATTTAAACCAAAGACGAGGTCCACGGTCGAGCAATACAAGATTTTATTTATTTTATTATATTTATATCCTGCCTTTTTTCCTCTTCCGAGGAACTCAAGGCGGACTGACACAGTCCTCCTCCTCCTCCTCCTCCTCCCCATTTTACCCTCACAACAACCCTGTGAGGTAGGCGAGGCTGAGAGTCAGAGACTGGCCCAAAGTCACCCAAGTGAGCTTCATGGCCGAGCGGGGACTAGAACCCGGATCTCCAGAGTCCCAGTCCAACACTCTCACCACTACACCACACTGGCTCTCAGATATACCCTCTTTGTGATATGTAAATACAGGAACCAGCGGAGCAGGGCAGGATCGATGTAGAGGATTGTGCCCAAGACCCTTGCTGGCATCCCACTTTCGTGTTTTGCCTCGCCCCTTTTCGTTGCGCCGCTCCTGCTAGGTTGCTAAATGATTCATTGGTGTCGATCCTGAGGCGCGGAAGTCGGAAAGACCACGGGGCCGCTTTCTCTTCAGATGCTGACCACCGCTGTGCCAGCGCACGTCCTTCCTGAAGCATTCTGCTCGCGTTCCTGTCATGCTAATCACCCGTATTCATAATGCATGATGGTTTTAATGCAGTATTCATAAATGAGGCTTTTAATCTGAAAAAAAGAAGAAGCCCAGCCTGCTTAATATTAACAAGTCAGCAATTCCAAGCAATTTGGAAGAACTGTGTCTCGAGAAGCGACTTCACTTCAAGGGGCACAAAACTGCTAAAGTAGCAGGTAGAGTCCCGAGTGGAGAAGTTTGCGGTTAGGGTTTTGTCTTGAAATTCTGTGTTTAAAAAATTGGAGCCATGCCCTTTTCCAGGGTGTTCCATGCAGAACCTAGGAAGCCCGTGTAAAAGGGGGGGAAAATGGCCCTCATAAGCAATGGCACCAACCTCCTAAACCTCAGTCTAGCGCAGTGTTCTCCAACCTTGGGTCCCCAGATGTTTTTGGCCTACAACTCCCAGCATGCCCCAGCCAGCTACGCTGGCTGGGGCATGCTGGGAGTTGTAAGCCAAAAACATCTGGGGACCCAAGGTTGGAGAACACTGGTCTAGCGCAATGCAAGGGGACATCCCACGCCCCTCCTCCAAAAATAGCATTACAACTGATAGGCGCTCTGTGCGGAGCTTTGAAGGCGGCTTAGAAGCTACAGCTTGTGCAAAACGTGGCAGCCAGATTGATATCATGGACCAGAAGGTCTGAACATATCACACCGATTCTAGGCCGCTTGCACTGGCTGCTTGCATGTTTCCAAGTCCAATTCAGGGTGCTGGTTTTGACCTATCAAGCCTTACACGGCTCGGGACTGCAATACCTGACAGAGCGCCTCTCCTGGAAAGAGTGTCCCCGTACACTACGATCACCATCAAAGCCCTCCTCCGGGTGCCTCCTCTGAGGAAGGCGGCGCTGAGGGAGAGGGCCTTCTCATTGGTGGCCCCCCCCCCCATTATGGAATGATCTTTCCGATGAGGCCGCCTGGAGCCGACATTATTGTCTTTTCAGCGGCAGGTTAACACCTTCCTCTTGCTCAGGCATTTGGTGGCATACAATGAGGTTTTAATCAGGTCTCGAATTTTTCTTGTTGTGGATGATGGTTTAAAATTGTTTTTTAGATATATGTGTGTGTGTGTCTGTGTGTCTGTGTGTTGTACGTTTATATGTTCGTATCTATATGGTTTTTTCTAATGTATTTTAAAGGTTTTAATCTTTGTAAACTGCCCAGAGAGCTTCAGCTATTGGGCGGAATAGAAATCTAACTGAATGAATGAATGGTATCCACTGCCAGGGGAAAACAGGTTTCAGGGTCCACGGGGGTCTCAGTTTTCACTCTGGGGTAGGAAGAATAGCAAAGCACTTCTGTCCTTTTCAGAATTCTGGGTGCAGCTCAGGAACTTGGTGGCGGCCCATTTTCCGAATCTGAATATTTAATCATCTTTTTTCTTTTTCCTTTTAGAAAAAATAATCCCCGTGGCCTTATAAATCGAGGGTCCTGGTGAGGTTTTTATATATTAATGGAGCCTTTTCACCTCTCCTGCTCGAACTTTCCCCGTGTTTGCCGAGCTGCTTGGAAGGGGCAGCCTTGGCCCTCCGCGTCACGAGTGTTATAAGCCTCGGCAGAGTTGACCTCTGCCGTTGTCTCTTAGGGAGGAATTTTAATGAAGGAACTCGACGACGGTTGCCCTTTTAGAGGGCCTAAATCGAGGAGCCCAGGCTGAAAATGATGTGCGCGCGCATGTGTTTGTGTAAATATCCATTTTATAAACACTTTGTGTGCACACCCTTCTGTACATGCAGCTTAACCTACGATCTCCCTGAGATACTCTAATGCTGCTGTCCAGTCGTTTTTGCTGAAGGTTTTGGGCAGGTGCAGATGGCACTGGCGTGTTATGTTCCTTTAATGACTTTGCAGCCTTGGGGAAAATGGATTCCTAATCTCGCTGCCTCTTGGGGGTGTTCCTTGTCTCTGCACGGCTGCCGTACAGAAGCTGAAATTGAGACACAGAACAATTTCGGCCCTTGGCTTAAAGCACGTGTGGCCTGTGGGTGTGAAGGAGAGGCCAGGCAGGAGTGGGGAGAGTTTGGGGGAGTTCCCCTGAGCCCCGGGAAGCTCCTCGATGGATCGGGCAAAAGTTCGCCTAGCATTCGGTCTCCAGTGGTGGCCAGGCCTTTGAAATCTCATGAGTAGGATGTCAAGGTGATGGTCTTCTTGGTGTTATCCCCAGTGGGTAGAAAGGGGTAGGCAAGGTTTGGCTCTAAGGCTGCGTCCGGCCCTCCGGCTAATTTTATGCGGCCCTCTGCAAGTGACCAATTCCGGCCTCTGACAAAGGCGATCTTACCCTCCCTGGGCACCCCACTGGACAGAGAGGGAGAGAGAAGGAGGTGGCGGGGGGGGGGGATGCTTGTGGGGTGTGTGTTTGTGAATTCTTTGAAAGCACAGGAAAAGAACCAATGTGGCACTGGGCCAGAACCTTAGCTGGTGGTAAGGCGGGTGGCTACTGAGGAAGTGGGGCCTTTTCAGAGGTGGCGCCCTGGTTGTGCAATGCCATCGGCAGAGAGGCTCACCTGGCGTCCACGTTGTGGTCTTTTCGACGCCAAGGTAAAGACACTTTTTATTTTGCCAGGTCTTTTTTTAGTCCTTCAGTTTTAAAAATAGTGTTAATGAATGCTTTTTTATTTTAAAAAAGAAGAAGAAGAAGATGATGATCTTGGCTGGCTTTTAGCTTGGTTTTCACTTTGCCTTTATTCTGTTTTAAACTTGGAAAGTTTGGATCTTACGTTTTCCTATGTGATTGTATTTTAAGGTTTCAAGGTTTGTTTCGTGAACTGCCCAGAGAGCTTTGGCCAGCGGGCAGGATAATAAAGTAATAGATAAATCACATCAGCTTGGCCCTTCTCACCTGTGCTACAACCTCCCCCCATCTGCCAGCCCAGCCCAGCCCTGGACACTTTCCGAGCTGCTGGATCGCGGTCCCTGCGAGGACCTGAGCACCGAGCATTCAGCGCCTTCCACTGGGGAGGGGCTGTAGCTCAGCCACTGACAATCGGTGTGGACAATACTGGGCTAGATGGACCCAAGGGTCTGACTCGGGATACGGCAGATTCTGATTTTCTTATGTTCCACTGGTGCCTTGAATGCTAATTGGTTTCAATCTGGACTGGGGATGTAGGGATGTGCAACACTGGAAAACTTGTTCCGTCGGCAGCTCGATGCACTTTCAACACATTTCCAACCCGGCGGGCAAAAGCGGGCCCAAGTCTCCTGGGGTGGGGCGGGGCCTCGGCTTCCGCAAAATTGCTTGAAATATTTGTGCACATTTGGAGCGGAGAACTGCTGTAAATCTAGCGCAAATTGCATAAGTTTGCTCAAATCGGGGCCAACTCTTTAGATTCGAGCCGTCGTCGTCATTCTCGTTGTAGCATTAAACATGAGAAGTATGGAAGCCGCTAACCGCATATGCACACACACACACACACTCCACCTTGGCCACCTTGAATTTTCTGAGTTAATTTCAGGTTTGTGCAAGATTCGGGCCTCCGCTCCGCAATTTGTGGAAATTGGCAGAGCGGAGACCCGGATTTTGCGCAAATTTCCCCCGCTTTTTTTTAAAAAATACACAAATCGTGACCCGTTTTAAAAGCGGAAGTCCGCGTGTGGACTCAATTTGCGTCGAATCGAGTTGGTGCCGGCGCAGGGTTGACTGAACGGAATCCGCAGGGCCGAGTTGAGAGAATCCACTGGATTTTCACCCCATTATCGGATTCCTTATA